>VXBR01008020.1:46752-70098 GCA_013400215.1 Cisticola juncidis
AAATAAAGAAAAAAGAAAAAAAAAATCACATTTTTGTGCAGCTGCAGCTGGAGACAAACATCCATTTGCAGGAAATTTCAGGTGCTGTCACCCACGTGGCCACACTCTCCATTTTCACAGGGAAGCAACTTTGAGGGTTTTGGGGAGAAATTCGGAACCACACGTGGGATTAACTTCATTCCTTGAATATCCCCACGAAGTGAGGAGGAATTACTAAAGGAATGAGCAGAATCAGGCCTTTACTAGGAAAATAAAGAGATTTAAAAATCCCTATTAATTATCCCCCTAATCAAAGAAGGTTTCTAAGGGTTCTCCTGCCTAAAATGCCTAAAATACATAAATTCACATAAAATCCCCTCTGCAAAGCAGTTGCTTGGAAAGCTTAATAGCCACATTTTAAAGTTTCACCTCCTCGGCTGTTTTGCATTAAAAAATATATACAATTTCATGGGCTACTGCCTTGCCAAATATTCTTTTACAAACCCGATCCGCTTTTTAATTAGAACAACAAAAAACAACTTTACATTTCACAATCGCGGTTTGCTCCCAGTTCAGGGAGACATTTTTGCCTGGAACCACATGGAATGTCCACATTCCAACCTCCCTCCCGGTGCTCTGACACGACCACGAGGTTTGTTTCAAATAAATAAATAAAATTTATTTTAAACTGTCCCCTCATCACTTTGGGTTTTAGATTTTAAAACACATGACCACCGAGACCCTCATGAGCTCCCCACGCATGGAGGGAGCCTCGACACAAGAGCTTCTCTTCCAATCCTCTCCTCCAAAACCACATTTAAAATCCAGATAAAATATCCCAAGCCTATTCTCTTCATGGTGCCAGCGAACATTTTGCAGAGGAAACAAAACAAAACAAAAAAAAAAACCCCAACCAGTGAAAAATCAGAATATTTCCACCCAGGCAAAACCTTCCCAAGTCCGTAAAAGTGTCAGGAGAATTTGCTTAAAACAGCTTCTAAAAATGAGAGAGGGAATGAGTCCCAGCCTATTATTCAATAACCATGTTTGTGAGGCATCTGCATAATCTAACCATGCATAAATTAGTATGTGTATTACAACAGTTATTTGCATAATAATAGCAAGTTAATAGATGCTTAAAGAGCACAGACCAACACCACCTTTAAATCAGACATGCCTCCAGGCACTGCGAGCTGTAGAGACCAAGATGCAGAGAACAGTCTTCATAAAACACAGGAAAACATAAAAAACCACATTCAAATAATTCATTTTAGTCCCTGGACACTTCACTTTTTTTCCTCCCTCTCCCCGGAAAGAATAATTGGAGGAACTGCTGAACAGTTTGTTCCTGTGAATTCTAACATCCATCTCGAGATGAGAATTTCAAGTAATCGTCAGAGCCAGTTCTGGATTTGTTTTGTTCAGAGCTTCATGGGGTTTTTTAGCATGAAAAGTAAAATATTCTGTGGTGATGCAGAGCTCAGCATCCACCCAACCATTGCCACTGGAGGTGGAAAGAGTTTTACCAGCAGCTTCAGGTGGAAACTTAGAAAATATCAGTATTTACATAAAATACTAATATCAGGTCCTCTTAAAAGGGAGAATCTGAAGCTCCCTTAAGTACTGAATTCACATTCTATTTTTGAGGAGAATTTAGACTATCGTACCATTATTCAAAATTGGAATTAAAAATTAAATTATAAGAAAAGAAGCAGATACACCTTCCTGCTTCCAAAAAAAAATGTTGTAAAGCCTGGATTATTTTTTAATCTCCCAACAAAATAAATAAGATTAACATCATCATAATTTTCACTGTCTCCACAGGAAGAAAACATTGAGTTTGGAGAAGAGAAAAAGAGGGGGGCAAAAAAAAAAAAATCAATAGAGACTTCTAAATGACTCCTTGCAGCTCCCACTTTTCAATTTAACAGGACAGATTTATTTGTATGTGGCTCAAATGTTCACAATTGCTCTCTGCACCTTCATACATAGGAATGAATGTCACAGTGGCAAACAGCAGTAATGAACAATCTTACCTGAGGATATGGAAACCTCCCAAGAGCAAGCTGGGAAAGGAAATAATATTTGTCTAGTTATAGAGATTTGCATGGAGGGCACATTTCCTTCAAGAGAGAAAAGTACTCAACTCTCACGATGGTAGGAATTGGGGAAATGGCAAAAAAAGGGATTCTAAAACACAAAGAGCTGTATTTAGAATGGGCCCTTCACAACCATGACCCTTCCTTTTTCCCCTCAGGATTTCTGAGTTTCTCCAGCCCCTTTATCTCTCTCAGTGCCATCATCTGATTCCCAAATTTGGGACCATTTTCTTCAAGAGAGAAAGGTTCTCAACTCTCACGATTGTGGAAATGGGGGAATGGGAAATAAAGGATTCTGCAAACACAAAGAGCTGTATTTAGAATGGGCCCTTCACAACCATGACCCTTCCTTTTTCCCCTCAGGATTTCTGGGTTTCTCCAGCCCCTTTATCTCTCTCAGTGCCATCATTTGATTCCCAAATTTGGGACCATTTTCTTCAAGAGAGAAAGGTTCTCAACTCTCACGATTGTGGAAATGGGGGAATGGGAAATAAAGGATTCTGCAAACACAAAGAGCTGTATTTAGAATGGGCCCTTCACAACCATGACCCTTCCTTTTTCCCCTCAGGATTTCTGGGTTTCTCCAGCCCCTTTATCTCCCTCAGTGCCACCGTTTGATGCCCAAATTTGGGACCATTTCCCTCAAGAGAGAAAAGTTCTCAACTCTCACGATTGTGGAAATGGGGGAATGGGAAATAAAGGATTCTGCAAACACAAAGAGCTGTATTTAGAATGGGCCCTTCACAACCATGACCCTTTCTTTTTCCCCTCAGGATTTCTGAGTTTCTCCAGCCCCTTTATCTCTCTCAGTGCCATCATTTGATTCCCAAATTTGGGACCATTTTCTTCAAGAGAGAAAGGTTCTCAACTCTCACGATTGTGGAAATGGGGGAATGGGAAAAAAGGGATTCTGCAAACACAAAGAGCTGTATTTAGAATGGGCCCTTCACAACCATCACCCCTCGTTTTTCCTGGGATTTCTGGGTTTCTCCAGCCCTTTTGTTTCCCTCAGTGACACAATTTGACACCCAACTTCAGGCACATTTCCCTCAAGATAAAAAACTTCTCAACTCTCACAGTTGTAGAAACGAAAAATTGGCAAAAAGGGGATTCTGCAAACACAAAGAGCTGATTTCAAATGGGCTCCTCACACCCATCACCCCTCAGGATTTCTGGTTTCTCCAGCCCCTTTGTCCCCCTCGGTGGCACCGTTTGATGCCCAAGGTCCCCAGGAGTGGAAATGAAACCAGTTCAGCCTCAGGAGGGGCCAAGGCGCTGCCCTTTGCTGATAATTAGCTGCGATGAGCAGGCAGCTCCCAGCTCCCCAATCCTCCCTGAACTGGCTCAGGGTAAAATCTGGGTTACAGAGCTGAGCTCGGTGTCCCTGTGGGTGCCACACCTGAGTGGGATGAGCAGAGAGCCCACAGCACCCCCAGAGAAGCCCCATCTTCCTCCAGACCCCCTTTTCCAGGATATCCATGGCCTTTGCTGCCCCTGCTGTTTTATAAGGCAATTCAGGCAGTACAGAGTAGTCCCCAAACCAGCATTTTTATGGATGTTGTCTAAAAATACTCTACTGGCCATAACTAATACACATTCCAAGAGAAATCCTTTGTACTAGGCAGGTTCTCCCACTCGGAGGGGAACCCTGGAAACGATTCCAGCGAAATGTGTGGAGTTATTTTGTCTGCTCCTCAGCAAAGGGCCAAGGTTTTCAGGGTTAGAATCACGGAATATTTTGGAAAAGCCCTCTCAGACCATTGAATCCAAATAATATTGTTTTATTCCCACCATCCTGAGCAAGAGCAGCAATGCTGAAGGGTCACCCAATCCAAGGGACAAACCCCCGAGCAGGGCTGGCCAAAGGCACTGACACCTGAGCCCCTGGGGACACCCGACCTGGCCAGATTGCAGCTGCCCAGAGGTGAAATTTCAGCCTGCTGGCAGCACAAAACTCTGCTGAGGACAGGGAGGAGGGACAGCCAGAGCTGCAGCGAGGTGGGGAAGGAGCCCCAGGCATTCCTGAGCCTCAGCAGCCCAGGAGGGAGGCAGAGATGGGCCCTCCCTGCAGCCCCAGCTGCTCTCCAGCCCCAGCTGAGCTCAGCCCTTGGCCTGGGAGCCTCAGAAAAAGAGAATTTCTGTCACCTCCTCCGGGAGACATCACAAACCCAGAGTGGGGCCCAGAGCAGTGTGTGAGACAGATGGAACAATTTCTTTGGGGAGCTACTGCTAAATGAAGCTTTCACAATATTGACTTCAAAACCCTTGTCCAGAGCAGGCCCTGGAGCTGCTCCAAGGGCTGGAATTCCTTTGGAGCCAGGCTGAAAGAGCTGGGAATGCTCACCTGGAGAAGGGAAGGAACCAGGGAGAGCTCAGAGCCCTTTGCAGGGACTAAAGGGGCTCCAGGANAATGGGAGGCCAGCAGCTGTGCCAGTGCTTGGTAACCCTGTCCATGAAGAGATTCTCCCTGATTTCCAAATTTAACTTCCCCTGGCACACCCTGAGCTGACCCAGGCATTCAGAGCAGCTCCAGTGTGTCCTTCTGGGTGTGCAATAATTCCCCACACCCCACACAACCTTTGAGATTAATCCTGGTACCAACTCCAGAGGAAGGGCTGGCACAGAGGTTATAGATGCAGTGAAATCACGGATTTCCCATATATATATATATATATATATATATATATAATATATATATAATATTGTTTTATTCCCACCATCCTGAGCAAGAGCAGCAATGCTGAAGGGTCACCCAATCCAAGGGACAAACCCCCGAGCAGGGCTGGCCAAAGGCACTGACACCTGAGCCCCTGGGGACACCCGACCTGGCCAGATTGCAGCTGCCCAGAGGTGAAATTTCAGCCTGCTGGCAGCACAAAACTCTGCTGAGGACAGGGAGGAGGGACAGCCAGAGCTGCAGCGAGGTGGGGAAGGAGCCCCAGGCATTCCTGAGCCTCAGCAGCCCAGGAGGGAGGCAGAGATGGGCCCTCCCTGCAGCCCCAGCTGCTCTCCAGCCCCAGCTGAGCTCAGCCCTTGGCCTGGGAGCCTCAGAAAAAGAGAATTTCTGTCACCTCCTCCGGGAGACATCACAAACCCAGAGTGGGGCCCAGAGCAGTGTGTGAGACAGATGGAACAATTTCTTTGGGGAGCTACTGCTAAATGAAGCTTTCACAATATTGACTTCAAAACCCTTGTCCAGAGCAGGCCCTGGAGCTGCTCCAAGGGCTGGAATTCCTTTGGAGCCAGGCTGGAAGAGCTGGGAATGCTCACCTGGAGAAGGGAAGGAACCAGGGAGAGCTCAGAGCCCTTTGCAGGGACTAAAGGGGCTCCAGGAGAGCTGGAGAGGGACTGGGGACAAGGGATGGAGGGACAGGACACAGGGAATGGCTTCAGAGTGGGAAAGGGGAGATTTGGACGGGATATTGGGAAGGAATTGTTCCCTAGAAGGATGAGGAGAGGCTGGGCTGGAATTCCTGGGGAAGCTGTGGCTGCCCCTGGATCCCTGGAATGCCCAAGGCCAGGTTGGAGCAGCCTGGGATGGTGGGAGGTGTCCCTGCCCAGATGATCTTGGAGGTCCCTTCCACCCCAAACCATTCTGGAATTCTCTGATCATTTCCATCTCTGGAAAGTCACCCGGGTCACTCTCAGGGTAGGCTCTGAAAAATGCAGCCACAGAGTTAAACAAAGCCCTTCATTTCCTGCTGTGGACCAGGGGCCACTCAAACACATCCTTCAGCACCTTCTCCTCTCTGGGAGCTGCACCCTCCTGTCCCAGCATGAGATCTGAGATCTGGGGAGCTGTGCTGCTGTGACAGCCTGGAAATAAACCCAGAAATGCACAAGAGTTTTCCCTAAGCTCTGATTTTTTCATTGAAGAACAGTGAAAAACTCCAGACAGAACAAGCAGATCATGATGGTCCCGTGCACACAGCATCGTTCTGCAGGTGTTATTTAAGAAAAACAAAAATTGCCTCGATGGCTCCAAACAAAGCATTTCCACTCCCAATGACCACTGCAGGCCTCAGCAGGGCCTGCAAGGCAGCAGAACAATGGGGAAAGAGCCAGAGATCAGTACAGGGTGAATAAATGAGCACTGAAGGACCCCAAAACGCCCCAGCAACAAGTGCTTTTGGGGCTGTTAAAAATCAACATTTCTCTGAAGCTGAGAGCTGCAAGCACAGGCAGGGCCAGCTCCTGTGCCACTGCTGCATCCCCTGCACCACTGCTGGACCCATCTGCTCACAATCCCTCCCTGCAAGATTGTCAAGGTATTATAAATTAAGAAACTTAGCAAAGAGTCTGTAATCTTCCCCGAAATAGCCTGCAGATATGTCACTGTACTAAATGTGTTTCAGATTTAATGAAGCTTTAATGTCCTTTTTAATTTTGCCTGTTTCTGTATCACCAGGGGTCGAGCGAGGCAATCAGCACTCGAGAGGGTGGCTTGGTTTAAAACTAGGAAAAACTCATTTGCTTATGAGTTGCACTGTATTTTCTTAATTAAATTTACTAAGTAAAACGGTTTAAGTTCAGCCAACCAGTGACCTCTGGGTGTAGATTTAGATTTATAAAAAGTATCACAGTTAAAAAAACAGAAAAGCCCCAACAACAAACAGATGAGAGATTCACTAAATGGATTTTCAAATTATCATTTGTCTCAAGGAAGTCACAGGAACATGAGGAACAAGCCCAGTGCAGGATGGAAAAACCAAAATCTACCAGTTGAACACATTGCCCAAAACTTCTCTGCATTTCAAGGATGAAATTCCAGAACTTGCAACTCCTTTAAAGTATTTTACACAAAAATAAAATTCAATTGAACTTAGTTGGGTTTGGGAACTAATCAGTGTTTTATGTCTGGATATTGAGGAGGAATGCCTGAAATTCAGGGAGCCGCTTCCCAGTTCTCCATGGATCCCTCTCTCAAGCTTGAATTTGATGATCTTGAGCTCTTTTCCAACACAAGAACTAAAAAGCTTCCTTTTTGAAAGCCCAGTGAATTGCAATGACAGAATGGCGAGGAAACAGAAATCACCAAGAATTATCCCAGGAAAACACTTTCCCACTCCATTTCACCTCGGAGCAGTGACGTGGAGGAGTTTTTTGGGCTGTGGGTGTGTGGTTTTTAGAACAATTACCTTTTCAAACCACAGAAGTAGCCTGGGAGAGGAATTAAAGCAGCTCAGGGAGGTTGTGTCCTGAGAAAGAGCCTTCCCCAAGGCTGGGCAGGGGATGGATGGGTGGGATGCACCATCACATTCCCAACCAGTATTTGATAAACCCATAAATAATCCCAGATTGTGAAATAACAGAGGTACAGGGTGCGTGTACATACTGACTTTTATCAAACTATCAAAACTTTTTGACTTAAAAAAATCAAAATTTCATTATTATTATTATTAAGTGTTTATTCAGGAAGAACCCTCTGGACTGAGCACCACAAATAGGGCTGAAAAGCAACTAAAACCTGTTCTCAAACACACCTAAATGAACCCAAAATTCAAATCACTGGTTGAAATAATGTAATTTTCCATTTTAGAACTGAAAAGGGAAATCCAGAAATCAACCCCTTACAAATCACTTTCTCCAGCTCCCTTCTTCCTCGCCTGCTGGATATTGTGAATAAAATTTCAGCAGCAGCTCTGCCTGGATCCTGTTTGGAGAGTGGCTGAGGGAAGGAAGTTCGAAATGTATTTTTAGGACACTCAGGCAATAAAGTTTCCCACTTAGATTATGGTCGATGTTGTGCAAGTTGTTTTTTAATTTACAGTTACACTGGAGAGCACGGGATGCTTTTATTCTTAATTTAGGCACATTCCATGTTTCTCAGCATAACTGCAAATTGAAAATAAGCGCTCGCAATATCGCCAGTGATGGAGCTGAAGGAGGACTTTATAGTCTGAAATGTTCTAAAATTTGTTCTTAATTACCTCGTGCACATTTTACACAATTAAATTTCCATCCCAGGATTTTGCATTTAGATTGTGCACTGCAGTTAAACCCTCATTTTCTGGAGAAGCAGCCGCCACTCTGCGCCACGCTCAAACTTTCAAAAGCAGACTTAACTACTGGATAACACAAAATTCCCCAGGTGAAATTTCATTCCAACACCAATTTATACATTCCTAGATAGATGGGCTTCAAATCACCTGAAACTCTGCAGGGCATGGACCTTAATAAATATTAAATACCTCAAAAACTACTCCAAGATTTTTCTTCTCCTAATATCAATTTTGCTGTCCTCTTACTGCGGAGGGTTGTGGTTTTTTTTTTTAAAAAAATAAAAAATCCAAAAGGATATAACAGCAATTTAGCAGAGTTAAAGTGCTTCTGAGGTTAAACTGACAACAAAGAGGAACAGAAACACAAAGCATCTTGAAGTAGGGTTTCAATTAAATGTGCAGGATTTAGTAATGCAGGGCCCCGACAAAAAGGAAAAAAAAAAAAAAGAGTTACAAATTAATTTAATCTTCTGCCTATAGTTTGCAGCTGCACTCTGAAGTGTCTGGGGCTTAAGAACAAAGCCTTGCAAGGCCTGGGAGTGAGGAAAGCTTCAATTTTTAATGTATAAGGCCATTAGCTGATAACTTGTGGAATCTGCGACCCCTGCGGAGGGGCAGGAGCGGCAGTGGAGACGGATGAAGTGACAGATTTGTTGTTGGTGGCCAGGGCTGGGAGGGGGGAAGGTTATTACCACCACCAGAAAAATGCCCTAATAACCTTTGGGACATTCCTTGGCTTCAGCAGATGAGTTCCAGCTCCGTCTCAAAGTAAAAAAAAAAAATATTAAAAATCAAAGCTTAATTCACCTTAATTAAAGATAATTAGTTTCACTTTGACTTCTTTTAAATATGAACTACAGCGAATGCACTGCCAGCTCAAGGCTGCAGACAATCAGGGTTAAATTGCACTTTCCTGCCCACAAATCCTGGATATTACCAGGCTTTTACTGCTGCATCTTCAAAGGCTACGCTGGGAACGGCAGCGCCTCTTCCGAAGGGACAAAGGTGGGCCAGGGCTTTGCAGGGAAATTGTCAGGAGCAAAATCTCCACAAGTGCTCCAGGAGGGTTAATTTGATTCCTTGTTCCAGCAGAGGCTTCCTGCTCGGCTGTTTGCTGGTTTAAATTCAGTACAGAAAGGGAGAGGTGGGATAAACGGGGCTGTGCTGGTGGAAATGCAGCTCAGCTGCTGCTCCTCTCCACCTCTGCTGGAGTGAGGGTTCATCTGCCAGCACGGCAATTAAATCAGGGGAAAAGGCAAAAAAACTCCCTCATTTATGGACCCTTTAAACGACTAAGAATAGGAAACAATACACAGAGTGATGGAATCTTGGCATGGTTTGGTGGGAAGGGACTTTTTAAGGATCCTCTCATCCATCCCACCAGGGGCAGGGACACCTTCCACCATCCCAGGCTCCTCCAAGCCCTGTCCAACCTGACCTGGGACATTCCAGGGATCCTGTGCCAGGGCCTCCCCACCCTCATGTATCCATAAAAACATAAGTAACAGATCCTGTTCCATACATTAAATAATCTTCAACATAAAACACACATTCCAAACACCCAGAGCCGATGTCATCCCTTAATTGCCCCCTCACCCCGGGTGCAGAACTGGGTTATTTATTTCCCTGCCCACAGCGGCCTAGGAGCAATTGCTGAGCAACAATGATCCATCGAGGTCTCAACCCGTGCAAACTGTACCTAAACTTCCACTTTATTGCAGCTTAGTTCACAATCTTCACCTAATATAGGGTTACATCCCAGTGCAGCAGGCGGATAAATCATCCTGGAATATTACTCTGGCTAAGTTTAGCTGGGAGTGGAGCATATGTGCTTCCGAGTCACTGAAGCACAGGCCCATAAAATACACTAATTACTGGAAGTTCTGGTCACTGAGTGATTGATAGCGCTCTGCCAGGCAACTTCCACGGCTGCAGCTCGTGTGAGGGGCCTCCCCCAGCACACTGCAATTATTAATTCATGACCCAACCCTCAGGCACTGCTCCCTCCACTCCCAGTCCCACCAGCACCGGGCTGGACATTGTCTGTCCCCACCCCGGCGTGTGATGGAGGTGGGAGAGGAACCAGAGGGAACTGCTTGGAGAAATCACCCAGAACAGCTCCAGGGAAAGAAATAATAAAAATATAGGCCAGCTTTTCTTTGCTTCCCCCCCAGAAGGAGTTTGTGAAGTGCATCAATGGCTGGGACTCCATAAATACTCCTCAAGAAGGGTTTGGGCTGCAGAGCCTGGCTGAACACAAGGAGCTGTCACCAAGTCACCAATGTCACAGCACCAGGGTGCCCAAAACATGACAGCAACAAGGCGAGCCTCACTGCAATAACACCAAAACAACAAAAAGCAGCTTTTTATCCTCCCTTTCCTTAATCCTAAAGGGGAAGTGTTACTTTTCCCCCACTGCTACAACTCGAGGCTGTTTCTCACAGAATGCTACAAAGATGAGCTGCACCACCAAGATCTGGGGTTCAGATCCTTCCTCCACCACCTCCAATCACCGAATCCCTTATGCTGGAGAAGAAGACCCTGAAGAGCATCAAGTCCAACTATCACCACCACCCTGAGCACCCCAGCTGCACCCCTGGTTTAGACCAGGGGTGCCCTGATCAAAGAGCACCCACAGATCAGTGAATTCCTGCAGAATTCCCTCAGCTCAGCTCTCAGTCCTGACCTGAACCATCTGCACTTCCAGGCTGGTGAGATGTAACTGATCCCACCTTTTAGACCCCTCAGAAGGAGATTTGAAGCTTCCCGTCCTCAAGAGGGGAGTCCTGACTCTGGTTTCATGCAGTTAAACATCTTCAAGCTGAAGTGCTTTTAGCAGAGCTGCTTTCCTTGGAGCATCCTCTCCAAGCACCTTCCCTCTCCTCTCCGTGGGCTGAGTGAGCTCTTCTGCAGCTCCCTCTGTGCCCCCAGCCCCAGTGGGGTGAAGAGTCTGAGCTCCAGCACTCTGACAGTGCCCAGATCAGCTTGGAGCAATGAGGGAAGGCTCATCTGTTGGATAATTCCTGATTTTCTGTGTCTGGGAATGCACACAACCACTGAAAATGCCTGATGAATTCTCAAGAGATTGCTAAGAACCCTCGAAAGCTCTTGGAAACACACTACTGAGGGCTGTGGTCACCAAACACTTCAAATTCTTACTCTGAGAGGTTTAAGAACTAATATTAATGTTCAAACTGAATGCACAAACTCCTTCCCTCTGGGGGAGACAACAGGGATAATCTCTGTAAGAAAATCTAATTTCCCAAGGAGACCTGGAACACAGAGGACAGTGGAAAGCAGAGACCAGGACTGATACAGAGGAAGGAAGAAAAAGCCAAGCACATGAGCTTCTACTTCCAAAATCAACCTGGTTTTGGGTATTAAGAAATGGCTTGCACTTCCTGAATTTAAATTTAAACACCAACTCTACCTGGAGATAAAATGATAAATATCACAGAATGCCAGGATGAGGTGGCTTGGGAAGGACCTCAAAGTTCATTTCCCATGGGCAGGGAACCTTCCAGCACCCCAGGCTGCTCCAAACCCACCCAGCCCAGCCCTGATGCTGCAATTAAACCTCAGTCTGGATGGGTTTTATCCTCCTTTAAACGGTTTCAAGTTCACTTGTGGATAAGAGCCAGGGGAAGGCAGGATCAGAGTCAAGAAATACTGGGCAATCTCATTTCTTGGAGAAATGGAGAGAGGGCTCTTGGAGAGAGGGAAGGGGTTCCAGAGCTCACTCAGGCCCAGCCTGGCTGTGTTTTATGAGTTATAAACCCTGGAAAAACAGCTTTTAGAAATGAAACTGCTGACACAGTGCTCAGTGTAGTGACAGCAGTGGCACGGGTTTAAATTGAACCTGCTTTGTCAAGCCGAGAGCACTTAAATAAAACACGGGGAAAACCTCATGGAAACACAGCAACTATTTGTGATGGAACACTTTGAAACAGTTTTTCCAGGCTATGGATTAAATTCCACCCCCTTCAGAAAAAATCCCGAAGGAAGAAAGGCAAACTCAAAAAAATGAAAAAACAAAAAATATAGTAATAATAATAATAATAATAATAATAGTAATAATAATAATAGTAATGGTGATAGTAGTAAAATGGTAATAATAATGATGATATAGCTGCGTATCTAATTTTATTATATTTTAATTTTTTATTTATCTAGCTTAATATCTAAATTTATTATATTTTAATTTAATTTTTGATTTTTTTTTATTTGTGAAGGGGATGACTGAGCACCCTCAGACCTCTCAAAGGGAGCACAAACACTCCCCAGCACTTGGGCAGCACTCCCATCCCACACTTTCCCCTCTGTCCTATCCACTTTTTTGGGGGCAGTTTCCTCAAGCTCCCAAATACCACTCCCACTTCTCCTCACACCCAGCTCTGCAGCACAGAATTCCAGACGTTTAAAGGCTCAGAAGAGCATTAAGGAAAATGAGAAGATTCACTGACAGTTTTATATCCTCACACAGCAGCACAGATGCCACAACAAATTCCTTTTAAATTAACGTGGTGCCAACAGTGAGGTGTGGGGCTGGAGCCTGACCCCACTGAGTGGAGATGATTTTAAATCCCACAGCAAACCCCAGCTTCCCTTTTTAACAGCCACAAGAGCGTCCCCACTCCCAATCCCCATGTCAATAGGGTGTTACTTTAATGACAGTGACCTTGTGTGGCTCCTGGAGCACCTTCTTCACCTTTTTGGAGGCTTTTTTCCTAAGGCTCTGTCCTTGTTTTCATCATTTCACATCACTCAGAGCACTTCAATCGAGCTGCTGGTGCTGGGAGAGGTCTCGGAGCAGCAGCTGCCAAACCACGAACAAAGCACCAGACCCAAAGTGGGCCCTGCACATCTGGCTCAGGAGAAATCCATGGGAAGGGGGGAGAAACAAAGTTGGGAAGGTGCAAAACCAGAGGAGGAAATGCAAAGGAGTTTTAGCAGTAAAATTCAGCCTGCACATGGAACTGATGAGCGGCCAAATTATCCACAAACAACCCTAAAATAAACCCCAAATATCTTGAGGTGGATCACTGAACTGCTGGGGCTCAGCTCTAATTCAGCAAAGGAACTGGGAAATGCTTTATAAATAAAGTCCTGCATTTGTTTCACTCTTTTTATCACCATCACCACCACAGAGTCTTCCTGGAGTGCAATCTCAGCCCTTTTCTGCCTAGAATTATTTACAGACTGTGTGAGTTTGGTCTGTATCTCTCCCCAAATCCTGAGTGATTCAGCACCCACCACTTGCATTTTGGTTAAAAGGGTCTGAGCAAGGAATTTATCGTGTGGAAATGTAAAAATCGTTCAGTTTTGGGCCACAAAATGTGAAATCAGCCAAGATGCAGAGCACTGAGACTGCTCAATTTCTACCTCATCTTCTGCTAAAAATATTGGTTACAGTTCACCTAAAGGTTATGTCCAGCTTCACATTAATATGAGGAAAAACAGAAAGAAAAAGAGAGAAATGGAGAAGAAAAGGAGAGAGGAAAAGGAGAGAGGAAAAGGAGAGAGGAAAAGGAGAGAGGAAAAAGAGAGAGGAAAAGGAGAGAGGAAAAGAGAGAGGAAGAGAGAAAGGAAAAGAGAGGAAGAGAGAGGAAAAGAGAAAAAAGGAGAGCAAGAAGGGAAAAGGGAAAAGGGAAAAGGGGGAAAAGGAAAAGGGGAAAAAGGAAAAGCCTCCACACACCAGGCCCTACCTCCTACCCAAGCATGGAATTTTGTTTAGGGACCTCAAATGAACAAACCCATTCTAAATACAGCCAAAATTAGCAACAGGTAAAAGCACATGAATCTACAGGGAATTTAAAGAATAAACAAAGGTGAAATTAAAATATTTTCATGTTCCTTTCAATGTTAAAGAGTTAATTTGAGTCGTGCAAGGTGCATGTGACAGGAGAGCTTTGCATACCTCCATGAAGGAAATCCCCAGGCTCCAAACATCCGAGTGGATCCCGTACTGCTCTCCTGAAATCCTCTCAGGCTGTGAAGGAAAGCAGAGAAACAACTCCTGAGCCTTGCACACAAACAGGGATCCTGCTCAAAAGCTGCTCCAGGGCAAGGAATGGGACAAAATCACAGCATTGTGGAATAACCTGAGATGGGAGGGATCCAATTCCAGCTCCTGGCCCTGCACACACATCCCAAAATCCCATCCTGGGAGCGCTGTCCAAACTCTCCTGGAGTTCCCCCATTCCCTGGGGAGCCTGAGCAGTGCCCCAACACACTCGGGAGAAAGAAACTTCTCATAAAATCCAATTTAAACCTGCCCTGGCCCAGCTCCAGCCATTCTCTGGGCTCTAACTGACCCCAGGGCAGAGCTCAGAGCTGCTGCTCCTCGGGAAGTTGGAGACACCAAAAAAACAACAAAGTTGCTTCAAAGCTTCTCTCATAGAGAGCCAATTCAGGAAAATTCAGGAATTCTCTGGGAAAATCCGTGTCCATGTACCTTGCAAGGATGGCCTTGGATTTGTGTTTGGGTTGTTTAATGCAAGGAAAAAGCCAAGGGCTTGTGCACGTGAGCTCAAGGTGAGAGAATCCAATTTTCCACTTCCCTCCCCAAATCCAGGCACCACAGCAAGGAAAAAATTCCCTGTGTGGAGTGCAGAGGTTGGGGAATAACTACAGTTAAAAAACCGAGTTACTGAAGCCAGAAGAATCACCACACGGTGGCAATTTGATTTTATAAACTTCTTAATTTCGGGCTTTTTGACCTGTAGGGGAAAAAAAAATAAATAAAAAGCCCCAGCTCCAAACTATTAATAGCAGGTTTAATGCCTCTCCTGAAATGGAGTGCTGTAAAAAATATCTGCTGGTTTTTACTTGAAAGCTACAATTTAAGCATTTCCAAGGTCAAGTACAGCATGAAATGCAACAATAAAAGGCTCCCTGAGCCTCCTCTCCCCACTGTGCTGTTAATGCACCTGTCTGGCCCAGCCACCTACAAAGGATTGGCAGCCTTTAATAATCCAGGGACCTTTGGTGGAAATCAAACTCCCAAATTAGTGCCAGCCCGACGTGGCTTTGGATGTTTCCCCTGTGCTGCTGCTCCCAGGTCAGGAGCTTTTATCGCAGCGTGAATGTTAAATAAAAACCACACTGCTGCCCCTGCTCCCTCTAAAAACAACCTTCCAAAACCAAAAAAAAAAACCCCACAATTTCAAGCTCTTTGACCAAATCTTGTTCCTTCACGATCTAAAAATCTCATTTATTTTTGATTCATTGACTATAACTAACCTAAGTCAGCACATCTTAAAAACGTTCACAACAGCGTGGTGGGATTTTTTTAAGCTGACAAATTTTTATCCTGCCATATTTTTATGCTGATAATGATCCTCACAAAGATGCAAACGTGCACCCAAAAGGAATTTTCTGCCATGATATGGGCTGTGCTAACCTGGCCCAAGCAAGGTGCAAACACCAACCCCGTTTTTCACACCCTCCCCGAGCCACCAAATGAGATTTATAATTCACATTGAGCCACAATAAATTGTTTTTTCTTAAAGTCCAAGCTTTAAACAGCAACTTCTAGTGAGGAATTGTGGGCTCACAAAAGATAAGGGCAAATAAATCAGCTTTTGAAACAAGAGATGGATTAAAAGTACAGAGAAGAAGGGGAAAATAGGAATAAAAGGTGCATCAAGGGTGCAAAACATGGATCACTCTAAATACACAGCCTGAAGAATTTATCTTAAAAATTTCTAAAACTGATTATTTTCTCATCCATTTTTTCCTATATATAAAGTACTGAGGAAACAATTTTACAGAAAATGTGATTTGGTTGGAAATTTTAATTTTTCAGTCAAAAAGCCTTTTTTCTCCCCAAAAATCAAAAAGCTTTTTCTTTTTTTTCAAAGAAAACCTCAATTTTTTGAGTTTCAAATTCACTGCCAGTCTGGCCAAGTGGGTGAAGCAAAGCTTATGACCTTCATTATTTTTTGAGGGTTTGCCTGGAAATTTGATGACAACAAACGACTCAATCGAGAAGCAGAGGGAGATTTTAACACAGAAAATCAGATCAAGCACATTTGGAGCTTAAACTTCTGTTTCACAATTAAGAGATGGAGGCATCACATTCATGCAGAAAGGCAAAAAAAAGCAATTTATTTAATGTACACCTGGGAAAGAGAACTGTAATCTTGATTTGGGCACTAAAAGCATAATACAATTTAATTCTCAGCCCTGCTTAAGACCAGTTTGAAGCAACAGCTGAGTTGGAGAAGTTGATTAATTTGAGGCTTTTTCTTTGTCTGGATCTCTGTGTTCAGGTTCTTTTTTTTAATCTGTATTTTTTATTTAAAACCCCCCATTTTTCTGTAGAGTGTTCTGATGACACAGGACAGCCCAAGTCTTTCTAGGATGGTGACACGAGCCTTTCACAAGGCACACAATCAGCACACCTCGAGTGGAAAAGCACTTAGCAAATAAATGGGCATCCTGACAAGGAAATCAGAAAAAAAATACCTGAAAGCGAGGAAAGGTCATGGATTTCTCGGAGGTTTGAAAAACACCAGCACCAACCACTTTGTGCTGTTTATATGTTTATTTTAAACCAGCAGAATGCTTCTTTCCTCATCAATGGTAGGAAAATATTGAATATTTTGAATTTGAGTAGGTTTTGAATATAAAAATAAGAGCTCATAAATTGCTTTTAAAACTGAGTGGAGTTTGCAGGTCTGAAATGGAGAAGTGAAAAGGCTCCAATGGATCTGATGGAAAATCCACTCTGATTTGTGCAGTTCCCTCTCAGGCTGGCATCTGGCAGCTCTGGACCAAACCCTGCCCCAAATGATGCATCCTGAGCTAAAATATATCTTAAAAAATCTTAAAAAAAGGGAATTTAGGGGCTTTAACGTCCAGGAACTGGACAAAAGTGGTCTCGTGTTAAAGACTGATCAAAATTTGTACAGAGAAGTGAAATTACTAACAACTTCCTGCGTTCTGAAGTCCAAAATTTGCACTTTGATGCCCTGATGTTCTTGATCTCAATGTTTTTAGCTCAGATTTCCATGGAAACACCCCCATGGAATGTTCAGGAATGCCCATCAACCTCTGCCCAGGCTGGAACGCTGCCCTAAACCCCAGCACCCCCAAAACGTGGATGGTTTGGGGCTGTCAGAGATCTGCAGAGAGCTGTGAGGGAAAAATTGGGGTTTTTGGGAAGTCCAGATGGTTCTCTTTGCTCCCAGTTGTCACAGGGCAGCAAAACCAACTGAAAATATATTAAAAAAATCACTTTTCCAGTCTCACTCCAAGAAGTAGAGCTGTCCCATGGAATGAAGACAGGGAATGGGAAGAGATGGAGCTTTTGAGGGTTGATTTAGGGCACATCCTGCACGGAACAGAACGGGAGTGAGGACAAACATTCCCACTGAAATGTGATTCCTGCATAAATCCACTTACCGCCATATAAGCATTTGTTCCGACATACGTCTTGGCTATGGAATTCACCAGCTATCAGACAAAACAGTCTGTTAGAACAATATAAAGATAATGTGGAAATAAAATGGGCAATTATTCCTCATTTAACCTACAATCATCATCCCTATAAATCAACGAAAAATTATGTAAAAAAGGGAAGGGATTTATCCGCCAAGGCGTTAAAAATGATTAAATCTCGCCTGGGTTGGGGAATGAGGATTCCAATTTAAACAAGCACTGCATTACAGTTTATGGCAGATAACCTTAAACAATTGTGTTAAACAGGATGCTTCTTGTTTTAGTACCCCAAACCAGTCTGATATAAAAAGGGAATTAGGAAGAAGTAGGATTGAGCACACTCATTTTGCAGTCAGATGTGAATAAAGCCCCAATTCATCCCTTAAATACTGGAGGGACAACGGAGCCTGCCAGCCCATAATACCAGGCTGACCTTCTCTTTGGGCCTCGTGTTTGGCTGAGGGGAAAAGGTGCTGAAATTCAAATCAACAGCACAGCGAGCTCATGGGTCACTAGCAGAGAGGTCCTCCAGGGAGGCCCAAAATGGAAATTAATTAAAATTTGTGCTGCACATTGTCAAAGCCCACCACTATTGTTGCTCCCAATATTAATTTTTATTGTGGGCCAGTTGGGCTCCCCAGACACGTCTCTTGCTCTGCCCTCCCTTTTGTCTGGGCAAAAGGCTCCCAGATCAAAGCTGCATTTCAATGAAGTTTGCTATTCGTAAGTAGTAATTACAATATCAGCAGTTTTTACTGTCATTAAACAATGAACAATCATATTCAGATGAAGGAAAAGTCGCCCAGAGATTAAAAATGAAAAGGGCTGTCCCAGCAGAGAGGGCTTTGCTGTGGGGCTGCCAGGTGACACCAGGAAGGGAACGGGGAGAGGCACAGGGGGAATTTACCTGGGTGCTGACCCCAAAGTCACAGAGCTTCACCTGGCCCCGGGTGTTCACCAGCATATTGGATGGCTTCACATCTGTTTGGGGGAAAAAAGTGGATTATCCACATTATCCTGGATACCACAGGCACCATTTATACAGAAACACAGAATATCCCCCACTGGAAGGGAGCCACATCAAAATCCAGCTCCTGGCCCTGCACAGCACAACCCCAAACATCCAGGGAGCACTGGCATGGTGGCTTTTGATAGGAAATATTACAAATATCTCCTTCAAATGCAGGGGTTTGTAAGTCAGCAGCACAGAAAATTCCATATTTATATAAAAATATCAAATACATTCTCTCCATACAGATCTTATCTGGTATTTACACAGATGACTTTACACAATACTAAAAATCCACATTAAAAAAAAAAAACAAACCTGCAGCTGACACCAATCTGGAGCAGACACCAAGTGCACTGATAGACAAGGAAAGAATTCACAGGGATTTTACCAAACTGGAAAATCAGCCTGAAAAAAGCTGGAATTCCACAAATAAACCATCAATGTCCATCCCAAAATCAGAGTGCCAGTGCAAATATCCTGATGCTGAGTCCCCTGATGCCAAAGGGAGCTGGTGCACTGCTGTAAAATAAAATCAATGTGGGACTGAACTGCTGAACACCCAGTGCAAGTGCAAGGATGGACAGGAACAGAACTCACAGGGATTTTACCAAACTGGAAAATCAGCCTGAAAAAAGCTGGAAATCCATAAATAAACCATCGATTTCCATCCCAAAATCAGCTTGTGAGTGCAAAATCCTGATGCTGACTGCCCCTGAAGCCAAAGGAAGTTGGAGCACTGCTGTAAAATGGAGAGGGGAATAAACTGAACACCCAGCCTGGCTTTAGAGCAGGAAACATTGAACATCTTTGCAGTTCCAGGGATGCCAGTGGGGGAGCAGAGCGTGCACGTTATGGCCTGGCTTAACCATGGGAAGATTAGAGCCTGGCTTTGCCTAATCGCTGCTTTCTTCTGTCAAAATGGATTAAAAGCAACAGCTTGAATCAGTGCCTCCTCTGAAAGTGAGCACTGGTTGGGGGCAGATGGATGAAACCCAAGTAGAAAAGAACCTAATTTTGTTTATCATTAGGTTTGCCTTGCTTTAGCAGCTGTTTCCTGGTACCACAGGAGCTGCCTTAATTTGTCTCTGCGATGGAGAAATGTAGAACCTCAATTAAGAAGCTGATTGAACGCTCGCCCGTATTTGAGCTAAAAATCCAGATTTCAAATGGGAGCATTCAATAGTTCCTACAGACCCCAGGTGGATCAGTACTTTTTAAGTGAGGTGACACTGCTGGCAGTGTAATTTCTGTAAATTCTGTAATTTCCCCCCAAAACCCCCCAGTCCTGCACATCCAGAGCCTCGGTTTGTGTTTGCTGATCTCCATTTCAGGAATTCCACCCTCATGCTGCACCTTGGATGGAGTTTTGCCTCCTCTGGAGCTGAGGGACTTTGCTAAATCTGAGCAGAAGTGTAGAGCTCACCAGAGGCTCCCTCTTCTGAATCCTGAGCAGAACAAGGTGCAGAATAACCCTGTTTCACCTTCATCCTAAAAATACGGAGCCACCTCTGAGCTGGGCTTGGCTGGGGGTGGGATGAGCCCAGCCCCAGGAGCTGCAGGACACAGGGAATGTTGATATTCCAGGATGTCCAGCTTTTCAGGGAATGCTGATATTCCAGCATGTCCAGCTGCTCCCAACTTCTAGGGGAAAACTGAGTATAACTAGTTCTGCTTTTAGTTGTAACAAAAAGGATCCCAAAATCCTTCCACAAACAAAGCTGAAAACAGGAGAAAATCCACAAGGAAGGGACCACTGAGTAATTGGCTCATTAAAATTGGGCAGGGGAGGCTGGGGCAGTGCAAGGGGCAGTGAAACAAACCCTGTAAGAGGAAATCCAAGCTGTCCTTCCAGCAGAATCCAACAGCACCACAGAATCAGGGAATTTAATCAAATATCTGCTGCACATTCCCAGGACTGTGCTCATTTCCTCAAAAAGAAAAGGGAGCCACAGCCCTGCACAAAAGATCTGCTGCTGGAAGCAGGGAGGAACAGCAGCTCATCAGCAAATCAGCCTTTTGGTCTCATCACCCACTTCAGCTAATGGGTTAAATATTTTTTGGGCTGGGGAAACGAGTGTGCATAAATAATGTTCTGCACCATCTGCTTGTGATTAATATTAGTGTTGAGAAGTGAAAGAATTTAAAC
Source organism: Cisticola juncidis (assembly GCA_013400215.1). Taxonomy (NCBI): domain Eukaryota; kingdom Metazoa; phylum Chordata; class Aves; order Passeriformes; family Cisticolidae; genus Cisticola; species Cisticola juncidis. The sequence continues at coordinate 67,435 of VXBR01008020.1, forward strand.
AAGAGCCAAAAGGGGTCATTATGCTCCCATTACCAGGGCTTGCTTAATACAAATGATTTCTAAGCAGCATCATTATAGAGGATGAACAAGTTCTCCTCCTGATGGAGCTGCCTGAGTAGTTTCACCTCTCCACAAACAAACGGGACCTCCAAGCTCTTACTCACCAGTAAATAGAACGATCAGAGGTTCAGCTTTTTGAACACCAAACATTTCACTCGCTGGTGGCATTGAAAAGCAAACAGATTCATGATTGTGTGAGGGAGAGGAAAAAAGAAAAAGAAAAAGCCCTGAGATGCTTTAAAAGCTGGCTCTTGACTTCTCCTGGCTTTTAAAAACAGCAAACAGCAACAGGCCAGGTTCAAGGAAGGCAGCAGCGTGGTTTGGCAGAGGCCAGGATTAATTTTTTTTTTTAAATAAGCCTTAAGTGGTCCATGAGTGGGCAGGCCTGTGTTTAGCTATACACAGAGACATAAATAAAGGTATGGAAACACACAATCCTGGGATGGCTTGGGTGGGAGAGGACCCTAAAGCTCATCCTGTCCCCCCTGCCATGGGCAGGGACAGCTTCCACTGTCCCAGGCTGATAAATCCACAAACACCCTGGGATTTGTTCTGTGCTTCATTAGGTGGCCCCAATGCTGATTATATCCCCCAGGGGTAAAACAGGACAGGGGAAGAGTCAAATCTGCAGCTCTGGGCATCTCTGGTGAAACCCTCAGCAAAAAACACTGGGGGAAGATGGGAACACTCCTGCAGTGCCTGCCCCTCCCAGAACAAAGAGGGGAAAATCCTTGGATTTCTGATATCCTGGGGGAAAAGGAGATGCTCTGAGTGATGCCCAAACCTCCTCCTGCCACAGAGCAGACCTGCACATCCTCAATTATCCCTCATTCCAAACCAGCTGCACTTCCAGAACTCCAATTTAAAACCTAACCAGGGACTGAGGTGCCCAAACCATGACATAAATATAGATAGATTCTCTATATAAACAGCCCCAGAGCCAAGCACAGCAATCCAGCTCCCACAATTAAACACAAGTGGGTAACATTGATTTCCTGCACTTCCTTTAATAAGCAGGTGTGAACAAAGCAGAACACAGCAGATAAAATGCACACGGTCTATACTTATTCTTGAACTTAACAGATTTTGGTTTGTCTTTAGACAAACTTTGACTTTGTACATGATTAGACTTGTTTAATTGCTAATTCTGTTTTAAATCTAAGTTAATTTCTCATTACCCTTCCATTTCTACTTCTTATCCTCTGGGGAAAAGAGCACACTTATCATTGGGACATTCTCACATCTTCCAAGGAAGTGGTGGAGGTGTTAATCTTATGTTTATGTTTGAAGTGGGTGCGATGGCTCCAGCTCGGGTTTATTAATATGCACGGCTATCACCTCATTAGTTGTGAGCTTTGTTTTGAAGTGAGGCTGTAATATTTGCTGAGATGTCTGATCTGCACTAAAAGACTTGCTCATTGTTTGTTTCCTTGGTTTTAATTCCCTGCTCCAGGCACCCTGGGACTGCTTCAGCCCTTCCCTGGAAATTCCTGACCCTCCTGCTCTGCCCTGGGTGAGAAATTCAGGAGTCAAAATTCCCTCTTTCACCTCTGAGCATCAAAACCAGGAGACAGCTGAAGGAGAAATAATCACCTGCCTGCCATCCCATCCCTCTGTCCCTGCTCTGAAGGTACAGAAATTCACATTTTCTGTAGCCTGAAAATGGGTAAAGTAACACAATTCTAGGGAAGCTGCTGGACCTGGAATGCTCACAGTGCCCTCCGTGGCATTCTGCAGTGCTGGGTCAATCCAGCAGCAGAGCAAGGCCAGAAAAATCAGAAGAGTGATGAAAAATCAGTTTCTGAGCTTTCCTTCAGACCACAGCAAGGACCAAACATCATTCATCAAAATCCCAGAGCTGCTCCTCAATCAAGGCAAGGAAAGCCAGGCAGGAGGGGAGATTTTGTTCTACTGGCACAGCAAAAATCTCAATCAGGTTCTAAAAGGACACCAGCACAACAAGAAAGTGTCACAGCATTTATGCTCTCTCCAAATCACTATCAGAAGGTGGCAGAAAAGTAAAAAAAGAGTTAAAAAATTTCAAAGAATTTCTCTTTTTGGGTGTCACAAAAGTGTGGTGTGTAGTTTGTGTTGGGTCCAAGATGAACAACAGGGAGAATGAGGGAATTTTGACAGTTCAGGAGGAAAAGTTCCACATTTGAATGGAGTAAATAAAAAGCCTGGAAAGTAAAGGAAAAGGCACAGGATGCAGCAAATGGAACAAAAGGAAGGGAGGATGAAGTGCAAGAGGTTAGGAAGAGATTTTTTTTTGTTTTCTGGCCTTTTTCAAGAAGACAAATCATTGCATCCTGTGGCCTTTGTGACTTTTAAAGCCCAGCAAGGACAGGTGAATTAAAGATGCTCTGGGGTGCCCCTTGCCTCAGGAATAACCTGGGTTTCTGCAGCCCCCACCTCCCAGGATGAGGGAACAGANCGAGATAAATTAGAAGCTTGAAAGAACACCCCAAATTAGGGGAAAGAAAGAGAATAAAGTGCAAAACCCAAAACTGACTTATGTCCAAAAATTTTTCCAAATTTTTTTGTTTTAAACAAAATTTAACAGGAAAAAGCAAGGGATAAATGAGATGCTTAAAAGGAACACCC
>VXBR01008020.1:70128-101272 GCA_013400215.1 Cisticola juncidis
GGGAGGATGAAGTGCAAGAGGTTAGGAAGAGATTTTTTTGTTTTCTGGCCTTTTTCAAGAAGACAAATCATTGCATCCTGTGGCCTTTGTGACTTTTAAAGCCCAGAAAGGACAGGTGAATTAAAGATGCTCTGGGGTGCTCCTTGCCTCAGGAATAACCTGGGTTTCTGCAGCCCCCACCTCCCAGGATGAGGGAACAGATGTGGGAATCCCACAGCAGCATCAGGGACCAGAGCAGCTCCTTCCTTGGAAAAACACCTGGGAAACACTAAAAATGAAATGAGCTTCTCCTTTTTTTTTTTTTTCTGTTTTTTTGGGAAGTTTGGTGTCTCTTGTTTTTAAAACATCATTTTCTAATTTGTGGATTTTTTTAAAGTTTTGGTGGATCTGAATGAATTTTTCCAGATTTTTTGTTTTAAACAAAATTTAACAGGAAAAAGCACGAGATAAATTAGAAGCTTGAAAGAACACCCCAAATTAGGGGAAAGAAAGAGAATAAAGTGCAAAACCCAAAACTGACTTATGTCCAAAAATTTTTCCAAATTTTTTTGTTTTAAACAAAATTTAACAGGAAAAAGCAAGGGATAAATGAGATGCTTAAAAGGAACACCCCAAATTAGGGGCAGGAAAGAGAATAAACTGCAAAACCCAAAACTGACTTATGTCCAAGCAGGTTTAAAGCCTTTAACTTTAACAGGGCAGGGGACAGTGGGCTGTGATTTTAAAGATCTGAGCCTGCAGTTGCACTCGTGGCCATCACAGGAGATTTCTGAAGCACCAAAGAACTTTCCCTGCCTATTTTCTGTTCCCAATCCCAGCCAAACACCTCATTTCCCTGCTGATTTTTCCACCAGGCACCTGTTTGCACCCCTAAGCTTCGAAATCCCTGTAAAACTCACGTCTCTCTCCAGTCCTTTTCTTTCAGGGGAGGAGGGAGGGCAATAAAAGAGCAATAAAAATGTTTTACAAGAAAGTGCGCAGGGTTAATGAGCAAGATTCATTCTGCATTACCCCACTGGACTCAAAGCAGATGTTTGCTTGCTCAAGTGTCTCTGCAGAAAGTGCTGTTAAAATTTCATTGCAAAACAGAAAACATCTGCTACTCACCTCTGTGTAAAATCTTCAGACTCCACAAATAGGTCAGGCCTTTCACAACCTTTAGGTAAAAGAAAAACAAAACAAAAAAAAATCACATTTTCGGGATTCCTGATAGGAAAAATGCCCCATTTCAGCTGGGGTGGGAGATGAAAGAACCCAGCTGATGGAATGAAGGCAGGAAAGGGGAGACCCCACTTCCCTCCCAGGGGAGCCCCTGCTCAAAACCTGCAGCAGGTCCTTTATTCATACACAAATTAACAATACACAAATTAATTTTTGCCAGGACCTGTCAGCTGAAGGCAGTTGAGCTCACACTGAATCCCTTCAGGCACCCCAGAGCATCTTTAATTCACCTGTCCTTGCTGGGCTTTAAAAGTCACAAAGGCCACAGGATGCAATGATTTGTCTTCTTGAAAAAGGCCAGAAAACAAAAAAATCTCTTCCTAACCTCTTGCACTTCATCCTCCCTTCCCTTTTTTCCATTTGCTGCACCCTGTGCCTTTTCCTTTACTTTCCAGGCTTTTTATTTACTCCATGCAAATGTGGAACTTTTCTTCCTGAACTGTCAAAATTCCCTCATTCTCCTCTCATTTTGGACCCAACACAAACCCTCCTGCATCTCACAGCAGGGAAATTACAGCTCCTAAAACATAACTCCTGCAAGGAATACAACCCCTAAAACACAGCTCCTGAAAGGAAAAACAACTCCTAAAACACAGTTCCTAAAAGTAAATACAACCCCTAAAACACAGTTACTGGAAGTAAAAATAACTCCTAAAACACGGTTCCTAAAAGTAAATACAACTCCTGAAATAAAATTCCTAGAAGTAAATAAAACTCCTAAAACACAATTCCTGCAAGTAAATACAACTCCTAAAATACAATTCCTATATTAAATACAACTCCTAAGCCTGGGCAGGTTTCAGAATTTGCTCCTTCCACCACCAAAACTGCTGAAGCCAAACTCCCAAACCCCTGCACAAAATACAACCAAGACATTTCAAGCACTGCTGACCTTCCCCTGCTCCCTCCTTCAAACACTTCCCATCTCTGAGGTGAATTTAATTCCATTTCCAAGATCTTTTCCTCATGGATCTCCAGAACAATGAAGCATTTCTGACACTGCTCAAGTTGGGTGAGTTCTGCAGTCAAGACAATTATGTTTTCTGTGCTCTGAGTAGCCCAAAATGAAATTATTTATGTTGCAGTCATCAAGCAGAAGTGCTAAAAATGATACAGAGTGAAAGCAGAGAGCACAGTAATTTTCTGCCTTCCTCTTGGATTAGAAACCCTTTCAAATTTTACAATTTATTCTGTAAGAAAAATGAGGTTGGTGCAATCAGAATCTTTTCATAAAGCAAATAACGGTGGTGGATCCCAAATAAAATCGTTCCCTTAAACTCACTCCAAACCCAACTCAGATGGTTTTAACCTTTAACAAAAGCTTTGGTCAAATTCTGCCTGCCCAGAGGTGTGGCTTGGTCACCCCAAGCCTTTTAAAAAATTTGGATTTGATGATCTTAAAGGGTTTTTTCCAACTTTAATCCTTCTATGATTTCACAACTTATAAAAAGCAAATGGAAATTCTACCCACATAGATACAATTCTATCCACATATCCACATTGTGTATTTTGACATAATAATAAAAGTAATAACAGTAATAATAATTAAAATAATAAAGTATCAATGCAAAAATAAATCAAGGAGGTGCAACATTTCAAGTTTCCTCCAATGGCCAAAGGAATGTTCAGAACAGGAGACTCTTTGATTACTAAAAATGTATTTAGACTATTAAAATCTTTAAAATGACCAGAAATTATTTAGTTTAAAGCAAGCATTAAAAAAACCCCAACATGTCTCGTTTTTCAAATCAGCAGCTGAGTTATTAAACACCTTTATTGGGAATATGTGCTGGGTAAGCAGTGAGGGAAGCCATAGAATTAACCAAACTCTCCCTTCAGATTCTCTGGGTGTAGAAAGGGAGAAAAAAGGAGTTTTCCCCTCTATCCTGGGCTGTAAATCTGCCCACAGGAGCCCCCCAAATGGACTCACCTCGTTATTCACTCCCTCACACTTCCCTGTTAGGGAAGGACTCTCAAGCATTAAACACCATTCTAAACCTGCAAGGGAGAATCATTTGATGGAGGGAGAGCAGGAATTATTGGCATTCAGCACAGGAGGTTTTATAACAATGCCTTGACAAAGCCTTGACACAAAAAGTGCTTCCCCTGCTGTCAATCACTGCCGTGCTGACAGCTCAAGTGCACATCCCTCCAGGAGAGATTCTCCTCGGGGTTGCTGGTCCCTGTGCTTATCAGGTTTTTGGGACTTTTTCCTCTTTTTGAAGGTTGCTGTTCCCTGAGATTCTCCTCGGGGTTGCTGTTCTCTGAGGTAATCAGGCTTTCGAGCTTCTCTGTCTTAAAGGGTCTCATGCCAGAGCTAGAGCAGACAAGCTGAGTCTGCCAGTGCTTGTTTCTAAGGTTGTTTATTTTTCATTATTTTAGTTCTTTCTTAGCTCTGCAGGGCATCCCCAGCAGAGCAGGACGTGGCAGACTGGGACAGATTAGAGAGTCTTGGACATTTTTACCATTTCTCTGACTTAACCACCATTCACAATGTACCTCTTATTTACAGAATCTTACCAATACTTACTACCTATGTTAACACATCATTTCTACTCTAAACCAACCCTTGTAATACAACTCAGCAGAAAATGGGGGAAAAGAACAAGAACAAGGAGGACAGGACCACTCCCCAATTCCTCCATCTTGCTTCTTCAAACCCATATACTAAAAATCCCAGATTCTACATTTACTCTCTGTGATAAACCAGCTACTACTTATTTTGAATTCTCTCAGCTTGTGATTCTTCATACACTGTGGGCATTCACTCCCATGGCAGGGGTCAGAGGCAGTGTCCTCCTGGGCTCTGTGTGAGGCTCTGACCCCCCTGTACAGACCCCAGACCCCCTGTCCTGTCCCCAAACCCTCCAGGGTGGCTAGAGGGATGTCCTGGACTCCGACAAGCGGTGGTGCTCCCAGCACAATGTCCCTGCCTCTGGAATGGAGGGAAATGTGGGAAGTGGCAAAAGCCAGGGGAGAAGGGGCTGTGCAGCCCCAGCCCAGCCCAGGGAGGAGCAGCACCACGCCAGGAGTGGCACTCTGGGCCTCCCAAAATCTGCTTTTCCTTTAAGGAACACTCCAGGCCTCCACAGGAATAAAAAGAGGAGAGGGATTTGGGGAGATTTGCCCTTCTCACTGATGGGGTCTCACACGGGGAACAGGGATGGATTTCGGGGTGAAGGCTGAGATCCCCGCACATCTCCAGTGGGAAAGGCTGAGAGAATTGAGAATGGGAATTGGTGACCCAAATGTGGCCTTGCAGTGCCTGAAGGCACCAAAAACAAAACTGGAGAGAGAATATTGCCAGGGGATGGAGGGACAGGACACAGGGAATAGCTTCAGAGTGGAAAAGAGGAGATTTAGATGGGATATTGGGCAGGAATTGCTCCCTGGGAGGCTGGTAGGCCCTGGCACAGGTGCCCAGAAAAGCTGGGGCTGCCCCTGGGTCCCTGGAATCCATTCCCTGTGTCCTGTCCCTTGTCCCCCTCTCCAGCTCTCCTGGAGCCCCTTCAGGCCCTGGCAGGGGCTCTGAGCTCTCCCTGGATCCTTTCCCTCTCCAGGTGAGCATTTCCAGCTCTCCCAGGCTGGCTCCAGCCCTTGGAGCAGCTCTGGAGCCTCTCTGGCATTGCTCCTGCAGCTCCACATCCATGAAAAGTCTGGCTGAGAGGGGAGAAAGGAGAAATACAAACCCAATGGTGCCCACTTAGAACCATTTAGGTTGGAAAAGCCCTCCCAGATCAACAAGTCCAACCCCAGAAATCCCAAAGCTGGAGCCAGAGGAGTGCTGGGATGCAGGGAATGCCTGGATGTGCTGCAGCCTTTTCATTGGAAATGGTTTCCCCTCAAAACTTCCACAAACACCACAACCAATTCCAGTAACAGATGTGCAGGTCACACAGACTATCCAGCAGCTTCCATGGATTCATGCACTGGGAATGTCTTGGGAGAATAAAAGACAAATTACTCTGGACACGGGGAAGGAAAAAAATTAACCAGAATGAGGGGAAAAATACAGAAGCTGCAGGTTTTATGCACAAAATCCTTCTCTGTGAGCTGCAGTTCTGTCTGGCCCTCTCCTCCTTGCAGCAATGCCAGGATTGGGGGATTACAGTGTGACCTCCCAAAAAAAGGCTCTGCTGCCACCTCACACACAACGTGGGGAGGCTCAAAGGAGCCATTCCTGCTTCAGGGAGGAATTCCAGGGAAAACAAAAGGCTTCTGCTGCCTCCTTCCAACAATTCCACTGCGCCAAAAGTCAGGAGCTGCTGGTTCAGCCTCAGTGCTCACCTTCTGCTCTGAAACTCCTTTGTTCCCCTCCCTGCTGACCCCCTGCTCTGCTCCAGGGGAAACAGGAAATAAAATAACCAGGAAAAGTGGAATATCCATGTCAGGGAGTCAGGATCTCAAGCAGGAAATAAATAAAATAACCAGGAGAAGTGAAATAGCCATGTCAGGCTCACAAACAGGAAATAAAATAACCAGGAAAAGTGAAATATCCCTGTCAGGGAATAATTTTATAATTATTTATTTTACCAGCAGGAAGTAAATAAAATATCCAGGAAAAGTGAAATATCTATGTCAAGGAGTCAGGATCACAGGCAGGAAATAAATAAAATATCCAGGAAAAGTGAAATAGCCATGTCAGGCTCACAGGCAGGAAATAAATACCCAGGAAAAGGGAAACTTCCTTGTCAGGGAGTCAGGACCACAAACAGGAAATAAAATAACCAGGAAAAATGAAATAACCATGTCAGGGAGTCACGATCACAAACAGGAATTAAAATATCCAGGAGAAGTGAAATATCCCTGTCAAGGACTCAGGACTACAAGCAGGAAATAAACAAAATACACAGGAAAAGTGACATTTCCCTGTCAGGGAGTCAGGCTCACAAGTAGGATATAAATAAAATAACCAGGAGAAGTGAAATATCCCTGTCAGGCTCACAAACAGGAAATAAATAAAATAAAATACCCAGGAAAAGGGAAATATCCCTGTCAGGGAGTCAGGCTGACTGATCAGGGGTAAAATAACCCTGAGGGGAACAACAAAAAAAATCCAGATATGGAGACATAAAAGGTGGGGCTGGAGCAGCAGCATTAGGGATGAGAGGAAAACTGGAGGAGAACACCCATGGAATGGCAAGGGGAGGGTGGGGAGAGACAAAACCAAGGTGGGAATGGATGAAACCCACACCAGGAGTGAGAGAAGGAAAAGGAGGAGCAATGAGCAGCTGAAGGAAGCCCAGGCCAGGATCATCAAACCATCCTGATCAGCATCAGGAAAATGGGGATACCGTGAGCAGCTCCCACTGAGGGCTCCAGAGGGGAGAGGAGAGGAAAGTTCTCCCTCAGAACTGAGGGGAAAAGAACTCAAATTCCACCAGGAGCTGCCAGGGACATAATGAGCAGATCTGAAGCTGCTCAGAGGAAACAGCATCAGAGAGGGATGTTCATCACCCTGGGCAGGCCACACGAATTAAGAGGAAAGGAGAGCTGTGAATTACAATGAACAGAGACTAAATAGCTGCCTGTGTTGGATTAAAGGATTTAAATTGTCAGCTTGATGTATAATGAACGTGAAAAGCCAGCACTTAATTAAATGGCACATGATAGAATAACTTTGTTATGCTTTAAACTGCTTAAGTTATCAAAGTATTCCTTCTGTTTCACAATTGTTTTGCAGTTTCTCCCTCCCTGGTGAGATCCACTGAGACATTGGTCATTACCCTGTGCTCAGTTGTGGAGAAAGAGGGTTTTTTTTAAAACTTTGACATTTTCTGTTGGTCTGTAATTTGAGTTTTCAGTCATGGCCAGTGGATTTTCAGCAGCTGAAGGCTGCAGAGCCCCAAGGATGAGCTTTAAGGATCCCACTGTCAACACCTCACCCAGGAGATGTGAGGTTCTTCTGACAGCCCAGACTCACCACCCCAAAAATGACCCCAATTAACCCTTCCCTGGGGCTGCTCAGGGGTGGGAGGGGTGAGGAACCAGCCTGTGCCCAGCTCTGGCCTGTGCCAAGGGAAAACCTTCATCCTCCTCCGCAGCCTTGAAGAGAACAAAGAAAATCTGTTCTGCCACTGCATTTTGGTGCCAAGAGCCAGCTCAATCCTCTCATCTGGGATGGAAAACCAGGGGAGTCCCTCTGGAATAAGGACAGTCAGGATGGGAATCACAACAACAAAGGACGCCCAGCAGGGCTCCTGAAGGAACCACAGACAGCAAAAGGGCTTTAAAGAGACTGATTCCATAAATACTGAAATAAATAAAAGCACTGCTCCATGCTGATGGGAAGAAATGCTGATAGCAAGGGATGTGACACAGAATTCCAGCAAGTTCTTTTTATCTTTCCTTATCCCACTCAATTTATCCCATCTCGGGGATGGGATTTATGTAACAGAATCCTGGAATGGTTTGGGTGGGAAAGGACCTTAAAGCTCATCCCAGTGCCATGGCAGGGACATCTTCCACTGTCCCAGAGTGTCCAAGTCCTGTCCAGCCTGGCCTTGGACATTCCAGGGATCCAGGGGCAGCCACAGCTTCTGTGCCAGGAACAATTCCTTCCCAAAATCCCATCCAAATCTTCCCTTTTCCACTCCAAAGCCATTCCCTGTGTCTGTCCCTCCATCCCTCACCCCAAACCCCTCTCCTGGAGCCCCTTTAGGGCCTGGAGGGGGCTCTGAGCTCTCCTTGGATCCTTCTCCTCTCCATGCTGGACAATCCCAGCTTTTCCTCACAGGAGAGAATTCCCATCCCAGTCAGCATCCCATGAACTTCCAGAGGCTGTGCTGGTCACTCCAAAGGAATTTTTCCTAAATCCCAGAATCCCTGAGCACAGGGGGAGGGAGGAGGGGCCCTCCCCTCACACGGACCCTGGAGCTGCCCCAGTGCCCCCCCAAATCACAGATTTTTCACACCCACGACCAAAATCAGGTAAAAAAACCAACAAAGTACTCACAGCCACCGCTATCCTCCCGAGGACGTGTTCTGGAATTTTCCTGTAAACATCCAGAGACCCCCCTGCAGGGACAAGCAGGGCCACATCAAAGAGCACCCCACATATGAGGGTTATTAATAAAAACACCTCCAGTGATAAAGTAATAACTGTGGCAGAAAGAACTGCCCTTAAAACCCTCCCAAACCCTGCCCAAACATGAGGAACAGTGCTCAGGGCTCTTGTTTTACCTGATTTTTTGATTGCAATGTTAATATTCAGAAAACAACAGCAACAAAATGTCAGAATATCAATATATCAATAGTAAAGAACTCCAAACTTTTTTTAGTACCCCAACTCTCGTTCCCAAAAGCTGGTGCTACCATTCTGTGGTATTCAAAATACTTATATCCATGATCAAATGGNGTGTGGAAAAATGTCTTGGGGATAACAAAAAAACCTCCCAGTCATAGAATATCAACATTGAAGAACTCCAAATTGTGTGGAAAAATGTCCTGAGGATAACAAAATCACCCAAAAAAAGCAGATTTTTACAAGCCAAAGTACCCCAACTCTCGTCCCCAAAAGCTGGTACTACCATTCTGTGGTATCCAATATACTTATATCCATGATCAAATGGATATAAATATCCAATTAAATGGATATTTATATCAATTTGATATATGTATATATATCTATTTACAAAATTTTTGTATCCATGATTAAAGTAATTTCCTCCTGACATAATTTATTTTTTAAACATAAAACCTTGAATAAAATACTTTTTTCAACCAGAGAATCTGAGAGAACACCAGATATGGGCTGCAGCCATTACTGGGAGGGAGGGAGAAGAGTAAAAAGGGAGAAATAACAGTAATAACATGATTTTAACAGGCAGAAAACAAAATGCACCATAAACCCTGAAGGGCTTTGCCCATCAGGAAGGAAGAATTTAACTCGTGGGCTTTGGGGTTTTTTTTTTTAATAAAACCTTGAACAAAATACTTTTTTCAACCAGAGAACCTGAGAGAAAAGTGGAGATGGGCTGCAGCCATCACTGGGAGAGAGGGGGAGTGTAAAAAGGGAGAAATACCAGTAATAACAGATCATTTTAATAGGCAGAAAACAAAATGCACCATAAACCCTGAAGGGCTTTGCCCATCAGGAAGGAAGAAGNAGTAAAAAGGGAGAAATAACAGTAATAACATGATTTTAACAGGCAGAAAACAAAATGCACCATAAACCCTGAAGGGCTTTGCCCATCAGGAAGGAAGAATTTAACTCGTGGGCTTTGGGGTTTTTTTTTTAATAAAACCTTGAACAAAATACTTTTTTCAACCAGAGAACCTGAGAGAAAAGTGGAGATGGGCTGCAGCCATCACTGGGAGAGAGGGGGAGGGTAAAAAGGGAGAAATACCAGTAATAACAGATCATTTTAATAGGCAGAAAACAAAATGCACCATAAACCCTGAAGGGCTTTGCCCATCAGGAAGGAAGAAGCTGCTCAACGATGTTGAATGGATTTGGAGATTTTTTTTTCCCTGCCACAAACCAAATTATTTGGGAGATCTTTTTACATCTTGATACCCAGCTTAACTGAATCTTTGCGGAAAACCTGGCAGGGCCATGAAATGCTGGTTCCTGAGGAAATCCTGGTGGGAGGAGCAGGCTCTGGCTCCGTGGGGAAAGTTGGGAAGAGACCGGGACACGCAGGGACAGCATCTGCCAGAGATGACAGGGCCAGCCAGGCTCCCAGCCTGCTGCCACCAGGGATTCTCCTGCTTTTCCCCCAGGAATATCCCAAATTCCCAGCCCAGGGCTGGGACCCCTCTGCTGGGGGCTCAGGGATCCTTTAGGGCCCAGGATTCCCGTGGGGAGGAACAGGGGGGACTGGAGGAGGAGCTGGGAAACAGCTGGGCTGGAAAATCACTCCTTGCCTGGTAATTAAGAGACGATTTCCACTGCAAGCACCCAGGACATTGGGTTAATAGATTTCTTGAAAGGAAAAGCTGTTTTGGCTATCAAAACACTACAAGTGAGGAACAGCTGTTTTGTCAGCGAGGACAGATTGCACGGGAGGCTCAAATATCAAACCACAAATTAAGGCTGCCTTTATTTCTCTTCTGTTTACATTTTCCATAAAAGTAAGGGAAGCTCCACGCAGGGAAAATGCAGAATATCCCCCAATCCCAATCCCAACCTGCTCTGGATTTTTAACTGCCTGCAATATTATTAATACTCTACATTTTCCAGTCTTACCATTACATTTCGTTCTACAAAAAAAATCCTTTCTCATTTAATTACTTAGCAATCAAAAGCAAACTGGATTCACTACTCACCATCCATGAACTCTGTACACAGTGAGATCCTGTTTTCTACAAAAAAAGCACCATAAAATCCTATGATATACGAGGAGTCACACTGGGAAAAGAGAGAGAAAAAAAGCCACGAGGTTGCTTTAAAATCTGCTGTAAGAAAATTGAAGCCAGAAGGATTCCACTGGTAAAATCCACAAACCTTGTAAAGAATTTCTAACTCTGACATGATCTGCTTCTGGAGTTCCAGTGTGATATCCAGGGGTATGACCTGAAACACAGAAATGCTCAGAGTTCATGTAAAAGGGATGTGAATTATTCAAAATAAAGATCCTGAAGATCCATGGACTGAGAGTCCTTGTGGGATAACAAGAAGTAGAGGAACTGGTGGAAAGAAGATTTTAACAGGAAGGAAATCTTCTCACCATCCCAAGTCCTCAGCAGGACCAAAGACCAAAGTGGGTTGCACCTCCTGGAGTTATGAAATTCCAGGATTTTCTGGGCAGGCCCTCTGAACAAGGCACTGAAAATCAGATTTAACACGGAATTCTTTGCCTTAGAAACTCAATTATGAAGCTCTGCTTTACAAACCAAACTGGGCTCAGCCTGCTCCCATCCGACACTTCCATTTCATTTCATTTAACACAACAATTTAATACTTTAAGCTAAAGGGAAGCAAATTTTAGTCAGTTTTCTGAATCAGCAGAATAAACATTGCAGGAATTGTGCTGACAGAGGAGAACACAGGAGCCCATTTCCAAACACAGCACCAAAATCTGTCTCCAGGAAAAACCAATAACCTGCCTCTTCCCAGAGCTGGCTCCGGGGTTATTTATAAAAGCTGTCACTAAACTAAATTGTAAGTGGAACACAGGCCTGCCAAGAAACGTTTAACACACTTGTCCAGATCAATAATCATTTGCCAACAATATTCACTTCCATTTTTTCCAGCCTGAAAACCTCAGGAATTCACCTGCTGGGATCCCACCAGTTGTGTGCACTGAGCAGCACCAGAATTCTGTCTTGTCAATGGGGTAAAATTTAAAATTTATCTCAGTTCTGATCCCAGTGGGGAATCTTTCTGAGCCCAGGATCCAAAATATCCCTGACATCCCAAAAAACAGGCCTGGAAGGAGGAAAGGTCTGGGGCTCATTTGCATTAATTACAAACATCCCAATAATGAGGATAACCTGGGATAAAAGCAGAGTTTTTGCATTTCCAGGACACCAAGGGAAGGGCACAGACAGAGAAATTACAAGATTAATTGTAATTAATCTCCCCAAAATGAATTAGGGGAGATCAGCCTCAGCTTCTCTAGAGAATTATTTTACTGTTTTCTTCCACCTGAAAATGTGTGGCTTGTGTGATGTGACTCCACCTGATGTCAAGGCTGGAGGAACCTTATTTATTTACAGCACAAACAGAGGGAAAATAAACATTTATATCCCACCTTAACCTGCATTTATCATCTCCTTTTGTATGAAATTTCCAAGCCTGCTTTCTATGGGTAAAAATTCCAGGGATTCATGAGGTGACAGTTTCCAGCACTTTTTTTTTTTTTTTGCATTAAAAAAAGGACCCAAAAAATCTCCTCAGAGTCACTGCTGCTGAGGATGAGGCTGTGAATAAAGATTGGGATGCAAATTCCTGAAATTCTGGAATAGCTGGGGTGGGAAAGGACCCTAAAGGGATTTTATTCCACCTTCCACTAGCCCAGGGTGCTCCAAGCCTGGTCCAGCCTGGCCTTGGCACATTCCAGGGATGGGGAATCCAAAATTTCCACAGCAGAGACAATAGGATGGAACATGAAATAATTGGGGATTTTTCTAAATCAACTCCTTTGTTAAAAACTTTGCAGCACAAATCTTTATTTCCCTGCAATTACCTGAGTGTTAGGACAGATCCAGGGTCAAAACTGGGTGAAACAGGGAAGGATATTGGCCCAGAAGGGCATTTAAAAATAAATCTAAATGACATGTAAATCCTCTGGGGAGTCCTCTGATCTTCCTGATCAAGCTGCATCTTCCCAGGGAAGTTTTTACCCAAATTACAGCGATTTTGGGGCCACACTCAGACCCAGGGAAAAGGACCTTTGGAGAGAGGAATGCACCCATGAGCTGTCAGGTGCAATCCAAGCAGCTGAGTGACCGAATTATAATTTACTCCCTGCTCAATTTGAATTAGTGAGAGCCCATTAAAATACCCCCAATAAATGCAGCAATTCATCACGGGCTGTCACGGTGACTCTGCATTGGCACTGAAGGGAAGCACAGCAAAAATCACAGCTCCAGTTCTGATATTCTGCTTTAATTCCTGCTTTAATCCACGCTGGCATCGTCGTCTTTTCCAGCTCCAAGGAAATTTGGGGTATTGTGGGCACTGCACAAGGGATTAATAAGGAAATGCTCCATTGCTAAAAGCAGTGGGAGAGTGGCAAAGAGACAGTTTTCACCTGGATTTCCCCCTAGAAACAGGGAAAAGTTACCTTGGGAAAAGGAATGAGGTTAAGGTTATATAAAATATGGAATTTGGTGCAGCACTGAGGGATTATGTTATATAAATCTGTGTATTATCATTTTAAAAAGTCCCAAAAGCAGAACTCTGCTTTCCCAGGAATGATCTGGGGCTCAGATTTCAAGATTTCCCCCCTTGAAATAGGGAAAAGTTACCTTGGGAAAAGGAATGAGGTTAAGGTTATATAAAATATGGAATTTGGTGCAGCACTGAGGGATTAAGTTATGGATTTATTAGCACTGGGTTGATTATTTACCAGCTGAAAGTGTTTTAATCAACAGGTTTTGGGTTATTTTGTGCAATTAAATCTGTGTATTATCATTTTAAAAAGCCCCAAAAAGCAGAACTCTGCTTTTCCATCTGATGCTCAGATTTCAAGATTTTTTCCATTTAAATAGGAAAGAAAGTTACCTGGAAAAAAAGAATTAAATCCTCTGCAGGTAAATGTTCTACAAAATATGGGAAATATATATATAACATATGGAATTTGGTGCATCACTGAGGGATTATGTTATTGATTATTAACACTGGGTTATTTACCACCTGAAAGTGTTTAAATCAACAGGTTTTGGGTTATCTTGTCCAATTAAATCTGTATATTATCATTAAATTAAAAAAAAAAAAGCTGAACCCTGTTTTCCCAGGAAAGTCTGGGGCTCAGATTCCAAGATTTTCCCCCTAGAATAGGAAATATAATATGTTCCCAAACCTTTTCAGGTTTCTATAATCACAAATTCTCAGGATGTTATTTCTGGGTTTTCCACAGGTCCCAAATCTGTTTCAAATTTCCTTCCCTGCAATTCACAGAAAAATCAAAAGCAATTTTTTTTTCCTCCTGGGATGAAGGGATTTCTGTGATCCTCAGGAAAAGCCCAAACTTGGGCAAATTTAATAAATTCTACACGGCTGGAGCCACAATCTGAGCCCAAACCTCACCAATCTGCCCAATAAATGGAAATATCCCATTGAAATCTTGTATAACCTTTTATTTTTAAATTTAATTTCACTCCAACCCTGCTTTAATCACTCAGCCTCCATCATTCCTCCTCTCCCAAGCTTTCACTTTATCTCAAATATCCCAGAATTTAAGGATTAGATGGGAAAAATAACTAAAAACTAATTTATTTTCCCAGATTTTTAAACAATTATTCCATAAGCTACATTTAAAAATTTACCTTTTTTTAGCTCACCAACTATTAACTGGAATTGCATGAATGCACCAATTTGTTTTCCTAACTGACAAAATGATCAAATTGAGAAAAATCTGATACATTGAAAAATCACTTTTTTGGCTTATTTCTGTGAAGATGAACTATTAATATAATATAACATAAATATAATATAAACATAATATAATACATAAATATTTTTATTTTATTTAATTATTTCTATAAAATTATATAATGTTTATATATTTAGATAAAATATTTAATTACTTTAATTATATTTAATATGATTGTAAAATTCATTTACAAGCATAATTTAATTAACAAATTCCACCCAAGAGCTGCCACATTGTCACTATTATTTTATCCCAGATATAAATGCACTTCAGAGAAAATTGGGATTTTTCTGACCACAAAATTCTACAAACTCCAGACAAGGAACCCAACTTAGAAACATCCATGGAGAAATCAAAATGTGGGATTTTCAGGCACTTCCTTGGGGGAAAATCCTGAATTCTGGGAATCTGAGCTCATTGGAAATGACTGAATTTACAGGCTGGGGTTTTCCTGTAAATAACTAAATAATTTTCCTGTAAATAAATTAATTAATGCAATAAGTCAAATCAAGAGCCAAAAATCAGAGGGAAGGAAAGTAAGGGCAGGGAAAATTGGAAAAAGAATCAAATGTCTGGAATTTCTTACCTTCACTGCCAGGATTTTTCCACTCCGGACATGGTAAGCCCTGGGTGAGGAAAAAATTCAATAATTTGAGATTATATTAAATTCCCTCTGTGAGGATGTGCAATTACAAATGCACTTATTTCACAGGAAAATGAATTTTACCTCATAGATTTTATGTAAATCCTATTTTATCCATCATTTCTAAAGGAAAACTGAGGAAAACAAGGGATCAAAAATCTATTTTTGATTTATCAGGGTTTGCATCTTTATTTTTGGTATAAAATGCACACATTGAAGGCTTTGATACAGCAGAAAAATCAGCTATAAATGAGAATTTAACAGAATAGTTTAGGTTGGAAAAGTCCTCCAGAATTCAGTCCAGCCTTAAATCTTTGAGCCTGACCTTGAATTTATCCATTTTCCCACTTTCTTTCAATAGAATTAATGAGGATTATCACCATTATTCAGAATTTTCATGGAAAATCAGGATTATCTCACCCAGTCCTATGGGTATTTTCAGAGACAAACAGCTACACCAATTAAATTGAATTAAAACAGATTATGGCCAATTCTTTCTCAGAACTTAAGGACCCACAGAAAATAGCAGCAAAATTAATTTTCTGCACTTATTTTTTGATTAGAGGGTGCATGTAAAGATAGAAAGAATTATTGTTGATGTTCACATGTACCCAAAATAATTTTCAGGGTATTTCAACAGCAGATTATCTTAATTTCTGAGGAGAAACACACATAATTGGCTATTTAACAATGACTTGAATATTTCTAACCATGAACGTGTGAGAAAATGGAGGAAGATTAAAAAAACCCTCCACAAAATCCAATTTTTTTGCATAAAAACAAAACCATTAAAGGTTTTCCTCTTCACTGGTTTTACTGTCTCACCCTGATTTATGGCAGCACTGCCAGAGATGTGGCACCAACTTCAGAGAATTCTAATATTTTACCTCTCTGTACCTCCAGCAATTATTACTGAAGGAGAAAAGCTTTAATAGTTGGGTTTTTTGCATGTAAAATCACCCAGTGGCAGGGCAAAAATGTCCTTTAATCTTATTTATAACCCTGAGCGCTCCCCTAATTTCTGGTAATGGCTTGGAAATTCCTAAAAACTTCACCTTCATTTAGTAACCCCTGGATGAACATTTATGGAACACAATGGCACCAGACTTTAGGGGGAAAAAATCCAAAGCTGAATAAGGCAAAAGGGGAAAAAATCAGTGTAAAATGAGATTATCCATGGGAATTTTGATAGAGCTGAATCCATGAGCTCTGGGGATGAATCAGCAGTGGGAAACATCCTGGGCTCAGGATGAGCAGGAATGATGAGGGATGAGGTTGGGAAGGGATGCTCCCCGTCTGCTGGCTGAACAGAGCAGAGTGGGCAGGTTAATTAGCTGGTTAGGAAAGCTGATCCTTTTTCCATGGCACAGCTCTCCCATTCCGAGCAGATTAAAAGGCAGGGCTGGATGATTTAATTATGACGCACGCCAGTTCATCCGTGGAAGTTCGGGTTCAGGTTCCAGCAGAGGGCAGATCCCTGGTTTGGTTTACAGAGCACTGACAGCACCAATTTAACATTTAATTATCGCTGGGAATTGGATCCCAAAGGGGCAGGGAGCCCTGGGCCGTGGCCTTTGGGATCCAGGAGGGCAGGAATTTGTTTACTCCGGGCTGATCCACATCTCAGTTGTCCTGCCCTTCCCCAGCACAATAACTGTAAAGTGATTAATGGAGCTGGAATGGGAGCTTTGGTTACACCAAAAGACAACCCTACACCTCTGCCATAGTTTAATTAACAGCCAATGCTTCAAATTGGGCTGGAGTTGCTGCAGTAATTACCCCTTCCAAGGAGTGTGGGGGGAAAAGGGGCTGTTCTTGGATGTTTTGTGGGACTGGAAGGTGGAATTGGGTCATTTTGGCTGCAGCCAGCACCACAAAATCCTGATTTTAATACCTTTGTGCAGGTTCTGAGTGATGAACTAAAAAAGTCCCACAGGAAAACGAGCACAGCACGAGGAAAAACAGACTTTTAGTCAACCCTAGGATGTCTGTGAGGGAATTAAACCAATATCCACACTCCAAGTCTCATCTCCTGGGTCATGTCCCAGATTTTGGTGGCACCCCCAGAACTGAAGCAGCCAAACCCATCATTGCAGAACCATCAGGCAGAGAAAAGCAGCAAAATCCCACAGGTTCCTCAGGAACTTGGTGTATTTCAGGGAACGTGCCCAAAATCTTCCAGGATGGCAGGAAAATTCCTAAAACCCAGCTCAAAGCAGCTCCCCAGTGCCAGGGCTGGCTTTGAGCAGAGCCCAGGGGATGCTCAACACCAGGCTGGGTTTGGGGGATCTTCTCCCCTCTCCTGGCAAACCTGGAATGGTTTGGGTGGGAAGGGACCTCAAATCCCATCCCACCCCACCCCTGCCATGGGCAGGGACAATTCCCACTGTCCCAGGGTGCTCCAGCCTGGCCTTGGCCATTCCCAGGAATCATCTCCTGGTGGGAAGTTCTGGTGACCCAGAGCTTGCTGTGACACCATCACCAAGGAAAGGCCAGTGACTCCAGCACTGCCTGGAGAACTCCCACTGGGAATGGAAATTTCCACCTCTCCCTCCACATTCCCACCAGAATCCAGCACTCCAAGCCCCTGCATCCATCACAACCAATGGCTCCCAGGCAAGGCTGGCACAGTTGTGCCAAATATTTCATTACCCTTGGCTATAAACCACATCCCCAAAGACTGAAAGCCTTGAAGGGTCCCACACGAGCCATATCCTCCAGCAGAACTTTGTCTCCTCCACTCTGAGCGTCCCTCAGGGATGGTGTGCCCAAAATCTGGGTTATTTTGGGGAATAAATAAGAGAGATGGTGTGGGAGCAAGCACTGTGCTTGAACAAAGCCCTCCAGCTAAGCCAGAAAAACTCATGATGGACTGCAGAGACTGCATCCCTTGTGTCCCAGAAAATCAAAATAATATCAGGGAAAACTGGAATAGGGCTTGGGGGGATGTGCCAGCTCCTCAGCATCTCTGCCCCACCCTGGACAGGAATTGTGCTTCTACAGGAAAGCAAATGAAAAACTGGGAGTGTGAGAAGCAGCTGGTTTGTGTTTTAAGGAAAAAGGGAAACTTCTGAAAAGAAATCCACATTACCTGACTCGTTCTTCCCGAGGTAAAGAAAGCCAAGGAGAAATGTCAGTGCTTTGGGGTCTTCATGGAAGAAACCACAACCCATCCTAATATTTAATGCTAAAAATTTTGTACACTGGATATGAAGAATTCCTACTCAACACAGAAGGAAAACAAACCCAACTTAAGAGAAAATGCAGCAGATTCTTAATAAAGAGCTAATAAAGTCTTTATAAATACCTTAGATGGCAAACAAAACACTTCTCTCTCTCCTTCAACTTGCACAAACCAACTATTTTCTCTCTTCCCTGTGAGGAATGTTCCCTAAAGACCAGTGGGATAATTCCTTCCAGGACAAGCAAAGAATCAACTACAGCTTGCAACCTGCAGGCAACCTCAAGGGAAACACCAATTTTCATTTTTTTTCCCGATTTTCAATTGCAAACCCCTTGCCCGCATGTGAGTGACACAACAATGGTCACATCACGAGCAGGGGCTGATCTTGCAAAGACCCCTGAGCTTTTTCCAGCAGCTTTTCCCATCAAACACAGCAACTTCTCACTGCAAACTGAGTTCAGTGTTATGTTAAATCTCAAAAGAAATGTGAGCTCTACCTAGAAGCCAAATTTATTTTGTCATAAGAATGGCACTGCAGGAGCCTGGAGCAGCACAGGATCTGCCTGCTCTGGCCATCAGGATAAATCCCTTTTTTTTCCCCACAATAACCATGAAAACAATTTCTAATCAATAAGCTGCTCCCTGGCAAGCCTGAAGGATTCAAGGGAAAGCCGTGACCTGTCTGCTGTGCCAATGAGTCAGTCAGAAATATCACCCACATCAGCAGAGATGACAAAATGATGAAGGGCCAGAGGGAGCCTGCAGGGATGGGGCTGCAGCATCCAGGGAGGCAGCGCTCAGGAAAAGGGAAACCTCAGCCTGGTGCCCCAGGGATGGAGGGACAGGGCACAGGGAATGGCTCCCCACTGCCACTGGGGTGCTGGGGACAAATTCCTCCCCAGGATGGAGATTCCTGCCTGTCCAAGGAGCTGCTCCCTTCTGACCAGGAGCTTTCTCCTGGTGTCCACCTGAACTTCCCAAGGTGGCAATTCAGGACACACGGCAAAACCAGAAATGATCTTTTGGTTCCTTTCTCTGACTCATTTCCTTCACACCTCAGCATGAATCCATCACCCATGTTTGTTAAAAAACACCAAGACATCACTTCCCTCAGAAAGGCTGGAAAATATTGTCCCGTTTTCCCAGAGTTTGCTCTCAACACTGCACTGAGGAGCTGCAGAGGAAGCTCCAGACCCACTCACCACACACCAAAGGTCTCTGGGACCATGGCAGACTATTCCAAACAGAAACAAAAGCTTGAAGCTCCTGAATTGAGCTCCAAAGCAGCCAGGGAAAGCTGTGCTTGCAGCAGGCAGCACCTTTGGACATGAGGGCACAGAATGAGCCAAAGGAGACATTTATGAGAAATAACCAAGAGCAAAAAGCTGGGTCACAGTCAGGCAAAAGGAACTCAGCCCTGCAGGACACCAGTGCCAGCCACCAGCTGCAAACTCCACACAGCAAATCACCCAACATTTGCCCATTTTTTTTCCTTTTTCCTCTTTTTTTTTGCCTGGTGCTGCCCCTGTGTGTCGTGCTGCTGGGCAGAGCAGTGACAGGAGTGTCACATACTCCCATGGCCATCTACAGAAAGAAATTCAAATTGTTTCTAGGAAATAACCACTTTGCCAGTTGCTGCCTCCTGCAATAGCAAGCACATTAGCCTGACTCTGTGGCTGTTAAATCAGGGAAGCCAAAGTGCAGAGCAGTTGGAAAAAGGAGCTTTTATGGGGCTGTGCTGGTTCACAGCACAACCTCCCTTCCCTGAAATGCCACCGCAGATGCTTGAGCGCTGATTGCAAAATGATTTGCTGGGGAAGTGGCAAACAAACAGCAAACAGTGGTGCCTGAATGCTCAAACTTGTGAAAAGAGCACAGCTGGCAGCAGAGGCTGCACAAAGGAGATGCTGAGCAGCAAAGCCTCACTTAACCCAGTTCGGTGCTGGAATCCCTCACCTCTGTGCTGGGACCGGCTCCTCTTTCCAGCTCCCGAGAGCCTTCCTCCCCTCCTGCAGCCAAACACCAGGGTGAACCCTCAAAATGGGATCTGTACTGATCCCTTAAGTTTTATTTTCATGTATTTCAGACTCTGCTGCCCAGGGTGCAGCTCTGAGCTCACACTCAGGGTCACTCAGCTCTGCACACAGCAGGGACACAAAACAAATCCTTCTCCTGCTGCACACAAGGACAACTTTCAGCCCTAAATGCACAAACAGGGGTGGCTGGAGGGAGGAACAAGAAGGATGGGACCTCACAACCTGCAGCTGGAATTGGAGAATTAAACTCCAAAATGCAAATAGACCAAAACTTATAAAAATGTAAGACCTTGTGACCAGCTGTCCATTTTTGTGACCATTCTGAGTCCACCTTGGGTGTAGCCCTGGCCAGGCCCTGTCCTGCCCAAGGTGTATCCTGGACACCTTTCAATAAATCCCTGCTTTATTCTCCAGCTCTGCCCAGTCTGTTCCAGCTCAGCCCTCCCAAGGCATCGCTCCCACCCCACTGCAGGTCAGGCCTCGCTCCTGGGAGAGGCCTGGAGTGCAGAAGGAGCTGGAGCAGAGCGTGGTGGCTCCAGCACCCACACCCAGTGCCACAGGGGCACCCAGAGGTGCTCCAGCCCAGCCCTGCTGGATTTAAACTGCTGCAAGGACACAAGGCCATGGAGCAGCCCTGAGCTCTGGCTCATGCACTGTTATCCCAGGTGGCAGAAAGCCTGGAGTGAATCCATCACAATTTTAGAAAAGAAAAATATGAAGCAACAGAGTGTGAGCCAAAAAAACGACATCACCTTCTTTGGTGGCAGGAATTAAGATGCTAACGTGAGGGGTTGTTCAGGCTGGAGAAGAGAAGGATCCAGAGAGAGCTCAGAGCCCTTTCCAGAGCCTAAAGGGCTGGAGAGGGACTGGGGACAAGAGATGGAGGGACAGGACACAGGGAATGGCTCCCACTGCCAGAGGGCAGGGATGGATGGGAGACTGGGCAGAAATTCCTGGCTGGGAGGGTGGGGAGGCCCTGGGCTCCCACCCCAGCTCACTCTCTGCTAACAAGCACAAACTCCCATTTTCCACTTGCTTCATCTTCCCAGCCATGGACATCCAACACAAACAAAACAACTTTAATTTAAGAATCATCCAGTTTCTAATTAAACAGCCACAGGCAGCTGGCTGGATACATTTTAATCAGTTTCAGTAACGTATTGATTGGATACTGAAGCTTAAAAATTAAAAGTAAAAAGATGACCGGGGAATTGTCCCATCTCAGCCCAACAGTAGAACCCTCTGTAAATAACTCCTCTTTTAACCATCAGCTAAATGAACACTTCAATACTGCACTACAAAGTCTTCTGCAAAATTACTTTAACTAACAAGCAGAAATTTATCAGCTTCAGCCAAAATCAATGCCGAAATCAATTTGAACACTGGTTGTGTCTAAAGGGGCTCATTGGCAATTTAGGGAAATTACACCATGTAAATGCCTGTGCTTTAATTGAACAGTTTCATCAACTAGGCTGTGATTGCTGTCCATTCATTTATTTACTTTCACTGCAGCTCCTGTTCTGCAGAGCAGAGGGTTTTGTCAGGCTCCAAGGAGGTGCTTTATCTTCATTTTATGCACTTTTGTGCACACCAGGTTTCAGAACGCCAGCCGGGGTCAGGGTGAGCAGCAAGCGCTGGTCACTCCTGTTTAAACCAAGAATTTGGGTTTGGGATCAGACCAAACCCAGGGGGGCACTCCTCACCCAGCTACTGCTGTCCCCACGCCTTAAGTGGGACTAAAAACAAAACCAAACAAGAGAAGCAGAAAATGAATGCACGGGAGAGGAAACGAAGGGAAACGCCTCCACAGGAACTGAGGGAGATGCAGTTTCAAGGCTTCAAAGGATCAAAGATGTGTTTGAATGCCAAACAAGGCTCTGAACCTGCCTGTGATCCTTCCCTGAGCTCCAGGATGGGACAAGCACTGGAGAAAAGGTTGGGAGAACCTTCCCTGGGAGTGAACCAGTGAAGCTGGGTCAGCTCCAGGCTGGGAATCTGCAGCTCCATTCTGCTCCTGCCACTGCTATGGGAATAGGATTGCACCCCTGTCTCCATTTACCCTCTGCCAAAGAAATCTGTGAAAATGCTAGATCTTGTGTTACATGTATGCTGGAGAAGGGAAGGGTCCAGGGACACCTTGGAGAACATTACAGGGCCTAAGGGGGCTCCAGGAGAGCTGGACAGGGACTGGGGACAAGGGATGGAGGGACAGGATACAGGGAATGGCTTCCCCCTGCCAGAGGGCAGGAAAAGATGGGATTTTGGGCAGGAATTCCTGGCTGGGCTGGAATTCCAGAGCAGCTGTGGCTGCCCCTGGATCCCTGGCAGTGCCCAAGGCCAGGTTGGACAGGGTTTGGAGCACCCTAGGACAGTGGAAGGTGTCCCTGATCACGGCAGGAGATGGAATGGGATGAGCTTTAAGGTCTCTTCCAACCCAAATCATTCCAGAACTCTGTGATATTCCTATGGAAAAGCAGCAACAACAGACCAGAGGAGAGAACAGCTCTGCTAAGATTTGGGCTGCATTCCCACAACATCTGAGGTGCTTCCAAGAACAATCTGGGACTCCAGAGCCCCTCCCTGACAGCCTCCCTGTCCTGCCCCAGAAGCTCTGGGATAAACCAGGAGAACCCAGCCTTGCTCAGCCAAAGTTCCTCAAGGCAACACCAAACCTCAGTTATCCCATCCCAGAGCTGCCTCCCTCCACCTCCCTTCCCACAGAACTCCTGCAGATCCCTGCTCCAGCAGTGCCAGGGACCCTCAGCTCTGTCCCAGGGCAGGTCCCAGGCTGTGGAGCAGCCCCAGCCCTGCTGTCTCCCACTGAATGTGCTAATGGGGCACCCCCAGGCTGCCTGAGAGGAACCAAGGCAAGGGCAGATGCTGGAATGTTCAGCCCAACTGCAGAATTGCTGCAGGGAATTGCTCAGACAAATTAAGCTCCCTCGTTTCTTCCTGTTTTCCAATTCTTCAGGGTGGGACATCACCCACAGCCACTTCTCTCCCAATTACTCAAGTTCCAAGTGAAGCCTTCTGCTTCCACGGCGTTTTGCTGAGATGGGAACTGATGTTCCCATTCCTCCCCTCTCCCAGATCCTGGTAACTCCCAAATTAATTAGGGCATCATTGGGGCTTTACGGTTATTCCTCCTTTATGCTCCTGCTGCTGGAGCAGCAACAGCTCCAACAGAACCCACAGAGTCATAAAACCTCACTGTAAAATAAATCCCAGGAGGCTGTGCCATGCCCTAAACAGAGCTGAGGGCATCTCACTTCTCCTTGAAAAGCTCAAAAACATGAACTAAGAATAAAACCTTCATTTTGCTTCTGTAGAAAGGAAATAGTGATGCTTTATACACATCATGTGAGGAAGACCTGACAGAGCAATTATTGACCAGAGATTAACACTTCTACTATGTAATATTTAGGTTCAAAATATAAAAGATTTGAGGTCTAAATAATGTAATGAAGCTGCTCCTGGCCAAGCACATCCAGACATTCCAAAGCAAATCCCTGATCTAAGGAAAGATCTCCTCAGAGGAAGCTCTGCAGCCACGGATGGAGCCCAAAGATGCAGCACAAAGCAGATCCCTCAAATGTCTTTTGGACTCATCAGTGAATGATTTGTTCCCCAAAAAAAGCAATTCAAGCAAATCCAGAGATGTCCTCCCACAGATGTTTGGGAAGAGCTTAAATTGTGCACTCTCCACCCCACCACCATAAAATAGCTGGGCAGCTGAGTTTCAAAAAACGCAAAAAATTGGATTTAAATACTCCACAGACAGTGGAAATCAGAGTAAATGACACAACCCCCCTACAGCACCTGGCAAACAGGAGAGGAGCACACTCAGGAGCTTTCTTACAGCACATTTTATCCTTTTCCTGACAATCTCTACCCAAAACAGGGCACACTCTGCTGAACAGCCCTGGAAGAGCTCCTGCTTTCTGCTGGAATGTTCAATAGACACTTTGGGCTTGTTTTATATTTTCTCACATATTTTTGAACATGCAAGCAACCAAAAAGCGAAGCTAATTAACTGGTTTTACCATATCTAACACGAGAATTTTTATCGTTCCTTAATTAAGCAAGCAGCGGATCAAAAGGTAGGGGCAGAACAAGATGTCAAAGAACCATAAAATCCCTTCTTTTCAGAACAGGAAAAAACATTTAGATTCAGCAAGTTCTCCCTAGAAATATTGCTATAAAGTATTGATTTTTTACCAGGCTCAATTGACTGAAAAGTTGTTTGTATAGCAATACTGGCCGAGCCAATATAGTGGAACAATTTTGCTCCACACAGTAATCAAGTGTATTTCTAAAGTATAATTATACTGTCATAAAAATAAAGCTAAGACACCTCTTCTCCAAGCCATAAACCACTTGCAGCTGTAAAGAACCCAAATAAACGAAATCCATTTCCTAACTAAACATAGTCTTGCAAAGAGAACAAGCCCACCTCCAGCCAGGGGAGGGGGGGAGCAGGAGGAGTGATCAATACTTCAATCTCAATAAACTATTCCAATAGTGCTTCATTCCCATGGAAAAAAAAACAAAAGAAAAGAGGCTGGAAAATTCTTTTTGCTCAGTGACCTGCTCCCTGAACGCCAGGGATATTTCACTGCCATAATGGATACGGGCTGGGATAAAGAGCTGGGGAGAGAGGGGGAATTAAAAATTAAAAAAAAACAAGATAAGGATAACAAAAAGATAAAGAGCAGGGCGTGGACAGGCTTGTTGTGCAGCTGCAGATCGATCCCCACACGGAGCCAGCGGCCAGAGAGGGAAAGGCCCAAGCTCTGCAATTCATTTCTCCTGACAAATGTGCATTGATTTACTGCAACCCACGGGCTGGGGCTGCTCCCTGGGCTGGGGCAAGGCAGCTACCTGGGAGGATCCCAGCTGGAATTCCTGATCTCCTGTTGGGGCTGGGACAGGGAGAGCTGGGAATTTTTTGGGAAGGGGGGATTGCACAGGAGGTTGTGCCACAGGGCTGGAGCCCCTCTGGAGCCAGGCTGGGAGGGCTGGAAATGTTCCCCTGGAGAGGGGAAGGATCCAGGGAATCCTCAGAGCCTCTTCCAGGGCCTAAAAGGGCTCCAGGAGAGCTGGAGAGGGACCGGGGACAAGACACAGGGAATGGCTCCCACTGGGAAAGGGGAGATTGGGCTGGGATTTGGGAAGGAATTCCCGGCTGGGAAGGTGGGGAGGGGCTGGGCTGGAATTCCCAGAACAGCTGTGGCTGCCCCTGGATCCCTGGAAGTGTCCAAGGCCATGTTGGCCAGGGTTTGGAGCACCCTGGGACAATGGAAGGTGTCCCTGCCCATGGCAGGGGTGGGATGGGATAAAGTGAATTCCCTTCCAGCCCACACCATTCCATGGTAATGTGTAAAATATTCATAAAAGCATTGCCCATTCCCTGGGCAAGGCTGGAGCTACTCCTGTACTGGAGGAAAGCCTCTGCAGCTGCTGAGTTTAAATAAGAACAGGATGAAAAGGAAAACAGAAACTCTTCCCTGACACAGGAGGGGGCTCCTGCCTTTCCAGGGAAGATTTTCCCTCTCCCAGGGGCAGGGAAGTGCCACAGTCCCCACCCCAGGCAGGAGATCCAGCTGCACCTCCAGAAACACAGGATGGTCCAACAGGGAACACCCACCTCTGCACCCCTTTATCCAAATTCCCAGATGGACCCTCTCTGCCTCCTCACCTGACACCAAGTCACTGTCTGAGCTCTAAAGCTCAACATTCACCCTCATATCTACAACAAAATCAGAAAATAACACCACTTCCTCAAGTTCTAGGAACGTCCTTCTCCAAGAAAAGATCTGTGAGATTTCTGAGCCACCTTCCACCCCCAAGGCCAACCTGATTTTAAGAGCCCATCCCAAGACTGCAATTCCTCCTTGGAGGCTCTGGAAGTGCATTTCCATCAAACCTCCTGTGAGGAGGAGCTGTTTGGCAGTGCTGGCAGCCAATTAGAAACTAAACTAAATGCACCGTGGCTTTCAAAACATGTTAGGGGGGAAAAAAACCTGAAATGTTAATATCAAAGTGAAAATGTCGAAGGTATAAACAAAACCCTAATGGGATGCTGGGTTACTGTATATGGTAAACAGCTCTCTGGAGGAAACCTTTATTACTCCCTCAGGGCTTTCTGACAAAGTATGGATTTCTTAATTCCCTGTGGAATATTTTTCATACCCCACTGCAGACTATTAAGTCCCAGATATTACATTCTGCAGTTTAAACTTTGCACGATGCATAAGAAGGAGTTTTCTCAACAAGGAAAGTCTTATCTGTGCTGCGTTAAGTTTCACAACATTAAAATTGATCCTGGCTGCAGGGTAGGAGCTTCAATGCCAAAATTTGGGGGGGTTTGGGTTGGGAGGGAGGGAGAGGCAGCAAAAGAGGTGAGGGATTGTGAAGGGGCAGAGAAGAGCAGGGCACTGGTGCCACTGGTGCCACCACATCCCACTGCTGTCATTCCCAGGTGAGCCAGCAGGAATTCCAAATCCCAGAGGCCAATCCTGCTGCTCCAGGACATCCCAAATCCCACTCGTGAACCTCAACTTGTTACCCAGAAAGGATCCAAACTTTCGTTAAAAACAGAATAAAAATACCCCAGAACCGTTTAAAAGTTCCTATTTTTTTTCCTGCAGAGCAGCAAGGGCTCACCAAAACGCCCAAACCAAAAATGCTGTGGAATTTGAATTTTGGGACAGATTTGCAGTGAAATTCCCCCCCACTCACTTGTAGACGGTGCCTCCGTTGCCGTGGCCGAGGATGTCTCGGTATCGAATGTCTTGTTCATTCATCTCCACAAGAAAGAAAGAAAAACAAAAGAGATGTCATCCTGGGGATGGAAATGTCAAGGAAAAGCAACTCCAGGCCATAAACAACAAGCAGTCTGGGTCATTTCAAGTTCAGCTGCAAGAACGAGAAGATCAATACAACATTTGCTGTCCAATTTATAAAAGACGATACCAAGGGACAAAGTGATGGAAAGTTTAATGACAATTTGTTTGCCTGGGTCATTTCATTAAAGTTTGATAAAAGGTGTCAAAATGGAATGATATAATGTAGCTCAAGAGGGTCAGGGCAGTGCTGCTGAGAGGAAAAGGGGCTGGGAGCAGCACAGCAGCAGAGCCAAAGTTGGAGGTGAACGGGAACAATCCTGGCACGGGGAAAGTTGGGGATTTATTCTGGAATCGGCGTAATTGAGCCTAATTGAGCTGCAGCTCTGGCACAGGGGCTGTGCTGCAGAGCTCCACTGGCGCCTTTCTTTCATCTAAAGAACACCTTTTAAAGAAAAAACAGCCTGGGATTGCAATAAAAGTGATTTTCCTTCAAATACACAACATTTGCCTCAATCTTTCTGCTCACTGGGACAGCTCAGAAATTCGGCAGCAGCTGATGAAAGCCCTGCACATTGCAAATTCCTGAATCTGGCATCTTTTTTTTTTAACATGGATTTTACAACAGCTTAACACATTGCCCAAGAAGCAATTCAAATATAAAATCACAGTTCAACCTTCTCACAGTTATTCTGATTTTGCCCAAATTAAAAAACCTCACTAAAGACATTTTTGCAATGCATGTAATAATTAAAATAAATATTTTAAACAGAACTAATTCTGGGCTGACAGCAGTTTTCTTTTCCAGAAAGATTCCCCCATTGCCTGATCATTTTAAGCAGAAAATGTTTGGGCAAATCCTGCTTTGAGAAGTTATTTTCCTAGGACACATTAACTCATTTTCAGTAATTACTTGTATTTTATGGGACACTACGTTAAATATTTCACATGGCTTGGCCAGACTGCTTAAAGATGTCATTTTTGTGTATTAACACAAGGGATGATAACAAACTCAAATGTCCCAAAGACTCAATACTCAGCATTTCTAATGACCAGAAAACGAAATATTTTATTGATTTAAAAGAAGTTGTAAGGACAGAAATGATTAATCCAAAATTGATGTTTTTCCCTTCCACTACCTGAACAAAAAAATGTGGTTTCTCACTGGAATTGCTACACAGGGATGGGAAAAAGCTGAGCTGAGACAACTCAAACCAGAAGGTGATTTTTTATTATGTATTTGTAATTAAACCTGGGCCAGCTTGCTTAGGAGGGCCCATTCCAACACCAAGGTTTATGATGAAAATCAACATTTATTTCATTACTGAAAGCTCCTTTGCTTATTGCATTCACCAGAAAATGCAGCCAAAAAGGGGAGAAATTGTTCCTCTTGAGAACAATCACTCGTTAACGGGATTTAAAATATGTAGAGAATCTACAGTGGATCCCTGACATAAAAACAATTTCTCTCAGCGTGCAGACTCAGTAATTTTAAGGAGTTTTGCTCCTCCAAGCTGGAGGATCTGAATCCTTCAGTCTTGGAGTTCACAAACATCTCCTGCATTCCCAAAAACGTCCTCCTGAACCAATAACTTGGGAGAGAAATGCAATGAACCCTCAAAACCGTGGATAAATTTGTATTTTTGCTTCTTGCTGGGGGAAAAGGGAAGATTTTTTGGAGGTTACTCAAGTTATGAACAACAAATTGAGCAGAACTGGAGACACCAAGCACGTTCCCTTTTCCCCTGTTTGTGCCCACTAGGAAAAGGGAATATTTTCTCCACATCATTCCCTAAAAGAGAGGGAAAGGAGCAGCTCCACCCTCTGAGGCTCATGCCCAGCACAAAGGGCAACCAGAAATCCATGGAAAACCAGGAATGCTGGGGTGCAGGGAGGATCTGCAGCTGATGGGGAGATAAAATGTGATTTAGTGGCTCAAATAAAGACGCCAAAAGCACGGGGTGATTAATTTCTTTCCCTGGGAAAACTGGACTCCCCATCATAAAAGGAGCTAAATAAAAGGATATTAAACCTGCAACCCCAACTTGGATTGGGCTCAAAATTCCCAAAACTCAGGGAATCTGTGGAAAATCCGAACAGGGAGCAGCAGTGGAAAATCCGAGCAGGAAGCAGCACACAAAGCCCCACCCGGCTGGGGATGAAAGCAGGGTGGGCTTTTTGTGAATTATTACCAGGCAAACGCCCAATTAATCCTGATTGGGGCGAGGAGCAGCCAATTGAGGAGATTTAGTAAATCCCCCTTGATAGGGCAGGGACTAATCGGGCAGCACTGGAATGTTCCTGATGAACTGCTGCCACTCTATCAATGCCCAATCAATCGGTGCCATTTACCCTGAGTGACAGAAGAGAAATAAATATTTATATCGTATCACCTCTGTCAATGGAGCCGGGCAGAAAGCTATTTCTAACCTGTCAATATTTGATTATCTTGAAGAATCATGGGCCCCCCTGCTTTTAATGATTAATATGAATTCCTTATTAAGGCCAAATGGAAACTACTGCGGGGATATCATTAGGAACGCCTCAAAGCAGGAACTGCCAAAAAATAATCAAAAATAATGACCCAGGCCAGACTTAAGTAATGGTGAGTGGGACTTAATCCCCCCCAAAATGAACCAAAGTTAAAGTTTCATCTAGAAACCCATGGCCAGATGTGGATCTGGGACCAAAATCTTGCAGAACACAACCGAGATCATTTGCTCTCAACAAAAAGCAGATTAACTCCCATCAGGTTGACCAAAAATATTAACATGAAATAATTTTTAAATAATTTTTTTCTTATTAGTGGGTTTTACTAACATTTTTAATATCAGAAGAAGAGGTACTTAATCCTTTTTTTTACTGTGTTTAAGTATAAAACTCCACTCTTATTTTCTTTTTAGTGGGTTTAAGTAACAATTCCAATACTGTAAGAAGTTCCTAATTTTTTTTTAGTGTGTTTAATTGACATTTTTAATATCACAAGAAGAGGTGCTTAATGCTTATTTTCTTTTTTTTAAGTGAGTTTAAGTAACAATTTTAATATCAGAAGAAGAGGTACTTAATCCTTTTTTTTACTGTGTTTAAGTATAAAACTCCACTCTTATTTTCTTTTTAGTGGGTTTAAGTAACAATTCCAATACCATAACAAGTACCTAATTATTTATATATTTTTATATATATAAATATATTTTTAATATATATTTACTTATATATATTTTTTTAAGTGGGTTTAAGTAACATTTTTAATATCATAAGAAAAGGCACTTAATCCTTATTTCCTTTTTCTTTTTTGTGAGTTTAAGTTACATTTTTAATGTCGTAAGAAGAGGTTTGGTTTTAAAATTCTAAACCCCAGGGAACAAATCCATGAATCTCTTGCAGGGCACAACAACCACTTGTTTTCTACTGTTTAGAACAAACAAAATGCCAAATTCAGCCTATCACAGAGAGATTTCACTCCCATTCTGAGGTTTTAATTTAAAATAAATCAGTAATATCCAAGTAAGCACCGCCTTGATTTACAAGCTCAGCCACCTGCTGCTGCTGCCCCCAGAATTCCAAGATAAATAAGTTATTTACCTGTGAATTCTGAAAGATTTAAAAATCATCTGGCAGGAATTTGAGAACACTGAACTCAGCTAAAATCCCCATTTCCCAGCTGCATTCCAGCAGCGCTGGGCTCACCTTTTTGGAGAGAAATCCCATTTTTTTTTAAAACCCCCCTCCCCAAAAAATATTCCAGGTGAGGCTGAAGGACACCACAAAACCCAACCTTCATCCTCCTGCCAAACCCAACTCCTTGATTCATGAAATGCCAATGCGGCCTGGAGAGGTCATTGTGTGCAACACTGAATAGGCATCTGAGATAATTAAGATTTCAGCCTTGGGAAGGCGGAGGGGAAGTGAAGAGCAGTTAAGAAGATCAATAAGAGTCTTTTATTTGCAGTGACACAGATGTCTCAGTCAATAGAGCCTAACAGGCAGCTCCCAGCCCCCGGACAGGTGCCTCCCTCCCAGGCTGCCAAAGGGCTGCCACTCACATTAAACCACATTTCTGTGGTTTATTGTTAAATTTCAGAAGTATATATATTATATATAGGGTTATAATATATATATACATATATATATATTTAAGTATTATATATAATATATAATATATATATTTAAAA
>VXBR01008020.1:107946-124440 GCA_013400215.1 Cisticola juncidis
GAGCCTCTCTGGTAAATACTGAATAAATAAAAGGTAAATACTGAGTAAATAAAAGGTAAATACTGAGTAAATAAAAGGTGAATACTGAGTAAATGCCACCAAAAATGGCATTTTTTGGGGACAGAGATCCAAGTGTGGCACTTTACGGTGGTGCCTGGGTTTAGAGGGAGGGGCTGCTGCAGGAGGAGGTTTCTCCTGAGGTGTCTCCAGGTGAACATTCCCAGTTCTGACTCGGGGAGGAGCTTTTGGGAGCTTTTTTGGGCTGTGGCAGCCCCAAGGCCCCTCAGTGCCCCACAGACACTGTTAAAGGGGCTGTCACTGCTGATGGATGGCAGAAATCTGATTTTTTTCTCCTCTCTGCACTCATGTCTCTCTCTCCCGTTTCTGACAGCAGGGAGCAGAACTATTTATCAGGCAGAAGGACACTGGTGATGGATATTAAACACAGCACTGAGGGCCACGTGCCTTCTAACAACATCAAAAATTACCACGTGCATCCTAAAGAGGGAGAAATACTCTGAGACCATGGGTAGTAAAATAAACAATTCAAAAGTATAAATTATAAATACGTATAAGCCCATTCTGGTTTTTCAATAGATTAAAATTGAGGTTTTGAACTAGATGTTGACTCAATAATGATTTTTATGGTGGGTGTTGGAACAACATGTTCACCTTGATTTCCACAAACAGGACATAAATAGCACAGGTAGAAGACAGAGATAAATAAATATCTATAAAATATATAAATACATATTAAACATCTATATAAAATATACAAATAGATATTAAAATATCTCTGTATAAATATATAAAAATATACAAATATATATTAAATATCTCTATATAAATATATATTAAAATTTCTCTGTATGTATATATAAATATATATTAAAATATCTGTGTATAAATATATTAAATTATCTATATATCAATATAGATATAAATATATGCAGATATATAAAAACGTGTGTATATACATAAAATATATGTAGATATATCAATATAGATATCTATAAATATAGGTAGATCTATAAATAGATATATATATAGATATATATTAAAAATACGTAGACATATAAAAACACATATAGATATATGTCTGTACACATTTTTTATATGTACAACACATACATATGCTTATTTTTAATATAACCCCCTCCTCTGGCTCTTACTGCCTAAACAGCAATAATAAACCTATTAAAAAAAAGAGAAAATACAGATTTTTTCCCCTTTAAAGATATTTTTAATATGAAGTAAATAAGGCCAACCCACCTAACACAGGTTGGCACACGGAAATTTACCCCGACAGGATTTTTATGGAAGACAGGAGTTTTTGGGAGCTGACTGGAGGCAGGAACTGAGCCTTCCTCAGAAGTTAGAGAGGCAGAAAGGGAAAACAATTCAAAGGACTTGCAAAGAAACCTCTTAAAAGGGAAGAAGTGGAAATGAGAGGCAGGAGAGCTGCACGGTGCTGAGGGGGCTTTCAAGTGGGGAACGTGGAGAGCCAAAAGGGCATGGGAGAAAAGTGCTGGTGCTGACAAAATTTGGGATGTTCATTAGAGAGGCAGGACAAGAAGACAGGGAAGCAAAAGGAATTTAAAAAAAGGAGCAGGAAAGAAGGGGGGAAAAAAAGAGCAGAAAAGCACATTTTGTTCAGTATTTCAGAGGAGCTGCAGAGCTCAGGGGTGGGTTCGGGGAGGTTTTAAAGCTCTAACCTGGGAAAAAAAGGAGGTTTAAGGAGGTGGTTTGGGAAGATGAAACAAAAATTGAGGACTTTGGAGGGAGGGGGAAGGAGGAAACACCCAGCAAAAAGGCAGAGCTGAGGCAGGGGTGAGAATTTGGAGGTGACTGGGGGGATTGAAACTGAGACAATTCCAAAGGTGCTCAGCCAGAGGAGATTATCCTGGGATGCAGAGCTAACAGAACAAGGAGAGAGCAGCAGAACAGGGATTTCCACAGATGGAGCTTTGGGAATGAGCCAAAGGAAGGGTGGAAAATCTCAGAAAGTCCCTTGGAAGCCCAGGGGGGGTCAGGCTGAGCACGTCCTGCCAGCTCAGAGCACTCCCAGGGCTGAGAGGGCTCCAGGAGAGCCGGAGAGGGACTGGGGACAAGGGATGGAGGGACAGGACACAGGGAATGGCCACAGAGTGGGAAAGGGGAGATTTGGATGGGATATTGGGCAGGGATTCCTGGCTGGGAGGGTGGGGAGGGGCTGGGCTGGAATTCCCAGAGCAGCTGTGGCTGCCACTGGATCCCTGGAAGTGCCCAAGACCAGGATGGATAGAGCTGGGAGGGAAAGGGGACAAGAAGGGGACAAGAAGGGGACAAGAAGGGGACAAGAAGGGGACAAGAAGGGGACAAGAAGGGGACAAGAAGGGGACAAGGGATTTAAGGTTCTTCCCACCCACACCATTCCAGGATTCCACGTTGAATGCCTGGGAAGAGGCAGGAGCCCCTTCCCCAGGAGGTCACAGGGAGTCCCCTCTCACTCAGAGCCTGCCAGCCTGGCCAGACAAACCCCATGGCCACATTCCCCTTCAGTTCCTGCCCCTTTTCCAGAGGAACTTCCAGGAACCTCCTTTGGAGACCTCGTCACCTCGTGCTGGAGGAGGCTCCTGCTTAATTGCCCAATCCAAACTTGAGAGAGTTGTAAGTAATGGAAGTGTGGAATGTTTAATTGGGAGCCTCACAGTATGATTATTTGTATAATATCAGTTAAGCCAGTTTAATTTTTAATTATTTCAATTAATTTATTGCTGGGAGATTTACTTGGAGAATTTAAACCTTCTCTGTTCCATCAATTAAGAGCCAGAGATGCAGAGCCTGGCTACTGAGAGCTGAATGAATTATGTAATGCATCAGGCTTTTTTTTTAAACCATCATTTGAGTGCAGGGAGAGCATTCCCAAAAACCCTCCCCAGCTGCCTGTGGATTTTTTTCAGGTTGGAGATGACCTATTTTTTAATTGCCTCAGTCCACAGAATTGATTACCTCTCTCCCTGTTCAGGAGGATTATTAGAGTGTTTGGGAATATTTGGATAGCACCAAATCTCAAAAACGTGTCCTGGCAGGAGCTGCTGTGCCAGACACGTCCCCCAGGGGTGACAGTGGCACTCCCCAGCCTGGCAGGCTGAACCCTGCTATTAAAACAGCTTTAAAAAGCCCAATTTTCATAAACACCCAAGGCTTCAGTTATTCATCTGCTCTGCTTGGAACCCAGGCAGAGCCATCACCAACGAGTTTTTTAAATGTACTTAAATATGTACTCTGCAAACCTCGTTAGTCTAATTTACTCCAGGAAATTAGCTGCTTTCTATGCAATAAATGCACTTTTCTCCACGCTCCCCACCATAAGGAATCCTCCTCTCCAAATTAAGAGGCAAACACGATGCTCTGTGCATTTAAACCTCCCCAAACGTGGCAGGGAGCAGTTCCACACCAGCTCTGGTGGGATTTGCCCAGCATTACCTCGTGGGTAGATCTGCAGAGGCTCTATCAACTGTCCATTCACCTGCTGCTCCATCACAGTGGAGTAATAC
Source organism: Cisticola juncidis (assembly GCA_013400215.1). Taxonomy (NCBI): domain Eukaryota; kingdom Metazoa; phylum Chordata; class Aves; order Passeriformes; family Cisticolidae; genus Cisticola; species Cisticola juncidis. The sequence continues at coordinate 111,486 of VXBR01008020.1, forward strand.
TGCAAAAAAAGCAAGGAAAAATAAAGTAAAGCTCAGGAATGCAGGAGTGGTGACAGCACTGAAGGGTGGCTCAATTTGGTGCATTTTGATTTTTTTTCCTGATTGCCAAGGCACAGATCAGCCCTCAGAGGGTTCCTTTGCATCTGCAGTGTTCCCACAAAAAGGGGGCAGAGGAATTTAAAGGAGGAGCTCCAGGTTCTGCTGGAACCTGGGAATGCTCCAGGAAGTGAGGAAATGGAATATTTGGAGGAAGTGGAATATTTGCAGCAAATGCAGCAGCTGGAGGAGGCAGGAAAAGCAAACATGGACACAAATTGATGCAAATACACCCCAAAGACAGCCCAGGACTGTGCAGCCAGGAAAATTCCAAGAGGATCCCAAAGGGATCTGGAATTCTGGGATCAGGTGAGAGGGATCCCCAAGCTGTGCTCCCAGAAAGTCACCACAGACATCCTGAACTCCCCAGGAGCTGCTGCAGGGACCCAGGGGATGGCTGAGGGTTAAAAAAGGCTCAGAATGGGCAAAAAGGGCTGGGAAAGGAGCTGAGAACACCAAAGCCCAAGAGGATGCTTGGGCCATGGAGAGCTGGGAATGTTCACCTGGAGAAGGGAAGGCTCCAGGGAGAGCTCAGAGCCCCTGGCAGGGCCTGAAGGGGCTCCAGGAGACCTGGAGAGGGGCGGGGGACAAGGGACAGGACACATGGAATGGCTCCACAGTGGGAAAAGGGAGATTTAAATGGGATATTGGGCAGGAATTCCTGCCTGGGAGGCTGGGCTGGAATTCCAGAGCAGCTGTGGCTGCCCCTGATCCTGGCCAAGGTTGGACACTGGGAGCAGCCTGGGACACTGGAAGTTGTGTTTGAGCTTTCAGCTTTGGAATTCCCATTTCACCACCGGAATTCCAGGACCTGCAGACACCTTTGCACACAATCAGAAACATTTCTGATCACTCCCTGGAATAATGAACTCAAACAAAACCCACCAAAAAACATCACAGAGGGGGAGGGAGGGAGGGAAACCCTCCCCATGCCTCAGCAGTGATGACAAGTAAATGAAATATCAATCATGTAAGCTGTCAACCTTTTGGGACAGCAATAACTGTTAACAAGTAGTCTGGAAAAATTGTCTGAAAATGACTTGTCCTCCACACGCCAGCGCTGGAGGTTTCCATGGAAAATTAAGATGCCAGTGGCTATTTGGAACATTGTTCAGGTATTCTTTTTAATGGGAAATTTGCCACTTATTGATCCAGAGCGTGTAGCCCTTGCTTGCAGAGAGCTGCAAGCAACTTTCCAATCAGTGGCTGTCAAAAAAATTACTGCCTTTTTAGACAGATACAAGGCAACAGCTCCAGAGCTGCTCCATGGCTGTCCTTAATTAACTGCAGGGCCCAACACTGAAAAAAATCCCACTGACCACCCCCAAACCCGGCCTAATTCAAAGCATTTTTGCACAATCTGAAAGGATTCCAGGCCTGAATTAACTTCTGATCAAATTCATAAAGCCAAGAACCTAAAGGTAAGGTCAGGCATATCAAAATATCACCCCAGTTAAAATATCAAAATATCATCCCAGTTAAAATATCAAAATATCATCCCAGTTAAAATACATTCCTAAATCTAATCTCAGGGAATTATTTCTTTCTCCTTAAAGTGAAAAAAATCCACTTTATTTACATTTTAGACAACACTTGCACCACATCAGAATTCCCTGAAGTACTTTCCCAGCTGGCCAACCCTCCAAATATTTGTTGCAGGCCTGCAAATGAGTATTTTTCTTCCCCATTATCAAACGAGTTCATTTTCTGGGCTCAGAACATTTGTTTCCTCCTAAACACATCCCCAAAAAAACCCGAACCCATAGGATGTGAGGAAGTTAAACCATCACTGCAACACTCAAATAAAAAACTAGTTTGAAACTGAAGAGAAAAATTTTTCAGAGAAGAAAAGCTGCTGGAGCAGAAAGAAGTCATTTACAGCCATCCCATAATTTTGAAGGGAAGGCAGAGAGTTGAGCAATCAGAACTCTAATGTACTGAAACTTGAACAGTGAGCTTGCAAGCATGGTAAAAAAATGACCTTCCCAAGGCATGATTAATCTGGAGGCTGTGCCAGGGAAATTCAAAGTTTTCCACTTTAAAGGCAAAAAAAAAAGGCTGGGATTTCAGGAGGGGAACAGGGAAACACCAGGAATTCTGGTGGGGGAGGATCTGCAGGATCTGCTGGACACTAAAAGGGCTGGAAGAGGAGCTGAGGATAGCAAACCCCAACAGGACCCTGGGGATGCTCTGAGGGCTGGGAATGCTCACTGGAGAGGGGAAGGACCCAGGGAATCCTCAGAGCCCCTGCCAGGGCCTGAAGGGGCTCCAGGAGAGCTGGAGAGGGGCTGGGGACAAGGGATGGAGGGACAGGACACAGGGAATGGCTCTCCCTGGGAAAGGGGAGATTTAAATGGGATACTGGGGAAGAATTCCTGGCTGGGAGGGTGGGGAGGGCTGGGCTGGAATTCCAGAGCAGCTGTGGCTGCCCCTGGATCCCTGGAACGTCCAAGCCAGGCTGGGATAACCTGGGACAGTGGGAGGTGTCCCTGCATGGCAGGGGTGGCACTGGAGGGGATTTAAGATTCCTCCCCACCCAAACCATGCTGGGACCCCTGAAATCCCACCCAAACCACTCTGGGACCCTTTGAAATCCCACCCAAACCAGTATGGGACCCTCTGAAATCCCACCCAAAACACTCTGGGAACCCCTAAAATCTGGGATCCTCTGAAATCCCACCCAAACCATTCTGGGACCCCCTGAAATCTGGGACCGCCTGAAATCTCACCCAAGCCACTCTGGGATCCCCTGAAATCCCACCCAAACTACCCAGGGACCCTCTGAAATACCACCCAAACCATCTGGGACCCACCCAAACCACTCTGGGACCCACCCAAATCCCACCAAAGCACCTTTGGGTGGTCCCAAGCAGGGCTTGGCTCTGACAGGTCCCAAGTTCATTTATAGGCATTTATATCCTCCTGGCTCAAAGAGAAAATCCCCATTTTTTACCCTCTTGCTCATCAATTTCCTTTGAAAAGAGGAGTTAAATGATTTTTTTCCACTCTATTCAAATGATTCTGTTCCCATCAGTAACTGCAACCTCCCCTCCTGCAGGAGATTGATATTTATGGGGATCAGGCAGATTTTACACCCCCCTACCTACACAAAGGCACACAGAGCCACATCTATCTCCCCTCGAAAAACACAAAATACATCTTTAAATCCTCCATGAATATTGAGCCTGCAGCTACAATGAAACTCCTCCGTCAGGAGGGGTGAAGCAGTCTCCAGATGAAAGTAGATTTTGAAAAATTTTTAGAGCCCAGGGGTTCATTTTTAATGAGCCGTTACTTTAAGTACTGCATAAAAAATACAAGAAATTGATAGTCCATTTAGCCTGCACTATACCTAATGCAAAAGTCATTAAGATGCATTATTCTTAATGTTTATGATATGATCAGTAAGTGAACAAGGCTCTTTTTTTTTCTTTTTGGGAGTGTGTCCCTGTATCTCGTGTGAGCCACCTCCATTCCCCCCAGGAAAATCCAAATTTGGATTTAACACAGGGGTGCTGCCCAGCTGAACACCTCAGAACAGGCAAAAAAACACCAAGAAAAATGGATAAACCTTGGGGAAAAATGAAGATTTGTTGTACTCACGTAGGACAGCATGGCCTTCATCTCCTCGTCGCTCCTGACCGTGATCCGGTCCCCATCCTCATCCTCGTCTGCCAGAGGAAGGCAAGGACATGGACAATTTAACAGGCAAGGATTTACCTGGACCTCAGAGCAAAGAAAGGGAAGGAGCTAAAACAGAACAGGCAGCTGCACTGCTGAAATAATCATGTATAATGGCCCCAGTTATTAATTAACAAAAACTGATTTCTGTCTGAAAAGGGCACCAAGAACTTCACTCCCAGCAGTTCTGTCACTGCCAGGACCTCTCCTGAAGCTGAGCATCTTTTCCAAGATGGAATTCCCACCCTGACCCCTTCCCAATGCTGGAATTCCCTCCCTGTTCCCTTCCCCAAAGTGAAATTCTCTCCCTGTTCCCTTCCCCATGCTGGAATTCCTACCTCTGATCCCTTCTCCAAGCTGGAATTCCCATCCTTGATCCCCTCCCCATGCTGGAATTCCCACCTTGATCCCTTCCCAATGATGGAATTCCATCCCTGTTCCCTTCCCCAAGCTGGAATTCCCTCCGTGATCCCTCCCCAAAGCTGGAATTCCCATCCCTGATCCCTCTCCCAAAGCTGGAATTCCATCCCTGATCATTTCCCCATGCTGGAATTCTCTCCCTGTTCCCTTCCCCAAACTGGAATTCCCTCCCTGATCCCTCCCCAAACTGGAATTCCCTCCCTGATCCCTCCCCAAACTGGAATTCCCTCCCCCATCCCTCCCCCAACTGGAATTCCCTCCCCGATCCCTCCCCAAACTGGAATTCCCTCCCCGATCCCTCCCCAAACTGGAATTCCCTCCCCGAGCCCTCCCCAAACTGGAATTCCATCCCTGATCCCTCCCCAAACTGGAATTCCATCCCTGATCCCTCCCCAAATTGTTCTACTGACAAATGGAAGGGCCAAGCTGCCAACAGTGTTTCATTTCTTCCAAATTCTGTTAAACTCGGGCAATTTCAGTGAAATTTATCTGAAATTTCACTGTAGGATGTTTTTTTTAATTTCTAGTAATTCAGAGAGTCTCAGAATGGGTTGGGTTGGAAGGGACCTTAAAAATCCTGATTTTCCAACCTCTCTGGAAGGCAGGGACACCTCCCCCTATCCAGGCTGGCCTTGGCACCTGAAGGGCCATAAATCAACATTTCCTTTGGTTATCTGCAGAGAGAAGGGGGCACAAAGCTCTAAAAGGGGAGAAACTATGATAAAAATGAGAATAAAACAAAGGAAACAGAAAAAAAAAGTCACAAAAATTAAAAGCCAACAGCAGGAGCCTCCTCCATTTGGAAGAAAACTCCACTTTTCCAGTATTTTATCCCCTGGGCCACTCCTGATTGCTCTCCAGACAGGACAATCCCCCAGGAACCCCCTCAAAAATCAAAATAAGCGGGGTTTAAAGAGCAGATATTAGTCTAAGACTTGCTGGGAGGATCGGAGGATTACAATTTTAAGCCCAGACCTACAGGTAGTTTATACTTTTCATTTAATTTGAGCAATAAAATTGCACTGAGGAGCAAGAGCATGCTAAGGTCAGGCTGGTAATTAAAGCTACTTGGTGGAAATATTTCAGATGTGATTAAATAATAAAATATTGCTTGGTTTAGTGCCATTATTAAAGTTGCATTAATGCATAAATATTTAACAGTGACATCTAATGAATATGATTTCTTTGGAAATAATAAATATAATAAAGATATAACAAGAACAACATAAAAATAACAACAAAAATATTATTTATTTGTTTAAATTTAAAGCCCAGCAATGTGGCAAAGGAATTGGTTGATAAAAATCACACTTACACTCAAATGCTGTGGTTGTTGCATCTGGCAAAACTTGACCAATGACATCCTAAAAATATAAGGAAAAATTAGTTAAACATCAAATGGGGAAAGCCTGATTTGCACTAAATCACTTGAATCCCTCCCCACTGCCCCAAAAATGAGAAAATTTTCAGGGCACAGCACAAATCTGCACCAATCTTGACATTTTTCTCCTCCCCCTCCACGTGACCTCCAGGAAAATTCTTTTTTTTTTTCCCCGGATAACTCCCCCAGAATTACAAACAGCTCCGTGGTGCCTGCTCTTGTAGGTGAGAAAATCCATTTTTTTCTTGGGTTATAAAAAATGGGAACACAACAGATCAAAGCCACTCGTAAAAACAGCTTTATTAGATTTTTTTTTTTTTTGCTTTAAAAAACCTCTTTTCTCCTGTTTGGAGGGCTCTGCCAGGCTCAGCTGGGATTTGAACTTCTCCAAACTTCAGAATTGTTCCGATACTGGGGGAGAAAACTCACCAGGAGCACCCAAAGGAGCAGAGACAAAACCCGAGGCAGCTCCACAGCACCAAACCAGAAACATTTCCAGTCACACGTCCCTGCTCCAGCCCAGATGGGACCGCAGAAGAGTTTTTACCTTTTTTCCAGCCAAAACAACCCAAAATTTCCAGTTCCACTCCCTGCTCCAACCCAGCCTTTCTTGCTGGGACCAGAGAAAAGCTTTGATGGCTTTTCAGTCAAAATTCCATTTTCCAGTTCCAATCCCTGCTCCAACCCAGTTTAGGCGGTTTTTATTTTGGTTGGTTTTTTTTTTTTGTTTTTTTTTGTTTTTTTTTGTTTTTTTTTGTTTTTTTTTGTTTTTTTTTGTTTTTTTTTGTTTTTTTTTTTTTTTTTGTTTGTGTTTGTTTTTTGGTTTTTGGGGTTTTTTTTGCTGGTACCAGAGAAGAGCTTTGATTATTTTTTCAGTTTTTACCATTTTTTCAGCCAAAACAACCCAAAATTTCCAGTTCCACTCCCTGCTCCAACCCAGCCTTTCTTGCTGGTACCCAAGAAGAACTTTTATAATTTTTTTAGCCAAACCAACACTTCCAGTCACACATCGCTGCTCCAACCCAGACTTTTTTCCTGATACTAGAGAAAAGTTTTTACCGTTTTTCCACCCAAAACAACCCAAAATTTCCAGTTCCACTCCCTGCTCCAACCCAGCCTTTCTTGCTGGGACCAGAGAAAAGCTTTGATGGTTTTTTCAGCCAAATCACACCAGAATTTCCACTTCCAATCCCTGCTCCAACCCAAACTTTTTTTGCTGGTCCAAGAGAAGAGCTTTGATCATTTTTTCAGCTTTTACCATTTTTCAGCCAAACCACACCAACATCTCCACTTCCACACCCCTGCTCCAACCCAGATTTTTTTGCTGGTACTGTGTTTTTCCCATTTTCCCAGCTTTTTTCAGTTTTTCCCAGCCTTTCCCATTTTTCCAGCTTTTCCCAGCTTTTTCTCTGCTGCCAATCCATGAGGAGCCACATCAGGGCACAGCACAAACTTCCAGCGTGGATCTGCCCCTCCTGTCCCACCCAGCGAGCAGAAATTCATCAACTAAATTCAGAATTAATGAATTCCATGAGGATTTATCACAGCCCATCCACTCAGATGTGCTCAGCACCCCAAAGCTCCACTGATCCCTGGCACTTCTGCTCTCTCCATTTCTCTCTTTCATTTAAAGTTTTAAAATTCTGAGATACAGAGACACAATTAATAATATTCTGAAAGCAGCACAAGATTTCCACGGAGCCAGCTGAAGCAAGAAATAATTATAAAACTTTCTTGTGGTGCCTCCTCGAAATAAATCGAGGGATGTGATTCAAACTGTTAACTGCACACAAGAAATGTTCAGCAGGGCTTAATTGTGGAACTGTAAATTTGTACAGGCAAAAATAGGAAAAAAACCCCCAAAATATTTCCATATTGATAAAATTTTTCCATTCCCCAGGAATGGAAAAGCCACTCTCTCAAAAGCCACTACTTCTAGTAAGAAATTAGTCTTGCCTACACAGATGACTGTACTAATTATTTCTAAATCAAATAATTTAAACCCTGAAAATTCCTCAGCAAACACACTTTATTTGTGTTAGATTTAAGCCACTTAAAATGTTCATCTATGGGCATACAGATGCTGCTAGGAAATGGATTTAAAAATGATTTAAAAATTGGATTTAAGGGGTGTGACAGGACCAGAGGCAGCTCTGATGGCCCCAAAAGTCTGCTTGGAAAACTCCAAACCTCCCAAAGCTCTGAGAAAACTGAAATAGTGATTTAAAAAAATCTTATTTTGCTGCACCCCTGCAGAATAACTTTTTCTGAGTATTGAGACTCCTCTAATAGGAGTAATAATAAATAAATGAATTATTCAGCCCAACTCTTGCACTAGATAAACAGCAAAGCAGCCACCAAAACTTCACTCAACTGGCAGCAATCCTGTAACAATTTAATAATAATTAAATCAATGTATCTGAGAGAAACCAGCCTAGCAGGGAATGGGGGGAAGGAGGGGAATCCCACACCGGGCACTTCCCAAAGCCCTGGCAGCAGCTCCATCCCATTCCCAGACCTCGGGCTGACCCAGGATTAAAGGATTATCCCAAATTTCAAAGGATTATCCCAAATTTCAAAGGATTACACGTGCAAGGGGATTTTCTGCTCTCATAACAGAGAGCATGAACAATAAAATACCACACTCAGAGGCGTGGCTCAAGTGCTCCTGTTTTATCTGACAGGACTGAAAAGCCTCAAAACACAGGAGAAAAATCAGCTGCAAAGGGAATTCTGAAATCAGATCTGTTCCCTGGAGGAGCAGGAGTGAGAGAGCAGAAAATGGGAGAGCTCTGCTTAAATGCCAGTGTAAATATTGAACCCACAGCTCTCATGTTTCACTTAAAACTTGTTTTATTTCACTATGACAATGTGAAGTTACCTAGAATTAACACCAAGTGCTTAAATACTCCAGCAATAGGGGGAATGCAGACAGCTTGAGGAAAAAAAACAAGCTTATTGTAATTCATTTAGTGGGGCCTTAAAAATAAATCTATTTACTGGTAACTTACAGGCCTGCAAAGCTGATGCACAGAGAACTTATTTGAAGTGACACCACGAAGAACAGCTCTGAAAATGAGGATGGAAGTGAACACAAGCCTGGAATGCTGCAAGGCTACACTCACTGGGAGGCAAAATTAACAAAAATCAGCTTAAACATCACCTGAAAGGATAAAATAAACCCCCACAAAGATAATTTTATGGGGCTTTCTCAACACAAAGCAGCCCGTGGGACCCACCTTGAGGGTAGAACAGTCCTCCTGCACAGCAAATTCACTTCTCAGAGATGCCAGTTCTGGGACACACTCCTGGGTTTGGGCTGGCCCCAAATGTGGTTCAGCACTTCCCAAAACCTCCCTGGGACACAGGCAGGAGTGGGATGGAGCCTGGGTGCTCCAAGCAGCTCCACTGGACTGTTCAGAGCCTGAGAAAAGCCCTGGGCATTGCTGGGAGTGGGCCCTGCCTGGGTCACTGCTCTGCAGGGATTCACCTCCATGGGGAGCACCTGAGCCCTCCATGGGCACCTGAACTGCTCCTGCAGCTCCTGAACCCTCTGGAATTGCAGCCAGGTGAGAGGAATCCCCCAGAGCAGGACCAGCCCCACTCCTGCTCTCCCACTCCCAGGTGGTGACAGGCACAGCTCTCCTCAGTGGAATGGAGCTTTATTTCATTTAATTCCTACCCACCATTCCTGAGTGGCTACAAGCTTTACTTCCCTTAATTCCTGCATTTACCTGACCCACCATTCCTACATGGCTTGGAGCTTTATTCAATTCCTGTATTTACCTGACCCACCATTCCTGAGTGGGATGGAGCTTTATTTCATTTAATTCCTGTATTTACCTGACCCACCATTCCTGAGTGGGATGGAGCTTTATTTCATTTAATTCCTGTATTTACCTGACCCACCATTCCTGAGTGGGATAGTGCTTTGTTTCATTTAATTCCTGTATTTACCTGACCCACCACTCCTGAGTAGCTGGGAGCCTTATTTCCCTTAATTCCTGTATTTACCTGACCAATTCAAGACAGGTGAACGCTGTGCTGGCCCCTCCTGGAACACAACCACTGACACCCCAGTGCCACAGGGGATAACTGAGAATTCCATCACCACCACGGGTGTGCCAGGACAGGAACAGAGGCACAGCGTGCCCAGAGCAGCCCTGGCTGCCCCTGGAGTGTCCCAGGCCAGGCTGGAGCCCCCTGGGACAGTGGAAGGTGTCCCTGATGTCAGGGGTGGTATGGGATGGGATTTAAGGTCCCTTCCGACCCAAATCATTCTCCAATTCTGTCACTATTGAACATGAGCAGAAACTGGGATTCACAGCAGAAGCAGCAAGGTGTGACCCTGGCACAGTCCCTGTTCTCCAACAGATCCTTATTTTCCCAAACCACACCAGCGCTTCCAGCTCCATATCCCTGCTCCGACCCAGATTTTTTTTTTTTTTTGTTGCTGGTAAATCCTTCAAACCTTTGCTGTTAGATCCTTAAAACCCTCTCAGCAGTGAAAAGCAACAAACTCTGAGTTGTTCCAAGCTCAGAGCTTGCCTGGCTTGCCTTCCTCTCTCAATTTTTCACTTCTCTCCCAGCCGGGAGCTCTCAGGAAGCTTCGCTGCCACGTGGCTCGAGGTCACAGCTCAAGATCCTCTGTCTCCCACTCACCATGACTTCTCTGCTGACTTTTAAACAACCAACCTAAATCTGCAATAATTCTGGAACAGCAAAGGATAGTGCAAGCATCAGGGCTTGTTTCACTTTACTTTGGGGGGGGAAACAGTGAAAAATGTGAAGCAGGGTGTGGAGAAAAGCAGCCTCATCTGCTCCACTTGTGTTTAGGGGCAGAGTGGGGCACCCCAGGTTTGCTGTGTGACCACCAAGGGGAAACTGCCCCTCCCAAAAACCTCCCTGCTCTGTCAAAAGCTCTGCTCCCACTCCTCCAGCTACAGAAAATCGTGGATAATGCTTAATGTTGGGAAAATGAAAGCTGGAATTTCTGTCATCCCTTCTGCAACCCTCCAGGCCCAACACTGAACATTTTCCAAACCAACCCCTTAAACCCCACGTGTCCTTTCTACAACACCTGCACAATCTCCCTCCAGTGTTAACAACAGAAGCACAAACTGAGCCTGGGTGATGGGTGGCATGGGAAGGATTTTTTTAGAGCCCTGGGTGTGCTGGGAGGTGAGGAGGGCTGCAGAAACCAGCACTGAGCTTTTTTCCTTAGCCTAAGGACGTGTTAAAGAAATGGGATAAACACAAACACCCATTTCTGAGCAAGCAGAGCATCCCTGTGTGCAGATGGACAAAAAAATCCCAGCAGTAAAGGGGCTGAGGGACAGGGGGACAGCACAGAGCCCTGGGCAGGCAGGGAAAGGCCACTACCAGCCCCAGGGCAGAGCCCGATGCTTTTCCTGAGCAGGGAATGTCCCTTTTCCTGAGCAGGGAATGGTCCTTTTCCTGAGCAGGGAATGGTCCTTTTCCTGAGCAGGGAATGGTCCTTTTCCTGAGCAGGGAATGGTCCTTTTCCTGAGCAGGGAATGGTCCTTTTCCTGAGCAGGGAATGGTCCTTTTCCTGAGCAGGGAATGGTCCTTTTCCTGAGCAGGGAATGGTCCTTTTCCTGAGCAGGGAATGTTCCTTTTCCTGAGCAGGGAATAGTCGTCCCCAAAGCACAAGAGGGGATACTCTGCTCCGGAGGTGTCCTTGCCTGTTTGGGGGTGGATTTAGGGACTCTAAAGGTCCCCTCCAGCCCGACCCACGGCTCCTGCAGCACCGGCCGGGATCTCCCGAAACCTCCGACCAGCGGCAGCGTCCCGGGACGGGGTTTGTGTCAATCCCTACAAGAAACACTCTCCCGTTAAAACTTTCCGCCAAAACACGCACCAAAAACACCTCCCAGGGAGGGATTTGGAGACCGCTTCGAGCACCCAGCACGGGATGGGGGCATCTCCGGCATCCTCCGGGCTGGGAGGGAATCCCGGTGACATCCGCCGGGTTGGCAGGGGTGTCCCGGTGACATTCCCCGGGCTGGGAGGGAAACCCGGTGACATTCCCCGGGCTGGCAGGGGTGTCCCGGTGACATCCCCCGGGCTGGGAGGGAGTCCCGGTGACATCCCCCGGGCTGGCAGGGGTGTTCCGGTGCCGGTGGCGGGCGGGCTCACTCACCAGCACGTCCCTGAAGAGCAGCTGCGGCGCGGAGTGCACGGTCCAGTCCACGGCGGCTCCGTCGGGCACCTTGATGCGGATGACGAGCGCCTGGCTGTCCATGGCGCCGCAGGGGCCGCAGAGCAGCCAGAGCATCCCCGCCCCGCGGGCTCACATGCTGCGGCCGCCGGGCCGGGCACAGCCTGCGCCGCCCTCCCGCAGGAAGGAGCCGCTGCCCCGGAACCAAAACGGAGCCCCGGGAGGAGGGGACGTGCGGCGGCGGCGGCGGCGGGAGGAGGAGGAGGAGGAAGGGGAAGGGGAGGCGGTGCCACGGGCCGGGAGGAGGCGGTTCCGCGGTTCGGTGTTTTTCTGCCATTGTGCCGTGTGTTTTGATAGGAAAAGCGCAGCCGAGTGGCGAATCCAGCGGGCCCATCCCGGGCCGGGATTCCCGCTGGGAGCGGTGCGGGGTCCCGGCGCTGCCCGCGGGTCAGAGGGAGCGGCTGGGGGATCCCGGGGTTCGCTCCGGGTTATCCCATCACACACAGAAACACAAACACAGGCACAATACAAACAAAACACACCCACGGACCGTGCCAGCTGCTCTGGGGGAAGCTGCCCGCGGAGCTGGGGCAGTCCCGGCCCCGGCAGTGTCCGGGGGTGTCCGAGTGGCACCCGGGGACACGGCCGGGGGTCGGGCTCGGTGACCCCCAAGGGCTGTCCCGGCCTCGGTGCGTCCGCGCCCGGCTCTGCCCATCCCTGCTTCGGGTCCTGACGAGCAAACCGGGAATGGGCATTGGGGATGGGCACTGGGAATGGGCAGTGGGGATGAGCACTGGGAATGGGCACCGGGGATGGGCCCCCGCCAGCCCAGCCCCTGCAGGATCAGGTGAGGCCGGGCACGGAGCAGCCGTGCCAGCCGCTCTCACACTCCCGTGAGATCTCCCCCACATCCCCAATCCCCAGAGCGATGTCCGGGTACAATTCTGGCATCGCTGAGTGTCCCCCTGTGTCAGAGATGCAGCTGAAACCGGCCCGACCCAAACCACGATTCCTCTTTCTCATGGAATAAAATGCCTGTCCACATCAGCAACAAAGAACGTGTTCTGCCAGCTCTGCACTCACAGAACACCAAATTCAGCTTTTAAAACCAGCTTTTCCCTGCCTCCAGTCTCAGGGAAAGCCCTCTGCTCCACACAGCTCTGCAGCACCAAACAACCCACTTTTTTTTTTTTTTT
>VXBR01008020.1:134384-171884 GCA_013400215.1 Cisticola juncidis
GTCCAAGGAATTCCTGCCCGTGGCACTCGGTGCTCTGGGCTGGGGACAGGGTGGGCAATTGCACCTGTGGGCTTCACATTTGTTCTGTTTATTTCCCATCCAGCTCATGCTCTGAAATTCAATCTACAGTTCAACAACTCTACTACTCTTTCAATAAGTGGAAATAAATAATCCAGTAGTGTGAACAGAATTATATTCCTGACTTTTTAAAGATATTATAGTTTCATTTGAAATCTGCAGCATTGCTAAACCCCCCAAATTTTGGCACCAGCAGCATGGGAGCTGAATGTGAGAGGCTGCAAAGCAGTTTCAATCCTTCCCTCAGCTCAAGGCTCAGAAGTGTTAGTAGTAATTAAAAACTTTCTTTTTCCCCCCTCCCCTCAAAATACATTTCACACTTTGCACATGCTGAGAAATCTCTCTCACCACGGGAACTTTGAGGTCACTTGTTTCCTGCAAAAACAGGTCCAGTTTTCTTTTGTGAGGGTAGAACAAAGGCAGAAGGAAGTGCAGGTTTCATTTCCTCCTAGGACACCGCAGTCTATTAAGTGCCAGTGAACTAATGAGCCTCTCAGACCTTATGTTGTTCTGGCTTGGATCGAGGCTTCCTTTTCCTTAACCCTTTGGAAACCAGCTTAACTGCAGCTAAATTCCACCTTGGGAATAAATTCCACCTCTGTGGGCTCTGGGGTATCCCAACCCAACACTACATTTGATGTAAAACAGCAGTAAAAACAGGAATTAAAAACAGCCCTGTGGATTTTTATTGGAAGCAGGAATCGGCATTTATGGAAATGGTTTTATCTGCAGTGAATTAATTCTGTGACCAAAGTAGGAAAAACCAAAGAGGAAAAAACTCCACAAAAAATGTCTCATGCTGAGGGGTCAAAGATTTGCTGTCAATAAAACTGGGTGCTGATCTTGTGCAACTGCTTGGTCTCATTTAGCAGTATTTGTGTTAAGACTGGTTTTCCCTGAGCTTTTTGGGGAGTAATCCCAAGGATATTTGCCATTCCTAGGATAACAATCTCCATTCAATGAGATCTTCTCTTCCACAGCAAAATGGGGAATGTGTTGACTGTTGGGATATTAAAGATTTGATAATTTGATGATAATTTTACAGATATAGTGTTGTCCTTTAACAACACTGCACAGCACTTGTGACCAAAAGGGTCACCAATATCCAAAATATAGATGGACAGACCTGCAAAAGTCATAGAATTCTGGGAATCATAGTAAGAATTCTGTAAGCAAGCAGAATTCTGTGGATGAATTAGTGCTATTCCTGATTTTTTTTTGATAATTTGAAAATAACCATAAAAGGACTGCTGCAGAAGTCTTTAGATAACAGAAAAAGCAGCATAACAATGGAGATGGTTCTGCAGAGGAATGTGGGTTGCTGAGATTACTGATAAAGTGGGGTTTAAATTAAGGCATTTATAGGCAAAAGAACCACGGGATAGTTGGGGTTGGGAGGGACCTTAAATCTCACCTCATTCCCATTGCAAAGGCAGGGACTCTTTCCACCATCCCAGGCTGCTCCACGCCCTGTCCAGCCTGGCCTTGGGCACTGCCAGGGATCCAGGGGCAGCCCCAGCTGCTCTGGGCACCTGTGCCAGGGCTTGCCCACCCTGCCAGGGAAGGATTCCTCCCTAATCTCTCAGCTAACCCTGATCCCCTTCAGTCTGAAGCCATTCCCCCTTGTCCTGGCATTCCAGGTCCTCCTGAGTAGTGTCTCCATCTTTCCTGCAGCCACCCTGAGCTCACCCCAAAACTTCTCCTCTCCAGGCTGAACAATCCCAGTTTTCCCAACCTTTCCTCCCAGCAGAGCTGCTCCCTCCCTCTGCTCATCCTGGTGGCCTCTGGACTCCCTGGCAGCTCTAACCCTGGAGATCCTTCCCTGCCAGAAGCCTTTCAGTGGTCACAGCGTGCTGGAAAGGGAATTTGGGCTCTTGGGGCCCTTTCCAGTGGATCTGCTCCTCCTGCTCTGAGTCAGGGACAAAGGCAGCACGACCCCATTAATGAGATTTTTAACCCACACACTGAACTTCAGGAATGGCAACAGGGACACGAGGAGCATGAGGATGATGCTGTGCTTTTCCACAAGAAAGGTGGGATGTTCCCAGTGCCACAGCCAGCAACCACAGAGATTTTCTGTCTCAGTTAATGTTACTCCACACACCAGCTCAGAAGGAAAACCAAACCTGTTCTTACAGATGAGGAAGCATTTCCAGAAGCATAAGGAATGAGGCACTTGAACATTTTCTGTTAACTATTCTTTCACAGCATCTGCTTCCCAAGGTTGCTCTTCTTCCAATCTCAGTTTGTGCTCTGCTGTAACTCCTAGAATTGCTTCAATGTCTCGAATTGCCATCTGTAAGAGATTCCAGGAATACAAGTTATTTAATGGGCATTATAATGGGATCCAGCAGCCAGGGTGCACAGCTGGCAGTGCCTGCCTTGAACAGGTAACAGGGTTACACGGGACAGGATGCACCAATTGAATTTAATATTACTTTGGGGACACTGGGTGGAATTATTAGTAAATATGTACAAATCCCAGGTAACTAAAAATACAATTTGTACTCCTAATTAACTAACAGGTGTTTTATTTCACATATGTTCACTCACAATGAAGAAAAAGTTCTCTCTTATATTTTTCTTCAGTGGTTGCTTTTCATTCCCTCATACTGAAAAACGGGATTTTTGTTGTTGTTGTTGTTTATTCTGTAACATGTTGAAATTTAATTATGTCTTCCCCAAAAATCTGTCATTTCACGCTCCACTTGAAAATCTAGTCAGGGTGGAAAGAATCTGCTATAAATTATGTGACATGACTGAAGATAGGAATCTAACACAGCGTTCCCCATCACCTTTCACAAAACACACAGAGCCAGGATCTTGGGAAGTTTTTACAAAGTGAAAGGTGATGCAGCTCAGCAAAAGGAGTCCCTGTGGGAAGCTGAGCAATTCTCTGGAATAAAAAAGCAGCTTTGTGAGGAGGGCTTGTTCCAGGGCATGGGGTTGGATTCCTGATTGCTTTCCTGGCTCCTCTGGCAGTGGTGGGGGAACCTCCCCAGGGTGGCTTTGTCCTCCCCCTCCACCCCAGAATGGGCACAGAGCAGAGAAAATTTGGAACAAAATCCACCTGGCAAGTGGATGGCGGGATGGGAACGAATGGATTAGTGGCTGCCTGCTCAAAAGAAATCAGTGTTAATAATCCAAGCAGTTATTATCAACTGAGAAATTTGTTTCTAATTCAAGATTCTTACCTTGATGGTGTCCCTTTAAAATAAAGCAGGCAATTGTGACAGAACTGTGTGAGGCAGTGCCAACAGCTCCTTTGCTCTTCCAAAGGACACTCAGGAGCATTAGATTACAAATAATTTCACGCTCAAGGATGTCTCTTTTCAAAGAAAAAGTTTCAAACTTAAATTTAACTAACGGGTTCCGTGGGAGACCGACTACACTGACCCAGACACTGTAAACCACACACAGCCAGTGATAAAAAAGGAATGGTTTAGCACTTGTTTATGATCCAGCATGAGGTATTTGCAGGCCTTGTACAGAAATTAACCGGGATCGTTAGTTAATTAACACCTCACCTTAAAATTGGTCTCGCCTTGCATATTAGGTGCTGATATTTCTTGATGGATGATGAAGAGATTGCGAGCAAAGGTCAGGAGGACCCCCTGGAGATCCTCTCCAATTGTTCTGTTAATGATATCCAAACAAATGAGTTTACCAATGATTCCCTTCACATGCTTAAAAACAATCGCCCTCTCATTTGTGCCTGCCTGGTGCTGGAATTTAATGAGGATTTTCAATCTCACAAGGTGAAAATCTTCAGGGAGATATGAAAGATGAGGCTCCATTTTAACTTGTCAACGCAAAGGATTTGTGTAATAAATAATTTTTATTAATCAACTTAGCAGAAGTAAGCAGAGAGGTTTCAGCTACTTCCAAGTAAAAGGTGACTGCTGAGGTAGGACTGAGGCAGCAGAACACTTGAAGCACCCACATTAGTTGGGAAAAACTGTTGCTTCAGCCTAAAATTGGGAAAGAAATTTCAGCAGGATCAACATCTCTTAGATGGTTGCAGTTTTTGAGGCTTTTGTTTCCCAGTGGTCCATACAGACCATACATTCCTCATGGAAAGGGAATTACACTGAGGATAAATGTGCCTTGTTTACTGGAATCGACCACAGATCTCTGATGGAATAAAATGTGTAAATCTCAGAGATGTTTCAGGTATTTCATTACTTTATAAGCTCAAACTATGACAATTTTGAAAATATTTCCCAATTAAGGCTATAAAATCACACTGAAATGTGATGGCAGACAACAGGAATCCTCTTTGCTGCAAGTTGAGTTTATTTCTTCTTGTCCTATGATCAAAAATTTAGATTTTTCCTTCCTGCAGAGGCTTTTTCTGTGCTGGGAGATTGTTAGCAGATCCCATTTCTGCCCTCCCTCTCCTCTGTATTCTTTCCATGCCAGTCATGCTCTCCAGAGCTCTAAACATTTTCATTGCCTCCCTCTCACAGAACAGCAGGATTTCTTCCAGCATCTCCCAGGATACACTGTTAACCTTTTTCCACAGATCATGGCATCGTTTGAGTCACAGATCTGCTCCCAAAACCTCCTTGTTCCTCATGTTCATTACTGCTCTCTAAATGTAATTTCTTCCACCTGGCTCCAACCAAACCTAACTCTATTTCTCATATTGTTCCTTCAATTTGTGAAGTTCATTTGGAATTCCACTGCTGCCCTCCAGAACACTTGCAGGCACATCCAGCACTTGAAGAAGCTGTTTTGTTATCCAGGTCATTAATGAAATAGCTGCAGCATCAAAGGAATACAGAACAGGCTGAGAGCAGAACGCTTCAGCTCCTCACTTATTACCTCCTATTTTGGCAGGAAACTTGGGCAGGAACAATAAAAAAAGGCATTAAACTTCACCCTCCTTTGCCTGGTGAAAGTCAGGGTTTTAATAATGTTGCCTGTAAGAGTCAGCCTGTGCTAAGCCAAGGGAGAGATTGCTCCCGACAGGGAATGAAGCTCTCCTGAAGCCATTCCAGCAGCTCCTGAGCCCGGAGTGCCACCAGCCCCTGGGATCAGCACATTCCTGGCCTTCTTTTATCACTGAAATGCTAAAAACCACCCCAAAACTGTCCCAAGGGCCAGCCCTGGGAGAAGTCAGGGCACATCTGCGAGCAGGAGGTGACAGTCAGGTGTTCAGGCTGTCCATCCCTCCCTGGCCTTTGGCAGAGCTGCTCCAGTGTCACTCCCAGAGTGTCCCCTGGGTTAGGGACAGCCCACACTTGGATCATTCCCAGTCTGTGTCCCAGAGTGTCCCCAGCTGTTTGTCACCCTGGACTGGGGACAACCCCCACACTCACATCATTCCCAGGCTGTGTTGCTTCTGGTCTTCATACAACACAAAAACTGTTCCTTGTCTTTCCTGTTAATTAAGACAAAATTGCTTTTTTATTCCTAAAATAGTGGTAATTGTAATAAATGTGTTACAGTAAGCACACACCCAAACTAAGAAGGCTGGTTTAGAATTGTGTGTAAGGAATTATTGCTCAGTTTAAATAGATTATTGCTCTAAATTCTTGTAGAGAATGCAATAAATATAGCAGAGTCTATTCCATAGCAAATATTTGGGTTTCAGAGCAGTAAGACATAGTCAAAAGTATCTTAGAAATTATCTCCTTACACAGTTATTTCTATTAAGAAGTAAGTTAACCCCTGAAAGTCTTATACACACTTAAATTGAAAGCAAAATAGGTGTACATGACACTTGAGGACATGGTTTAGTGGTGAACATGGGGGTAGTGGATTGATGATCTTAAAAGCCTTTTTCAACCCTAACAACTCCAAGATTTATGATTTATATCGCTAGAAGTGGTTTTATCATAAAGGAATTTACAAACAAATATTCTGCAGAACAAAGGCCACATTTTCTCGTCTTTCCTGTTCCTACCTGGAGGTCAAATCCAACCCCACGAGCTTGGCAGATGTGGAGGAGGAGGCTGTAGGAGATCCCAGAGAGGCTGGAATGTCTCAGCTGGCTGCTGGCCACGGCACAGCGGGGGCTGCCTGGGGCAGGCTGCAGAGAACAACCCAGGAGCCCTCATTTCACACCAGTTTGTACCAGAGCCCAGCATCCAAATGCTGAATTGCTGACTTTTCACAAGGGAGGGAATGCTAAATCACTGACTTTTCACAAGGGATGGAGGGACAGGATGAGGGAGAATGGCTTCAGACTGACAGAGGGTGAGGTTAGGTGGAATATTGGGAAGAAATTGTTCCCTGTGAGGGTGGGGAGGTCGTGGAATGGATTTTCCAGAGGAGCTGTGGTTGCCCCTGATCCCTGGGAGTGTCCAAGGCCAGGTTGGACAGGGCTTGGAGCCCCTGGGACAGTGGGAGATGACCCTGCCCAAGGCAGGGGGTGAAATGGGATGAGATGCAAGTTCCCTTCCAACCCAAACCATCCTGGGATTCTACAAATGGCTTTTTGCCAGTGAACTCAGGGTGGAGAAGACTCCACTTGGAGGAACTCCTGCTCCTCACAGGCTCTGCTGGACACAGACATTTCCATAAACCCTTGTATGACACATCAGATCCACAGAACTGCTCTTTATGAGCCACATTTTGGTGTTTTCACAGCTTCAGTGGTCACTGGGCCCTGTGAGAGCCCTGAATCCAACATGGCCTTGGACATTCCAGGGATCCAGAGGCAGCCACAGCTTCTCAGTGCCAGGGGCTCTCCATCTCCCAGGGAGGGATTTATTCCCAATATCACCTGGCCCTGCCCTCTCTCTCCCTAAAGGTCTGTGCTGGATCAAGTTTAAACTCCCACCAGTGCTCAGCCCAGAACAGAGAAGTTGCTTTGGGGGGCTCTGAGCAGAGCTGTTCCAAACCAGGACTTTCCTGGTGTTATTTTCAGTGCTGGACTGTTCCCTGGGAGCAGGGACACTGCCTGTAATTCACAGTATTTCCCCTGAAATGATATTTGTTTTGACATTGACTCATTTAAGTTGACATAGCTGAAATCCTGATCTAATACATCTCTGCCTGAAAATTAATCATGTTTATAATATTCTGAGAATTAATAACACCCATTGCTCAAGTCATTAACTTAAAAAAGGAGCTTCCAAAATCTGTTTCTCTGCAGTGGGGGACCACAAATAAATGAATGCTTGATAAAATAATCCAAGCAGCAGTTTAACAAGCGTAAACTTGAATGTGGCTGCAATAACACAGAACTATTGTTTAAGGGTTGGCATCAGGTTGATGAGGTGCTTATTTCAGCTACAAAGCATGCATACACATGCATAATGAACTGCAGGATGAATTATTAATGTGTTGCTTATTTAGCCTCATCTGTCTAGAAGATAATGTATCCTAACTATAATGAGTGATTGGTTTTGTACATAATTACAGGAGCAGCAGTATCTAGGAAATTTGTTCTTTCAAAGAAGGAGTTCTAAAAATAAAATCCTCGCACAAACTCCGGGGCTGCTCCGTTTTATCAAAATCAACCCTACCAGCGTGGAGAATATCTAATAAATTAAAAGGGACAGAATCATTATTAACATCATAATTTTACACAAAGTGTTTTACTTAATCATTCATTACAGATCATGTGCAGTAGAAACATTTATCTCTTGGTTTGTTTCTTTTTCTCTTTCCCTGGGAGACTGCAGTCTCGTAGTTAACTCTTCAGGAGATAAAAATCTCAGAAATACAGAAAGAAATAAAAATAAAGCATATAATAACAGCTTATGTTATTTCTGACAGAATTTTAATTTAAAAAAAAAGTTACTTGATTACTTTTCATTTCTAAAACTTGGACTACTGGGACTAATC
Organism: Cisticola juncidis; assembly: GCA_013400215.1. Classification (NCBI taxonomy): domain Eukaryota; kingdom Metazoa; phylum Chordata; class Aves; order Passeriformes; family Cisticolidae; genus Cisticola; species Cisticola juncidis. The sequence goes on from VXBR01008020.1 coordinate 142,263, forward strand.
AGATCCAATTTATTTCTCTCCAACTAAAAGTGGTTGCTTGACGAGAACAATGGATCAAGAGCTCGTTAACCTCTAAATTACAGCTCCATGACATTTTTGGAATGGTGATACATTCCCTCCTCTGTGGATGGAAAAAAGAGAGCTGTGAATCTCCTGTCAAAGAATGGCAAACTGCTTTTGTTTTCTATCCAGATGTGTATGTGCACAGACACACACTTCTTATGCTGACTTTTCTAAAGACCTTTCTTCCCTTTTTATAGAATCCCAGAATATTTGGGTGGGAAGGGACCTTGAAGCTCATCCCAGCCCTGCCATGGCAGGGACACCTCCCACTGTCCCAGGCTGCTCCAAGCCCTGTCCAGCCTGGCTTTGGACATTCCAGGGATGGGATTGTTCTACTTTAACTCCTACTCTGCTGTTATTCCCTGACTTTATGAACCTGGTAAAACCCAAGAGCAGCAGTTTAAAAGCTGAGGGGAGCAGATTCAGCTCCTCTAGAGCAGGTGAACTGGTAGTTCCCTGAATGGTTGGATTTGGGAACACATCACAGCTCACAGGTTTTGTCCCCTGGTGCTGGACCTGTTGGCTTTTGCTCTCCTCTGAGCCCAGAGGTCCTTGCAGGCGGCTGGAGCCACAGTCCAGATTTCCATCTGTCATGTACAGCAGCAGCCGAGTCAGGGCCAGCTGGTCACTGTAGCAGAGGTCAAGGTCTGTTGCCCACACCTGATCAAAACAAAGAGGGGCATTCAATTAAATTAAAAAGAGCAACAAGAAGAGTAAAATTCAGCAATTGAGAAGGAACATCTCTGATTTTTTTGTTGTTCTGTGTGTTGGCATTCCTGCTTTTGGCTTCCTGGTGCTGGAGCAGGGTTGGCAGTGATGAAGTTGTGAGGAAGGAATTCCTGGCTGTGAGGAATTCCCAGGCAGGCCCTGGCACAGGGTGCCCAGAGCAGCTCCTGGATCCCTGGCAGTGCCCAAGGCCAGGCTGGACAGGGCTGGAGCAGCCTGGGACAGTGGAAGGTGTCCCTGCCATGGCAGGGGTGGCACTGGATGGGCTTCAGGGTCCCTTCCCACCCAAACCTCTCTGGGATTCTGCCATTTCACAAACCAGTTCCAAACAGGAACAACCAGGACTCTTCTGTAACTCCAGCAATAATCTCTCAGAGAGGGCTCAGGAGGCTGAGGGAAGCACTGTGGATTGCTTCTGCAAGGCTCCTCCACCCCAATAACCACAGCTTGGCTTTCCCAGGAGCTTGTCCCCACTTAAAAAATCCCTGTGCCTACCCTGTCAGTGAGCAATGTCCCCACACCCCAAGATCTGCCCTGCAGAGGACCCCTCAAAACAAATCTCCCAGTGAACAACTTGCCTCAGCCCTGGAATGGTAAATGGACTCATTATAAGGATATTAAGGGGTCAGGCAGCCAAGGCCTCTTGGAAAACTGGAGTCAATTCAGAATCATATGCACAGAGTAATGCCCTTTGGATAATGGGGAATAAATCACCCCAGTAACAGTTGTTAATATCTAACTGCCAAGTATCTGTTGCTGTATTAAATATCCTATTTGTCAACTTAAATATTTCCTGCTGCACGGTCTAAAATGCAAATTGGATGCTAATGGCTGGCTTTACTTAGTAATAGGGGAATGTTCCCCAATTATAATACTTAATTTTCTTCAATAATTTATTGTTTATCATCACTTCTGCGAGACAGGAAGAACTTTGCTGTCCATTTCTCCTTTTCCAGTGTGTGCTAACCTTTCTAGTGAGCCAAATAATAATTATAAACTATTCATATTGTGGGAGTGTTCCATTAATTTTGATAAATATTATCAACAAATCTGTGTCAGTATGTCCTAGATCTTGTCTGAGCTGGGTTTTACAGTCTCAGTTAAAACTCTGCCCTCAGAAAGAAGTGGCAGAGCTGCATGAGGGAACCAGGGACTGAAAATCTTGGATATCTGAGGGCTGTTCACTGGCTCCAAGTGAAGTGCTTGCTCTTAATCCAAACCCTGATATTACACCTGACCTCAAAATCCACACCTGAAGCTTTGCTGAGCACAAAGAGAGCTGCAGGAGGCAGGCTGGACTGAAAGGGGAACACAAAAAAAGTTAAGCAAAAACAACCCTGTGCCTGAAGTGAGTCCCAGAGCAGAATGCAGGGAACAAACTGGGGATCTAACAGCAGATGAAACATTAAAAAAGCAGCCTGGCAAAGCTGAGCAGCCTTCAGCAGTGCATAAATCCATTCCACCCTCCCAGGGATTCACACAAACCCTACCAGGCGTGGGGCAGCACCAAAGCTGTGCCGGAGTTACTCCCCAGATCCCACCTGGTCAGTGCCTACAGTTCAAACACGTGCCAGTGACATTGTTTTAATGCCAAATGTAGAGAAAAACCCATCAATTACTCGTGTGATCCATTTCACATCCTCTAAACAAAGGCCCAGCATGCCAGCCTGGCTGCAGTGCCTGCTGGCATAGGCCCAGGAGCTGCCCTGGGAAGGACAGGAGCTCTCCTGGATCCCTGCTCCAGGGAAGGGCCCAAGGAAGGGGCTGGGAGAGCAGGGAAGAACAGAAAAAGCTTCCAGCAGAGCAACTTTTGTGCTGGAAATCATGAGATTGACCAAACACCGGTTTAAGGAGCTTCTGTTTGCATCCAGAGGGGGTTAAATAGTTTTTGGACGTGGTTTCATCATCTCAGCCCAATTTCTGCTGCTGCCTACAAAATGAAGAGTTTGGATCTATGGGGGGATGAAGGAAGGTGTCCATCCCCTCCTCTGCTGTAACAAAGGAGAGCTCCAAAACCTCCTCAAGCTTCATGTTCTGCTTAAGCAAAGCCATTGTAATATTTTGCATTTTCCAATACAGGGTGTGAGGAGGAGGAGGAATAGGAGGAAGGCAAACATGGCTGGAAGCCACCTGTCCACCTCCTTTCATCCCTGAGCCTGGGGCTGAACCACCCCTGTTGGAACAGAGAGCAGCCAAATGGTCACTCCTTGGTGCCAGCTGGGATCACCCCCAAGGATTGTTTTCCTGGCTCAGGACTCTCTGAGAACACTTTTGATTGTGGCCATGTCCCCTCCTGCCCTGGATGTGTCCCAGAACATCCCTAACGTGGCAGAGAAAGGAAGAAGGATCAGATGGCACAAGATTTTCCAGCTTTATCCTAGCAGGGGATTCCCTTTTGCCATGGAAACACAAAAATGTCCTTTAAATCCCCTTTGTGCTGCTACAGAAATGGGAGAACGCAGGGCCTGGATGAGGGGTCTGAGCAGATAAATCATCTCCTCCAGTAAATCAGGAGCACTCAGGAGATGACCTGTGCAAAGGTGAAGTTCAAGTAAAGAATGATAAAATCCTATAGATTTACAAACACCTATTATGGAGCCCATCCCCATTTTCTGAGCATATATAATAAGGGCACGGATGTAATTGTACACATTTATGATTGGAGGTGTCAAATCCTGACAGGATTGCATGGAAAATTAGCAGAACACAAGGAGTTTTCATCTGAAATGTGGGGATTTGCAGAATTTATGTTCAGAAATTAAACTGGAACAAAACAGCCTGGAACTGATATTTGATTTTCAAAGGTGGGAGATAGAGGCAGTAGTTAAGATTTGAGATAGATTTAAGACTGGTTTTAAATCAAGCTAAGCAGAGAACAGATTAGGACTCTCCAGAATCCCACCAGTGGACAAAAAAGGAGTTAGAAATACATCCTGCAAGACTTGCTGGCTGTTTATCCAAGGAAATATTTGCTTCCAGGGGATTCTCCTTTGGCACACACAGCTTCAGAGCCGGCGCTTCATGGTGAAGACATCTCCAGTGAATAAAGTCACAATTATGCTGGAATTCTTTACAGCTTCCATAAAAAACGCTTCAGCTTTAGAATGTAAACTTGAGACGGGAAGGAAACATAAATTCTTAAAGAGTTACTAAATTACAGCTGGGCTCTCCCCCGTTTAACTGTTTTATCTGCAGCTGCTATCGACGGCTGCGTTATTGTGAAGAGCACCCGTGCTATTTTTAAAGAAGTGCTTGAGTGGTACTGTAAAAATGTCAATTAGTGAAATATTAATGCAACTGGGGCGTTGGAGAGAGAGTTGGAAAGAGAGTGGCTTTTATGACCCTCAAATTCTGCAGGAGGATTGATCGGGGCAGAGCTGGCAGCCTCTCGTCCGGCTGCCATCTCGTGGCAGCTGCTGGCATGGGCTGGGCTCACCCAAAAACTTCACTTTTAGGGCTCTGCAGCTCCTCTGCCCTGCTGGACACAGGGCTGGGAGATGGCTGATGACAACAGCGTGGCTCTTGTTGGAAAACAGCACGTTAAAAATGGGCTCTGTTCTGTCTGGAGACTGTGGGATTGTCCAAGCCCAGCACTTCATCCAGTGTTCCCTCGCCGCTGCTGGGAAAGGCTGGGGCTCTGCAAAAGCCATGGAAAAGGTGGCTCAGGATCCTGCTTCTCCAAATTATGATGGAAGGAAGTCGATGTTTAAATATTCCCACTCAACCCAGTGGATTTACTTGGGTGCAGCTCCCAGCTGGGCTCTGGCAGGATTTCACTCTGAGGGGCCAAGGCTTGGCTTGCAATGATCATCGTGGAAAATGAATCAGAATTGATTCACTCCAAATGTTGCTTCTCCACTTCTTCCCCCAGACACTGCAAACAGCATCTCCATCTCCCTTCCCCTTGGGATCAAGGCACAGGTGTGAGATGGAAAGAGATTCCTGAGGCAAACAGGGAATTCTGTGGGTCCCAGCTTTCCCTGCCCCTTGGATCTCGTGGCAGCCAAGGCTCTGTCTGCCCACTGAGCTGTTGTCACAACACACGTTGTTCCTTATCCCTCCTCTTCTCCTAGTGCTCCAAAGATCAGTATTTTCTGTAAAACACACTTGGAAAGTATCCTGTACTTCCAGGAAATGCATCTGAGCCTCCCACCTACTGCATTCAAGTGACACTTGTGAAACGAGTGAGGAAATGTTCCAAGGCTCTGATAGGATTTCTTGTTTGCCAAAAAACCCGGGCTTTCAGGAACACAAGCCTTTGTGTGATCTCTCTCTCCCAAGACAGATGGCCTCATTAATTGCCTCCACATCCAGTTAAATTTAAAAACCTGTGCTTAAATAATGTTAAAGTTGTGGTACATGCTGATAAACACAGGAAATGTTAAGGTAAAAATCAGCTGGGAACAAGGGAAGAAAACCAAGATGGAACAGAGAGGAGTTCTAAGAAGCCACAAGAGTCACTAAATGATTTAATATGCCCTTGTTTGTGCCAGGAAATGGCACCACCTTAATAATCCAGGAAGCCTTCCTGCATTTCAGTGACCTCCTGGCTTCAGTGAAGCAATTGGCAAAACTCCCATGGACTTCCATGGGTGAGAGTATCATCCCTAAATCTTTTTAAAGCAACTTTCCATGGAATTTGTCCAATATGGCTTAGCCAGAGTTCTGATTACAATGTGTAATTGTACATTCATTTTGGGAGTCAAATATAACTGGGACCTGATTTCCAGAGCTCACAAACTACCCAGAGAAGCTGTGGCTGCCCCTGGATCCCTGGAAGTGTCCAAGGTCAGGTTGGAGGGAGTTTGGAAAAACCTGGGATAGTGGAAGGGCTTAGAATGAGGGGTTGGAATGAGATTATTTTTAAGGTTCCTTCCTACCCAAACCATTCCATGATTATTCTGATTTTCTGGTTCACACAGCCACCCTACAGTGCTGTCAGTTATCAAAAACCTGAAAGTTCCCCAGTTCCCCACAGCCTTAAAATCCAGGGATGTTCCCTTTTACAAACACCTCCTAAACACTGAGGTACTCAGTGAAGATTCCAGAAGAAAACAATGCCAGGAGAGTGAAAAACAAGGAGATGCACCAGGTCTGCATTTGATGCTGTTAGAATACCCACGTGCTTTCCTCAGCTCACATGCCCCAGAGTGTGGAAATGGTTTGATCCCAAGAGCAAAACTTTCTCCAGGTTTTTTTTGAGTTCCCTAGGAAAATTGGAATTTCTCAGGCTCAGGGAGACAGGGTGAGGTAACAAACCTGCCCCACTCACCTGCTGCTCCGTCGTTTGGGGGTGGGTGAAAGCCACAAAGTCCACAGAGAAGTAGCCCAGCACTCCTTTGGATTTACAGGCCTCCCCAATTTTCCAGCAGAGGCCTTGGAGAAGCTCTGGATCCACGGAACGCTGTGGGATGGTGGTGCCTGAAGACCTGAGGGGCCCCTCAGCGTGGAGCTGATCTCCAGATGACACCAGTGTCACCTCCCCCGTGGGCTCTATCAGCAGGTCCACCGACAGGTTGGTGACGCTGGCCGAGGACGGGAAGGCTTCGATCACTCCGCCTGGAAGAGGCAAGGAATCCCCTTGGAATCAAAGGAATCGAAAGGAATTCCAAAGGAATCCCCTTAGAATCAAAGGAATCCAAAAGAATCTATTTGGAATCAAAGGAAACCAAAGGAATTCCAAAGGAATCCCCTTAGAATCAAAGGAATCCAAAAGAATCCCTTTGGAAGCAAAGGAATCCAAAGGAATCCCTTTGGAATCAAAGAAATCCCCTTGGAATCAAAGGAATCCCCTTGGAATCAAAGGAATCCCCTTGGAATCCCCTTGGAATCAAAGGAATCCCCTTGGAATCAAAGGAATCCAAAGGAATCCCCTTGGAATCAAAGGAATCCAGAGGAATTCCAAAGGGATCCCCTTAGAATCAAATCCACGGGTGCTGCCCTTCAGAGTGCACAGGAGGGAGCCACCAGCTCCAGGGGGGATTGGAGAAACAGGAAATAAATCCGTGGAAGGGGAGCAGCAGAGCCAGGATCAGGGATCTCTTGGAGGAGACAGGAGTTTGATGTGGCTTTTCAGTCCCACTTCCAAACTGGAAAAATCCCACAGCTGGCTGGAGAAACAGGCTCTGGGATAGCAGGAGTGAATCCAGCTCAACACCAGGCCCAGAACAGCTGGGAAGTGCAGTGCTGGGATTTGGGGATGGAAACTTCTGCTGTGAGCTCATCCTGGAGACTCCCATCCATATAATGGTCTTAGATAAGAGTTTGCCTGTGGCATTCACCCACAAGAGGAATTTGGCATGGAAATAACAACTTCCAGCACGGTTTTCCATAGGAAAATCACCAAGATAACTGCTAGGCATTCTGGATTTGCCTTTTTGTTGCATGAAATGCCATGACCCAATTTGTTGGCATAAACTGCTGTGTAATAAAAGTGGTACTAGATGTGTTAAGTGGCATTATTTAAAAAGAAAAATACCTTCAAGGCTTTGATTCATCCTTGTCTCTTCCATAAAGAAATCTTTATATTAAATATTCTCACACTTACCTCACATGCTGTAATTCCCCAAAACTTTTCCCCAGCACCCGAGGATTAAGGAGTTGGTGCTTATGGATTCAGAATCCAGGATTGATATGGATTAAAAGCTTGAATGATAGAACAGTGGCCTATAATTCAATGGTAAATGAACACTTGAAGCATAATGGAGAAATAAAAGGAGATAAATATTTAAATGGGCCCAAGACTAACAAGAATATGGCAGACAATATGGCATAATTACGCTTTCCAACACTTGCCAGCGACTTTGCAGTCTTATTTACCTTGAGTAAGAAATGTTTGGAGGAATTTTTCCCATGTAGGGAATCGTTTCTCATTGACTGGCTGTACGTGCTGTGCTAAAAGGCCCGGCAGCTCCTGGGAGATCTTCACCAAAGCTAGCTCCTGCAGAAACAAATTAAATAGAACCACAAGCAATTTTACTACAGAAATGAAAACTGCTTGTGGGGTGATTAAAAACCAGGCCTCCAACAGGCAAAAAAAAAAAAAATGTGGTTACTGTTTACCCACAGTCAGGAAGCCTTTTTTAATTTTTCTACTTGGTCTTCTTCCCTCCTCCTGCAAACTGTCCTTCTCTGAAAGCCACCCCCCCTCAGCACAGCTTCTCTTGCATTATAATTTATATCAATAATTGGACCTGGCATCTGAAAATGCCTGGCACTTGGTAACTGCTTTGGGATCAATAGCAGCAGTCAATAACTTGTACATTGCTTGTATTTTGAAGCAGCATATTGAAATAGTCACATATTCCAGCAATAGTTTTACTTGGTCTATGTTTAAGCTCTTCTATCAACCCAAATACCCTTCAGTTAGAAAAAAACCCTAGGAATAATGAAGCAAAAGCATTTCTAAAGCAGGAGATATCCTTTTCAATCTGTACAATATCTGTAACAAACTCCCAAGTGCCTGTGTCTTTGGTGGAATTTGATTAGTCACTCCACAGCTAAAGTAGCTTTTTTCCTAGTTCTAAATTCTTTATTATCACACACACAGCCCAGCCCCATTAAATACAGCAAGTAACTGCTCTGCTTTTACTGCTCCCAAAAGCCCCAGAAGAACAGGAGCATATAAAGTGCAAGGACCCTGACTGGATTGCTCCAGGCTCCTTTTCTTGCTGCTTCACGAGCTCCCCCTGCTCCCCCGGGGCTCTTCCCTCTCTTTTCCATCCCCTGTCCTCAGCACCCCGTGGTGCAGCAGTGACCAGCTCTCCTCTGATCCTGTCACTGTCCTCAGCCACAATCCCTTCATCTCAGGCTCTGGGAGGAAACCTCATGGCTGACAGCTAAGAATAGCAAATAAAAAATTAAAGCTGTTTTTCCGGAGCAGTGAGCTTGTAGAGCTGGGCTTTGTCACGGAGCACGTGATGTAAAGCAACCAAAAATGCAAATTTAAAGTGACTTCACTGTGATTTGCCTACCAGAACGAGGAGGATGGAGCAATGATTGGAATCACTGGATGGTTTGGGTGGGAAAGGAACTCAAATCCCATCCAGTGCCACCCCTGCCCTGGGCAGGGACACCTCCCACTATCCCAAGGCTGCTCCAAACCCATGGACATCTCCAGGGACGGGGCAGCCACAGCTTCTCTGGACAACTGGGAATCTGGGATTAACTCTGCATGCAGGAGAGCTGGATAAACTCCAGTCCTGGCTGCAGCCACCTTGAGACTTCAGGAAAGGCATTTTCCACCTGTGTTTCAGCTGTCCAGCCATGAAAAGGGGGACAATTGCTGTCCCTGCCTCACAGGGAATTGTGGGGGAAAATACCTTAAAAATATTGAGTATTATACAAAATATTGCTTAGATGGTGATGCTGATATGGGATATGTGGCCTCCTATCATAGAATAAAGAGGAAAGGATGTTCCTGACTTAAAAATATCACAAAAAAAGCGTTAAAAATGTTTTTAGTCAGTAGATGGATACACTAAGCAGCACAACCTCATGGCAAAAACAAAGGAGCACATAAAACTCGAGATTCAAGCTCAGAATTTACCCTAAAACAAAGGAGCACATAAAATATAAGATTCAAGCTCAGAATTTACCCTAAAACAAAGGAGCACATAAAACATGAGATCCAAGCTCAGATTTTACCCAGCTTCAGGAGTTTACCCTGCTCATTTCCTCAGGATCTGAAGGAGGAATTTTGGTTTTGGGTGGCTCAGCTGACTGAAACAGCAGAGCAGTGAGCAAATATCCATTGGCCTTGTGTGGGTTTGTATTTGTGCTGAATTATTGCTGAGCCAACAAGGCCCAGGCTGAGGGGGTTCAGGAGGGGATGTGAGCCGTGATGGATGTGCTGGAATTGCTGCCCCACAAATCAGTTCAGAGCTGGCAGAGCATCCAGCAACACCTCTGTCACTCCCATCCCATCCCTCAGACCTGCTGACTTCGGGTATTGAGCAATTTAAACAGAAATATAAAAACAAACAAAGCAAGAGGGGTGCAGCGGCTGCCTGAGAGATTTTGATAAATCACAGGGGGAAAAAAACCAGGAATCTCTGCTGGATGTGCAGGAATTTGGGACTGCTGTGCCCAAGCTTGTGTAAGTGACAATTAAACTGGGACACAACTTTCCAGTGCAACAATTCCAAGCTGCCTCTCCTTTCCCACAGAGCTGGAGGATCCCACCTGGCTGGGGAAGAAACCTCCCTAACCTGGCTGCAAAATCAGGCAGAACTTCCAAGGGGCTTTTTCTCTGCCTTTTGGAAGTTCTTCTTGCACATCCAAGGCGTGGCTGCTTTAGGATAATAAATCATGGAATGCTGGAATGGCTTGGGTTGGAGGGAACTTAAATCCCATGTCATTCCACCTCTTCTATGGGTGGGGACACCTCCCACTGTCCCAGGTTCCAGCCTGGCCTTGGACATTTCCAGGGACAGCCACAGCCCTGGAGAGTGAAGGATGTGAGCACCAAACCCGGCTGTCTGACAGAAACAAATCAGGATTTTAAACAAATAATCAGTTACAAAAAATCTGCCACACCTCCCCTGAGCTCCAAGCACACAGTGCTTTGAACAATGCCTGGGCAGTCAGGGTGTTCACAGAAGGGAGTCACCCTTTTAAGGATCAGCACCTGGAATTGTGGTTGGAGCTTTTCTTTTTGCAACTGTAAGCTCTAAAAAGGCAATAATCCTGATTATAGGGAGTTTTAGTAGGCAAATTCAAGCCCGGATCCAACATTCACTCATGAAGTCAAATCTCTTAAAAGGATCAGTGCTCAGCTGGCTAATTTCATTTAAATTGGACAGTATCTCCAGCAGAGCCTACCAATGTTTTATCTCTTGATGTGGCCCAAAACAATCCAGGACCACAGGCTCAACAGAAACAGGGAGCATTTGTTCAAACCTTGTAGCTGATGTTTCTTAGCAGCAGTAAAAATGGGCAGCCCAGATATTGTTAACATCATGAAAAAATCTTTACATCTCTCCAAACTGTTTCTATAGCTTTTTATAACAATGAAGAAGCAGGAAAAAAAATAAAAGAAAGAAAGAAAAAGCTTTTCCCCACTAAATAAGAAATAATTTCTCACCCTTCTGCAAGATGAATTTTGAAAGGTTTGCTTAGGCAGCTGCAACGAAAAATTAGGACCAAGCATGGCAGATGTTGAAGGCAGTGGTAGGAAATCTGCTGCAGACAGATCAGTCAGCAAAGAAAAGCCTGTTGAGAAGAGAAATAAATAAATAGGAAGAAAAAACAGAAACAGGAAGAAAGACCTGGGGAAAGAAAGAGGCTGCAGAGTAGGATGCCTAAGACTCAGGGCTTTTTAGCTAAAAACCAGATGGAAAGGAAAATATTTAGACCTTGCAAGCAAATAGAGTGAAGAAAGGAACTCCAAATAAGTAAAGCTGAGTGGGCCAGAGAGGAATGAAATCACCAGAGAGCTCCTGAGCAGTACAAAGTGCCACGGCTGCTGCAGTCAATGGAGCTGTGGCAATTTATGCCACTTGGATGGCACCATGACAATTGCTACCATTTAAAAGTACATCCTTTCTCTTGTGATCAGTGGAGCTGGGATAACTTATTCCAATCTGGATGGGAATTGCTCCAGCCCAGCTCGTTCTGATGTTGTCAGTGACACCAGCAACAATGGAAGGAGCCAGTGACTGCTGCCCAAATGTCCAAATAACTGCCATTATTTCCCATTTTGCAAATTCAACTGATTGAATACTTATTTTTCCTAATTCAGATATTCCTAATTCACCCTGGCCAGAAGCACAATGAACCACAGTGAACAGAATAAATGGAGAGATCTGTAAATCCAGGAATGGCTGTGGAAGTGACACACTGATCCCCCTCTATCTACCTAAAGTTTGCCACCTGATTTAAAGCCAGACTTTTCACTGGTAACTGCAAATTTTAAAATTAAAACAGTGCCAATTTTGCCTTCCCCAGAGCAGCAAAAGCATGTTCAGAGCTCAGGTCCCATCATGGCAAACAGCCGTCATTACCGCCTCACACAAATGTTTTTCCTATGTAAAATTGCTTTGTAAAATATTTGCTCCATCTGCTGAAAGGAGCAAAGACAATTTTCCCTGATAGCTAATGGCCCATTTCAGCTGCCTGGCATTGAGTGGGCTGCAGAGCACAGAGCCCAGGATCCTGCACTTCCCTGGGCTCACCCTGCCGGGAGCCGGGATTGCTCCCACTCGAGGGGTTTTTGTGGGGCTGGGGCACATCTGCCACGCTTCAATAAACCCCACAAACAGCCCCTTCCACACTCCACAACAAGGGCTGAGCTCCCTTTCAAACCTCCAGCCCTTCAAGTGCTGCTCCTTTTTTCACACCACATGGGGCCACGGTTCTCTGGCCGGGCTACAGAAAGATCAAGCACTTCTTTAATTCTAAATTCAACCACAGGCACTCAAAACCCCCACAAAACCCCCTGTGCCCTGCTCCAAACCCCCTCCCAAGTGCTCCTTTCATTGTGCACTCTCCTATTTACTATCCATTGAAAAGCACATGTTTACACTGTGCCCCGAACTACTTCAACATCTGCTAACAGACCAATAAAAAATAAATAAACCAGGATTGTTTAGGAAGAGAGATCCTTCCTATTTCCTGCAAACACTCCGAAGCTGGCAGCAGCAATTTGCTGCCAGGTCCCTGCTCGGAGAACAACCTATGCAGGGAAATCAAAGATCAAATCTGCGCTGCCAAAAATCAGCCAGAAAAAGGATCTTCAAAGTGCTGTGAACCCCTCAAAAATTCTGCTTGTTTATCCACTGAATTTTAATTTCAGATTAGGATAATTTTATTAGTTAGTTCACTTTCTAATGCGAATAAACATTCCAAATTTTGTCTTTGGCAAGGTGCATCCTGCATGTTCAAGGTTCCCCACATCTTCCTTCAGAGCAAAGAAAATAGAATTGTCATGATCTTCAAAAATCTCTCTTCAAAACAGTAATCATATATTTATTTCAAAGGCAACATTTGTGAGTTCAGGACATTGGGATGTTAATTCTCAGAGAAAATGAGATCAGGAATATTTGAAGACATTTTCCTGTATTTTAAAGAGATTTCTGCAAGTGCACAAACAATTCTGATGCACTCAGATGAAAATTATTTTCCAAATTAATTGAGTTTTCTCTATTTCAATCTCTATAAATTTACTACACTTCTGTGGCTTGCTCTCCTTTCTGGTTTGCATCTCTCAACAAAATATCCTAATGAATTCCAAAAAATGTGGTTTCAGAAAGAAAAAAATCCTTATATAGAAAACCCACAGTCACTTCCCAGGAATTTTATGGAAATCGCTGTAATGCTAGAGGAATTGTCAGACAAAACCTGCATTGTTTTTCACAAACAACACACACTTAAACTCCTTTTATTCCCAGAGTTGCCTATGTGTTACTTTTTGGATTTTAGCAAAACAAACATTTTTAAAATAATCCAAGCAGGCATTTTATTGGCTGCACCAACATTAAGGCATTTCAGATTTCTTTAGTGCTCCTGCTTTATCCTCTCCTTCCCCACTGTTATTGCTACAAACTGGCACTTAAATTCAATTGATTCAAAATATTCTGGATCCATATGGCCTCAAACCCTGGAGCTGAAGTTCTGATATTGCCTCACTGCTGTTTTCTAGCATTTGCCTCTCCTCCAGTCCCCAGATGGTGGAAGTAACATTTAAACCTCCTTTTCCTCTGCCTTGTACAATAGACCTTGGCACCATTTCAACTGTTTACTCCGGTAATTAACAGCACTGATACCACAACAATTACAACTCCTACAATCTTAGCACAATAATGCTATGAATTAGTGAGAGCTAATGGCTGGAAGGTATAGTGGTTCCAGACTGCGAGATCTGTGCATTTTTCGAATAAAATAAAAGGTAGGAACAGCACGCTGGCGGTAGACAATGATTACCTAGTAATTAGTTTACACAAAGCTTCCTATTTAATGGCAAAACGCTGTAATTAACGCGTGACAGAAAATCAAAGGGTACTTTGTAAGCATATGAAAAATTAACACTGCAGGCCTATAGCTTTATGTACTGATTAGGAGCATATTAAATCAATAGGACACACGGCCCAACAGCTTGCAGAGCCCCTGCTCGTGGTTCAGGGATGATATCCTGGATTTCACCCAGCCCAGGGATACAATTCTGCTTTATTTCACCTCAGATTTGCTCATCACGTGCAGATAATCATAATAAACTAAGGACTGTTTCCAGGTACAGGGAATATTTCAATTATTTGGAATAACTGCTGTGCTCACGCTAAGAAACCTCCACAGCACAACTCCTTCCCATCATGGATTTCTTCCTGAAGTCTTTGGGCTCCTTTTCTTTCCCTGTTAAACACAATATCACTTAGAAGGAATGCTTGAATGCTGGAAATGCATTTTCTGGGGATCTCTCTGAGTTTCTGGCCCTCTTCAGGATGGAAAAATACCACACCTGCAATTCCACGTGCACCCCTCTGTGGGTTTTAGGTGTTACACTAAGGTCAATTAATAAAATAATCAGGAAAAAAGCAGTGTTAGGAAGCTCTGTGTTCAAAGCAGGTCAGAAAGGAGGGTGCTGGCAGTGGCAGGTTGCTGAAATTACATTTTTGATGGATTGGTTTTATCCTGATTTCTTTGCAAACACATCCGACTCTGAATTCCTGAACTCAGTAAAGAAATAAGATGTGGAAATTCCAGGTGTGCTGTAGTGCATGGAATTCATCCAAGCAGGACACAATCTGCTCCCCACTATTCCTGATTCCCAGCTAATCCCAAAATTCATCTATTACTTAGTACAGGACTTTTAAAAGCTGACCAAAAAATGGTTCATTTAAAGGAATATCCAGCATTTTGCATTCCTATTTTCCAACAGCAATCAAAATCCTGCAAGCAGCATCCAAATCTTGTTTTAGGTGATTCAGACAAAAACTTGCCCAGATTTTGGAAAGATTCTGATTTCCTCATTGTAATAAATTAGCTGAATTACAGCCTGCAAGGAAAAGAGAGACAATATCCTCTGGCTGAACTGGAGGAGTAAAATCCAAACATTTTTCTAGCAGGAGCTGCCCAAGTGTATGAAATCCCTTTATTTCCCCCCCATGACAGTTATTTAATGGAGAGATTTGAAATGGTTGTGTAGCTATCACCAGTCTCAAGGCCTTATTCAGAGAGCATTTGTTGCTTGTTTTTCTGTGTCTTGTTCTATCCCTGGATTTTCAGCTCTTCTGGTATCCCATTTTTTTTGTCTCCAGCCTGATCTTTGTTATTTTCAGACTTGCTGCTAGATAAACTCGCATCATGTTGTTGGTCCTGGTGGTTAATTAAGTCACAGGGTAATAAAAGATCATTCTAAAATTAATTCCAGTAGTAATTTAATCTAGTGATTTACTACAACTCCACAGTTATACAAGAGGATGGGATCCTGCGGCCCTGAGTTATTTATATAAAAGGGAATTGTTAAAAGAAGAAAAAGGGCAATGCCAACAGGAAAGTGATGTTCTCTTTGCTCTAAAATGGAAGAGTTTGGGGAGTTTGAGTCCTAAGAAAAAGGAAAATATGAAGACAGAGTGAGCATATCAGAATCCCTCTAAGCCAGAGACTGTGTCAGCACTAATGAGAATTTTCCATGAATTTAGAATCTCCCAGCAAGGGCCCATAAAAGTTTGGGTGAGATTTTCTAGAATCAGAGCTGCTGACTTTGGGCAGGAGTGAGATGCCCAGCTATACAATACATTAATAAGGATTATGGATACCTTTATGTAGATATTCCAAACAATTATTCACTTATTCTTACAGCAGCAAAACCATTTTTTGTGCTAAGCATGGACTGGCTGAAACTCGAATTAGTACAGAAAACCTGCAGATGTTAAAAATGAATTGATTTGTTCCCTACAACCATCATTCACCCTACAAGGCACAATTAATCTGATAAGGGGACTAAATATTTATTCATTTTTTTGTGCACAACTAGGGCCAGACCCTGATGTTCTTTTCCAAACGTGCAGCAGCTCTGTGGACATTGAGCCATTGGGCTCTGGGCCTCAGGATGAAATTTCTCTGCTGACAGACCTGAGCAGTGCACAGGAGGCTGATGGACTTCCAGACATTTTGCACTTTATGAATTCAACCCCTCCTGCAATTGCAAATTAATTGTTCAGATAACTCAGAGGCTGCATTAAGTTAACAAGGTGAAATCCATCCATAATCCTGTCATGCACTTGGGTCTGCCCCAATCTTGTATCTGCAATGAGCAATCTAAAATCAGCCTCATTTTTAGCTGGAATAGATTCTTACACAGTTCTAACTCACCAAGTCCATTATTTTTAATCTGTTGCCTACTCCACGCCACTGAGGAAAATCTGGGTGGCGCGTCTTGAACTGCCATGCAAATGATGCCATTTGTAAGTATTACCATAATTTAGTGCTTACAGTCATGTTCTCATTTCTAATAATTCCCTTCCAGACTGGAGAGGCTTTTCACTGTGCTCCTAGCCTGCAGGATGGTCTTTCATCAAGAAGCTGAATTTTTTAATAACCTGCCAGCATCCGTTTGTGTGTGGCAGCCGCCGCCGTGACACGACGTCTTCATTATCAAAGGAACCGGGTCCCCACACCGCGGCAGGACATTAAAGCACAAACTCCTGCTTTGATGTTTAAATGTGGATCATTACAATGGTGTTCCCTGACAAAGGAGCCTTTTAATCCTCTGCTCTCCGCGCTGAGGCTCGGGGAGGCTGCAGCTCCTCATTTCAAAGGAGGGTAAACGGGGAAGGCAGGGAAATTGGAGCGAACGTTCAAGGTGTTCCGAACAGCAGCAAGTTCTGCACTTTGGAATCACAGAAAGGTTTGGATTGGGAGGGATTTTCAGGATTATCCCATTCCCATGCCATGGGCAGGGACACCTCCCACTGTCCCAGGCTGCTCCAAGGCCCGGGGTCCAGCCTGGCCTTGGGCACTCTCAGGGATGAGGAGCCCAGAGCTTCTCTGGACACTTTGCCAAAGCCACTCCAGTGTTGGCCTGGATTTATCTGCTGCCTCTGGGAAATGAGATCCAATCCATTAATCCATGTTTGTTCCCCAAATTCCAATCTCTGTTGATGTTTAAGGGTTTCTCACTGCTTGTATCCAAGCTTGAGGTAAAAGGAGTAAAAGGAGAACCAAAGGAAGTCAGGGCTCTCTGTGTCCTTTATGCAGAAGCACTTAGGAAAAGAATTCAAAAGGACAGAAACAGGGAATGCCACTGATATCAGGGATTTAGGCCAGAAAAAACTGGAGCTGGTGACTCCTGATTCTATCCTGGATACTGGGAGCAGGACCTGGATACATCCTGAGCTTTGAGTCCCTCTGGGATGGATTTTCAGGGATCTGCTTCATCCTGCCTGACTTGCAGATCAGATAAATTACCCCTTCAGCTTTGTATCAGGAGCTCTGTTTTATAATATGAATTATTTTGTATCTGTCAAACACAGCAAATTGTAATCAGCCCAATTTGAAATTTTAGTATACAATATAATTCAATCAACCCCAAATTTCAAACCCGTTTTGATTGAATTAAAAAAAATCAGAGGAGCTATAATGAGTAGTTTATGTAAATTAAACAATTTTTCTGGATACATTCCTTCTGGCTTTAAAACCATTACATTAGGAATGAATTTGGCAAGATATACAGAAATATGAAATGCTTATTGAAATTAACGCATTTAAATACCAATGAATATTTAAATTACAAATAGTTCTTGGAATACCAGAATAATGAAGGGTGCTTTCATATGGATTTTTCTGCAGTTAAAATGTATCATCTTGCAGCCTCTCAATCCCAGGGATTCTCAGGAATCCCAAGGGCCTGAGTTCCTGCTCTAATGTTTCCCTTAGTTAGATTTTTATAGATGGCTTTTCTTACCTAAACACACCTGGAAATGAAACTTGCAGGAGTTTAATGATCACCAAGACCTCAAGCGTTGTCTCATACAGGTTTAAAAGTTATTAGTGGGGCAAAACATCCAGGAAAAACAATCCATAGCAAACCAGCTGAAAAAGCAATCAGTTTGTATGATTTCAAATTAGTGGTGTTCAGCTATTTTAATCCCAATCCCAATTAATCTTTGTTTCAATAATTCCAAATTTCTCCGTAGGGATTAGGCTGTGCTGCCTATGAACTTTCCTTTATATGTCCTCACTTTAGCTAAATAAAATGTATAAAATTTGTGCCAAAAAAAAGCATAAAACCTGCCTATTAAGGCATAGGAAGTGTTACAACACAACTCATTCCACAGCTGGCTGCCAGGCATTCCTCTGTATTTTGGAATATTCCTGTTTTGTTTGAATACTGCTGCCCATTGCTTTGTGAAGCTGGGCTGTGATATCAACATTACCTTCAAGTGAAGGCTCAGGGAAGAGATTTGCAGCGAGGAGGGAGCTCAGGGGAACACGAAAGAGCCAAGACAGCAAAGAAGAGGGGATTTTGTTACTCACACGAGCCCGGCTCTCGCCCCACGCCTCAGGGCCGTGTCCCTGCCGCTCCCTCTGGATCCAGGGGTAGCATTCCAGGTGGGAAGTGACATCGCAGGAGGCAGTGCCATTCCCTCCATGCTCATCATCCACCTTGAAGAGCCAGCGCTGCACCTCCAGATTGTTCAGGACGAGCTGGCCCAGGGCACGGAGCAGCTGCAGGGCAGGGACACAAAATCCTTCGCACTGGAAATGCTCTTCACACCTCCAGCCCCCAAATATCTGTGTTTTATTTCTATATCTACGTTTCTTTTCTAAATATGGTTCATTTTCTCAGAGGTGTTGGTGTTGTTACAGCTGTATGGGCATGGGTTGAATGCAACCTTTGAAGACTCCACGGCCTTCACCCCTGTTTTCTGTAGGGAGGAATTTGCCTGCCCAGGTGTTTCTTTCTTGTTTTTGTCCCAGGTTTTGGATCACCACAACTGCTCCATAAACACGTTTGTGACAGGGAACAACGCAGGATGGACGATGCTATTTGCAAAAATGTGCCAGGGTAACACCAGCCAAAACAGCTGGGAAATTTTCCTGCTGGAGAGTGCATTCCGTGGTTATAAATGCACGGAGGAGGTACCAGGCAGGCTTTATAAAAATGCTAATTATTTATTTGTGTATGTACACAGATTTAAATGGCTTTGAAATGCCTTTTGCCCAGCTGGTGCAGGATGCAATTAGCTTCTTAGAAACTGCAAATGACTTTGAACCTGGTGAAAGTATTCTCAGATCTTGTTGCATTGGCTGGAGTCTTCTACATTTTACAGAGTAATTTGAGGGGTTTTTTTTTTCTTTTTTTTTAAGATTGACCTAAAATACAATTACATGTGTTCCATTTGTGGCTTTTGAGAATCACATAAATGTGTTTTTCTTGAGGGCTCCCCCTACAGTAATGAAAAGGATCAATAATCCTGTAAGGACTGTACCAATCACAAAGAATTATGTGCTATCTTTAAGTGAAAATTGAATTGTGCTTTACCATGGTGTCACCTCACTTTGATTATTTAACCTAAAATGTCAATATTTCATACAAGCAGACAACAGAAGGAGAAATTCCATAACCCTGTAGGATGAACCAGAAGTATTGTTAAATAATTTACATGAATCAAATAAATCAAATAGCTGTTTTGCAGGTCATTGATCATATATTTATTTCATCCACTGGAGAAGTTGCAATGGATTTGTGTAGCTTAGACTGTTCAGTGCTAAAGGTGATTAATAAAAACCAAAGCAATGTGAAAAGCCTCTTCAAGAGGCAGGAGCACTTACAAAAAACCTTAGCAATGATTGTTTTCCTGGGTGAGAAGTAACACCATTATAAAAATGTTGGGTTTTTTTAAAATAAATACTTAGACATATCATTGTAAACTGCAAATCAGGTTTGAGAACAAAATACTGAGGAACTGGCTGCAAAATAAACACAGAAAATGAAAGTACAGAAACCTCTCGTGCTTTGAAATTTTAGTTCAATAGGATTTTGTTATTTTCCTACCAGTCATGGCAACAAGGGAGATGAATGTAGCAATGACAGGTTGGGTACAAAGTAAAACTGCAAAGATGCTCAGTGAACCTCACTTGGAACAGGCTGACTAAGGAGATTTCTTCCCCTTAGAAACAAGGATTTTTGGAAAACGTGCATCTTCAGTCCCTGGTAAAATGGATTCATTTCATGACTTCACCCATGGGGCAGCAGCACAAACTGGCTCAAATATTGGACCAAACACTTTTATATACTCAAGCCCATGAAGAACCCCAGAGGGATTTTATTTCTTCCTGCCTTGGGCACAAACTGCATTTAACTGAGCCAAAAAAGGACCCAACCTCACCCAAGACTTGATCAAACCCATGAGGGTTTGGGAGTTACTATTGGAAAAATAGTTGGGAGTTACTACAGGAAAAATAACCCAGCATCCAGAGAAAAAACCTGCTATGACTGTCAAAGTTCAGTTAAAAAAGAAAAAAAATAGCAAAAAGACCAACAGGGCTTCAAGCAAAGCTCCTAAATGTGCCGCAAAGTTGGATCAAAATCAAATCCCAAGACACTGTAGGTTTAATATTTACAATATAAAACTGTTATTCACTGTAAAAGTCTCCACTGCACTGCAGCATTTTCAGAAACACTGAACACACTGTACAACAATCAGAAGATGTTTTAGCACATGGATTTAAACCTGACTTGACAGGTTTGGAACTAATATTTCTCCATCATTAATTGTTATTCTGGAACTTATCGCTTTTGTATTATTGGCGCTGTGTTTATGTAGTATGTGGATCT
The DNA here is from genome assembly GCA_013400215.1 of Cisticola juncidis. NCBI lineage: Eukaryota > Metazoa > Chordata > Aves > Passeriformes > Cisticolidae > Cisticola > Cisticola juncidis. The sequence goes on from VXBR01008020.1 coordinate 162,829, forward strand.
GTTCAATAATTAATATTCACAGTATAAAACAGTAAATATTAATTTACAGTTACATTAATATTATTATTTAGTAAATATATGATAGAAGATGATATGATGATAGAAGATAAGATGATAGAAGATAAGATAAGATGATAGAAGATAAGATAGAAGATAGAAGATATAAACTAGAAGAAAATAGAAGATATAATATGTAATGTGTAATATACAATTATTATACTATACTATATTATACTATACTATATTATACTATACAATACAATACTATATTTTATCGTTTTTATAGTATTTTATATATACTTTATTATAGTATATTGTACTATACTATATTATATTATATATTTTGATTAATATCAACTATTAACTCATCAATGAGTTACTGGAGTGCCACAAATCCTGCTCCCACCAGCTCACCTGCTCCCTGCTGTGGATGTCCCCCTCCCCAGGAGGGACTGGCACCCCAGCACTGGCCAAGACCCTCCTGCTGCCCGACTTGGAGCTGCAGAGCCGAGCCACGGCCGGCTCCGGGCCCAGGAGGGGCACCCGGAGCTCGTCAGCCACGGCCAGATCGTCCGGGTGGGGAACACCGCCCACCACGAAGGCAGCCCTGCCCCGGAGCAGCCCCCGCAGCCTCCGCAGCGTCCTGGGGCTGTGCCTCAGCACCGTGGCCAGGCACATGTGATGCTCCTGTAAAAAACAGGACATTTATTCTTAGAAAAAGCAGTTTGTTTTCTTTCTTTTTCCTCCAAATCGCCCATGTGAGGGACCCCTCCCACCACGAAGGCAGCCCGGCCCCAGAGCAGCCTCTGCAGCGTCCTGGGGCTGTGCCTCAGCATCGAGGCCAGGCACATGTGATACTCCTGTAAAAAGAACATTTACTCTTAGAAAAAGCAGTTTGTTTTCTTTCTTTTTCCTCCCCCTGATTCCTAACGTTGCCCACAATAAATACATTATTAATAGCAGGCTGGGTTATGACCTATCCTGTAGCTTAGCAGTTTAAATTGATAAAAGCTGTTGGGGTGAGGCTCCATAATCGTGCACATCTTTAGTGGGTTGGAAATGGCCTCATTGGGAATAGAACTAATTACTACACATCTGTATTTATTTGATCCGTGTGGAATTATCCTTCTGTCAGTCGGCAGAGAGGCTGGTGGCCTTTGGATAATAGTGATTCATCTCAGCAACACTCCTGGCATGGTTTAACTCCAGAGCTCCTAAAAATCAATACAAAAAATGAAGGATCCTCCCCTCCCTATAGCAGGGAATGTATTTCACATACAGTTCAGTGGTATTTGAAGGGATTCTCTGAGAATAAAACACTTTGATTTACAAAAGCTTTCAGTGCTTACAGTAAATTACTGGGGATGCACATTTCCATTCCACAGGGGCTCTGATAGCTGATCTAAAGGACCACTTGAGAGGAGAGCAGTTTTGTAGTAGATTTTTTGCTTAAAATACAAGGCTTCCAACTTTTGGGGAGGAATTTCTTATTTCTTCCCCAAAAAAAAGTCTATTGCTGAACAAGCAGCTTATGACATATCCTATAAGCTCTGAATTTAAATTAAGAATATCACTCATTGGCAGGTGAAACCTCAAGAAGGTTTTAAATAACATATCCCATGCATAGCCTGCATATATTCCAATCATTTTCCTAAAAAACATACTGAGGATGAGACAGGGATGGAGAAATAACACAAGAGAAAGCCACTGCAATAAATTGTCATGAACAAATCATAATTCCAACAAGAACAAAATCATCATCTCGAGATTTCATCTCATTTAGGCCTCAGGAAAGTATCCCTATATTTTCAGGCTAATATAAATCCTGGATTTGCCAGGGATTTCCAGCACTGAAGAATACAGAAAAATCTTCCTTCATTTCCTGGATGTTCATTGCCAGGGACTGAACTAGAAATCCTGATTTCATTGCTTGGATAGGGAGGAAAACAACACAAGGAATCCCCTTCTGTGAGTCCCTTGGTGCTCTCTCACACCAAACAGCTCCAAAAAGTGCCCAAATCTCTCTGTAAAGGAGTTGGACACACTGCAAGGACAGCAGGAATGGGACACTCCCCAAAGTTCCAGCAGAAAAAAGAGACAGAAGTTTAAGGCTGAAAATAAGCAGGAAGTTACCTGGAGGCCTTTTCCTTGCACCAGTTTTAAAGCTGTTAGAGTTAAACATTTAAAGTTCTGATCTGTGGAATACCTTTACCTGAGCACTGGTCCAAAAGCAGGGAGCTGGCCCATTCCAGAGTTCTGGATGCAGGAACAGGATCAATTCCCAGCCTGGGGCCAGAGGGGGGTTGTAGGGAGGAGATTTGCTTTGTGTCCCTCAATAATGGATTTTACAGTTAATTAAGGAGGTCAGGCTGTAAAAGCTGCTTCATTCCTGCTTCTGCAGAGTGGCAGAGCTGCCAGGACACGTGGAGTGTGAGGGAGAGCAGGGAGAAGCAGAACTGAGGGATTCCAGCAGGAACGGGGGACATGGGACTAACCAAAGTTCTTGGCCCTCAAACTTGTTGATTTTTGGGTTTTTTTCAGCTTCCCAAGATCCCAGATCTGACCTTGGCATCAGAATCACCAGGAGGGCAAAGCTTTCTCCACCTGGGACACACCTGAAGGGGAGGACCAGGGCCAGCTGTGCCTCTTCTGCACATTTTCCTTGCATCCACACCAAAATCGCTGGGAAAACGTGCAAGGCTGATTTGTGCTTCTGGAATTGCTAAAAGGAGCCCTCTGAAGTGGCCTTCAAGCCACACTTTCATTGATTAGGAATAAATTTCAATCCATTAGGGGCAATAAAAGCTCTTTATTCAATAACCCAGGAGAAGGATCCTTTAAAAGAACCCATGAAGCTCAAATCTGTACACAGCCCAAATTGTCACTGAAGCCAAGGGACAACCAGGAGCAGTTCTGAGCAGATTCCTCTCCACACAGAGGATATATTCATTAAAAATATGAATTATTATAAGGTAAAGAACAGATGTTTAATGAAAACAAGGTAGATTTTATACATTAACAGGTGCATGGCACTGAAGAGCCATGGGTTACCTCAACCTTGTTCACCTAAAATCTTGTGCTGCCCATTATCCTGACAGATTTTGGCATTAATACATAGCTGGGAGTTACTATTGGAAAAATAACCCAGCATCCAGAGAAAAAACCTGCTATGACTGTCCAAGTGCAATTTAAAAGGAAAAAAATAGCAAAACCAGCAGCAGGGCTTCAAGCAAAGCCCCTAAATGTGCAAAGTTGGATCAAAATCAAATCCCAGCCAAGACACTGTAGGTTTAATATTTACAATATAAAACCCTTATTCACTGTAAAAGTCTCCACTGCACTGCAGCATTTCCACAAACACTGCACACACTGTACAACAGTTAGAAGATGTTTTAGCACATGGATTTAAACCTGACTTGACAGGTTTGGAACAAATATTTCTCTATTATTAATTATTATTCTGGAACCTATCACTTTTGTATTATTGGAGCTAATATTTATGTATTATTCTGATCTCCTATTTCTGTATTATTACCTAACTTTGTTTAAGCCCTGCTCTTTAAGGAGCTCTGAACTGGATTTAGTTGCAAGAACCACTGCAAACACAGGAATGATTGAATGCTGGGCTAGCCAGAGATAAAGTTTTGAGTAATAAGAATGGTTTATTGCTGTGATTTGCTTAGAGATATAAATCTATCAAGTTCCCAGTCCCAAGCACAGAGTCAGAAGGGACAAGAGCCTACAAATAGCCAATCTAGGACTATCTCAAGCAAGTCTATAAAGCTAAACCAGGATATTTATTTCCAATGCTCTAACTAGTAGTCTAATCAGTAAAGCCCTTAAACTTGCAATAATATTTCACTGATGTGTACCAGAGCGTTGCAAGTTATAAAATTTCCAATTTAATTTTACTGCATCCCTCAAGCTGTAGTAATTAGAAGACAAACTCACAGGGAAGCTGTTTATAGCTTCAGGGGTGAGAATTGTGAACCTGTCCTGCAGGTCAGCCATGTCCTCGGGGTTCCCAGATCTAACAGCTGCCTGCAGACCCAGGAGTTTATGGTAATACTGCAGCAACTCCTCACTCAGAGCAAGGGGGCAGATGTAGATGACGTCCACGTTGGCATCTGAAACAAAGGGGCATGGAGCTCACTGCTGGGAGAAAGGTACAACATTCCCAACAGCAACCCCAGCCCTCTGCTCACCAACAGCTTCCCTAAAGAAGCGCTGGAAAGAAAGAAAAATGAGGTTTAAGTCCCAAATCTTAGTGCTTTTTGTTGTGCTTCTGCATTTCTCTGAAGGCAGGTCAGTAACCCAAAGGAAGAGCTGCTTCCTGGGATTCAATCTGCAGAACATATTGGGGGCAGGATTTGGGAAGTGGTGCAGGGGGATTTGTGAGCCCGACCCCCAGAAACATCAATGGGAATTGAACTGCTTTAAAAATATATCCCATTAGAGCCAGTAAATTATAAAACTGAGCCATTCAGTTGAGAAAGCTGAGGAAATTGCAATTTTCTACGCTGCCTGGATTTTCCACGGGCTGCCCCTGCTCCTGTGCTGTCCACACAAAAGCTCAGGGTGGGGTATCATTAATAACCACTGCTGGGCAGGGCAGCCACTCCAGCACAGTGGAAATCTGCTTTTCCTCATGGAAAACTGCTTGGGCTCAAGGGCTGTGTTCACACAGAAGAAAAATCTGTAACACAGGCATTTTTGGAAAATTTTAACCACTCTGTTCTGCTGAAATATTAATTTTGATATTAATTGATGCCTTAAAGCATCAATAAGGCAAAGAGCACTCCAAGATTCTGATCCAAACCAGTGGGAAGCCTTTCATTGTTTTATTGTGCACAAGTGCCAGGGATAACTGCTAGTCCATGGAATGACTGCAACAAAGCAAGGGCTGGATAAGGAAACCCTGAGCCCAATGTAAGGAATAAGAGATCCCAGGCCTGACTTTGTTTTGCCAGAGCTGCAGGGAAATAATCCACATTAAAAATGTGAGGCCAGAACTCACCTGAGGCATTAGAGCACCGCAGAGCTCGCAAGCAGAGTCTTGATACAATTACTTAACTTTTAAAAATAACTAATAGAAGAGTTCAGCACCACTCACCAGCCAATACTCAGGTGAAGAACTGACAACTCAAGTGAATTTGGGGAATAAAAAGCTGCAGCACATTTTAGTGCTGTAGCACTGCCCTATAAAGAGAGATAAAGTCTCCTTAGGACACAGTGGGGGCTCCAGGGACAGTTTAACTCACAGGAGGTCACAACCAGCAAGGAAATCCTCTGCTTTTCTAAACAAAAACCAAACCAAAATGGTAAATTCAGTGCTCCTGTGCCAGGCACAGGTAAAGCACCTGATCCAGCTCTTAATATAGTTAATTTTTCACTAGTTTGTATCTTTCTCGTGGTCTGGTTTACAGCAGAACCAATTTTCATGTTCAGAAATAAGAAAAAAAAATCTGTTTTATGTGACTTTGTCCCTTTAAGTTTTTATCATATAAGAGCCAAAAAAATTCACGTTAAAAAATGAAAAAAAATAAAAGAGTACAGTGGAAAAAACCCCCAGTATTAGCGCCTAGATAATCTATAAATGCAATCACATTATTATTTTAGGCAACTGTAAATTTCTGGATCTAATACATTTTTGTTCTAAACTTACTAAATGGCATTTATAAAATACTCATGATCCTGAAATATACATGAATCATGTAAAATATGTCATTCCAGGGAGTCAATGAAGTTGGTCACTGCTAATAAAATCCTTCCCTGCTTTGCTTAAAAGAAGCCTGTCAGGAAAAAAAACACTTTTTAAGTAAAAGCCTTTTGCCTCATTTGCTGATTTAAAAGAAAAAAAAAGGTTTAAAGAAGGGCTTGCTCAGCAGGTCCCAGGATGAGGCTGCTCCACCTGAGCACAGGGGCAGCAGCAGGAATTTTTATGGATAACACAGCCACAATTCCTTCTCAGCTTCCCCATGCTCTATATTTAATATTCATACAAAAAAAAAAAAGGTCCGTGTGTTGTTTTCTTTCACTCTCAGCTGGGGGGAATAATCAAAAAGCAGGAGCTGGTCACATACCCAGGATGTCACAGAGCCTCCCCATCTGCAGGTTCTGCTGGAGAGCAAGGTCAGGGATGTGCTCACGGACGTGCTGGGAATATCCTGGAAAACAAGGAAAGCCCCCCTCAAACTGCAGTCACAAACCCCTGGTACAGATTTGGGGAAAAAATAATCAGATTTTGGGATTCAAAAAAGCTGAAGAAACCCTCCTATTTCAAATCTCACAGCTCTCATTGCAGCATTTTTCTGAATTTGCTTTTATTACTGATGTAACTTCACGTTTTTCTGTCATTTTAAATACAGACCTGAATGTTACAGCCCTACAGAGTTTTCTAATTTAACCATGCAGACCATTTTGTTGAGAGTCTTTCATGTTGCTGGATTTTTTTTTTGTAAACACTGGGGAAGAATAAAAAATTGACACCATCATTAAGCAAGAATCCTGGTAATTTTGTCCTTCACACAGATAAAAGGCACCAAAGCCACTTCATTAAGGAGATGTCTCAGTGCTACCTGCTCACTTTGTTGCAGAGGAAAGGTGAGTGACAGCCTGTCTGAGCCTGGATTATCTCTTTGCAGGTCACAATTCCAGCTGATTCCATGCTCACGTTCAAAAAGACTGCAGGAAATGACAGCAGCGCTGTAACTATAATTTTTAAGCCTGTAATTTTCAAATTGGTGTGATTGGAAGGGAATTGTGGTGTCTGTGCAAACAGCCACAACTCCACTGGCAGTTACCACCAGTGGTATTAATTGCTGAATCCATCATGATTAATCCCAATATTCAGTGTTTGGTATAGAAACGTGACTGATCCAGCAACAAGAGCCTTACATTTCCATACATCTGCACAAGGAAAATCGTCAGAAACTCAGGGAAAACTTAATTTGGCTAAATTCTGCTCAGTATTTTGGTGCTTTCATGTAGAAAACAGCAAAGTGGAGATTTCAGGCTAATTACAATGACAATTATTACAAGTGATCAGCATTCTAAGGTGCTGTGCAATGGCACTTTGCACACAGAACTTGAGAAAATACAGAGAAATTAAAATTATCAGTTTAATTTTTGGTCAATTCTTACCAAGCTTACATACTGCAGTCAGTGGTACCAGACATTTGAAGAACTCATCTAAGTAAAATATATTGATTTTGTATTTTCTTTTACTCCTCCAGTATTAAGCTACAGTAATTAGAAAAAAGCTTGCTCTGAGTATTTAAACTTTAGTCTCAAGGTTTTATTTTGTTCTCTCACCCAATTTTAAGGCACTAAAAATGCTGCCTAGTATTTTCAAACCATTTAAATGTCAGCCTCAGAACGCAGCTGATTTCCTTACCCTGAACTATCCTCTTGAAAACATTGAGTTTTAAGAACTGGGCCAAAAAATAACGTGCAAATATCACTTGATAAACCAGGACTTATTTGAAAGTAATAACCAAGTGGCAATTAAATAAGTTAAAATTTGCATTTTGCTCTGGTTCTGCAGCATGTCAGGGTTGTAGCACTGAACACTTCACAGGGAGGTTAATAAAACATCTTAACTCACAAGATATTAATTTCCACTGGCATGACCCCATTAAATTTAATGAGGAATATTCACTGCTGGTGAATCCTTGTCCTCCCACTGGACAGGATGAACCACATTCCCCCTGATCCACCTTGAACATTCCATACTCCCCAACCTGATAAAGCTGATTAAAGGGTTAATATTCCTTTTTGTCCAGTTTAAACAAAACCCAAGGCAAATAAATTCAATATATTGTGATCACAGCCTGCAGGTTCCAGTGCACCTCTGCCATCAGTTCTGGTTATTGATCCTGATCCAGTCTGGGGAAGAAATTCCAAATGGTGGCTGGAATTTGCGATGTGGGCAAAGGAACACTTGGGAACGGGACTGGGTTTTGCATGAATGACTTCAAAGTGCAGGGAGAGGCACAGAAGTGCTAAAACAAGAGGAATTAATTCATCCCCTTTCAACCTCAGCCATGACCTCACACCCTTTAATTGACATTTCCTTAATAAATTCTGCTCATCTCCAAGTGGTTTCTCTCAACAAAGAATCCTCAAGTGCTCCTTGGAGAAAAGGAGCAGCAGGGGGACAGGACACAGGGGGACAGGACACAAAGGTCCACGGGGCAGGATGTGAAGGGGAGGGAGGAAGTTGAGCTGGGATCGCTCACCTTGAGATCCCCAGGACCTGGGACAGCTCCAGGAAACAACACCCAAGCTTTCAGAAATCAAACTGATTTGTTCTCTCTGTTCTTGGCACACATTTGTGGCAGTAAATCTGATTTAAAGGTTCACATTCATTTATCCTCACTGCCTGACAACAGTCCTTAAACACTGCAATCCACTTTGTTTTTTTAGCTGTCCTAGAAATTCCATGTTTTTGTCTGGGTGAAATAAATGGAACCATTTGCTCCTCCCAGCAGTACAATTTAAGCCCTTCACTGTTCCCTTTTCCTGGATTATTTCCAGAAACTTGACACGAATCTGAAGCTGTTGTGAAATAAGAAATTCGCCCTCTTGGTTCTACCACCATTTTTTTGAATTCTCCCTTCAAGGGAAGAAAAATCAGACTCTGATTTGTCCCAAATGCTGAAATCAAGGACACTGAGCAGAGGATTTCAGGTTTCATTTCTGATTTACAAAACTGAACAGAGAGAACCACTGAGCATCATAGAACTTTGGTGTCTTCTTGTTTATCTGCTCTGTCCCAGGTTTTGTAGCTTAAAAAATTTGTTATGGTTGCAAAAGGCAGCAAAAAATAAAAATAATGCTGAAATCAGCTGGTATTTTGCATGTTTAGTCCTTTTTGACTGAGCCAAATGTTTGTTGTTTAAATTTTCCAGCTTCTTCCAAGTCTACTTCAAAAATTCTTAATTTAAAAATATCAAATGTGCAGGAGCAGAATAACTGAACATACAAAAATTTTATTGCTGGATTTTAAAGTATTTTTGGTAAAAGGGATCTTATGTTTTCACCTTTTAAAATTT
>VXBR01008020.1:174384-273338 GCA_013400215.1 Cisticola juncidis
AAAAGCAGCGCTCAGTAACAGCTGGTAGCGCACACACCTTGGCCCTGCTGTAGAAATTCTCCAGGTGTCTGCGGCGCGCTTCCCCCGGGGCGCTGCCGAGCGCTGCCAGGTGAGAACGGGAGCGCCAGGACGGGCGNGAGCCCCGGCCCCGGCCCCGCGCAGCTCCGGCCAGCTCCGCCCGGGAGCTCCTCCACAGCCGGCTGATTCTTCATCACTGACAAATCGTCACTTTTGGTGTCGTTCTCCTCGAAATCAGAGTCCGAGGAGATGGGGTCCGAGGGGACGGCGAGGTCTTTAAAGAGCTTTTCTTTGGGTTCCAAAGGCCCCACAGCTCTCCCCCAAGAGGAGGGACGGTGGTGTTGGAGTGCCAGAAAACCTGGAGCCTTCTGGTGAGCAGCAGTGTCCCTGTCCAAGGAATCCTGGAAGGGCTGAGCTGTTTGTGGGGGCTGCGGGAAGAGCCACAGATGGTGCTGTAAATGAGGGGTCAAAATGAACTTTTTTGTTATTTTTTAGGGCTTAACTGAGGGGATTTATGCATCTGAAATACACTCATCTGTCGACCAGAGCCACAAATTCTGCCCAGCTCTACCATCAAACCCGCTGCCACACAAATCCCTCCAAGGTCATGCAAAACCATGAGCAATTTTAAAGAAATGCATCAATTGCACCAAGGAATGCTTGATTTACCAAGTACAAAAATTAAACTTTACACTGATTCACTGACAGAAAGCAGAAAGTAACTGCAGTGGCATTCCTCCACTGAGACTGCCTCCACCTTTCCCAGGAGGATGGAAAACATCCTACCATAAAAATGCAAATGGGGTAAAAAGCTTGGAATGGAAACATTCCAGCACTCCCCAATTCCTGACAACTTCAGCCAGAAGTCATTAGCTCTGATTTCCAATCTAAGGGCAGTGCACTCATACTATTTTTAGGTAATTATTTTTATTTATTTCAACATCTCACTGATAGTAAGACAAATGGAGAGAGGGTGTTACAAGGCTCTGGAGTGCAAGGACACAGGGAATGGTTTCCAGAGGGAAGGGATGGGTGGGATACTGGGCAGGAATTGTTCCTGGCAGGGTGGGCAGGCCCTGGCACAGGTACCCAGAGGAGCTGGGGCTGTCCCTGGATCTCTGGCAATGCCCAAGGCCAGGCTGGATGGGACTGGAGCACCCTGGGACAGTGGAAGGTGTCCCTGAGCTTTAAGATCCTTTCCAACCCAAACCATTCCATGATCTCTGTTTCTCAAGTTTACTTTCTCTTTCATTTTCCCAACTCCTCAACAGCACAAAAGTCAAAAAGTCTGGAAAGATGAAGGAAAACTCCAGAGAGTTTGTCACAGAATGTAATAATTATCCATAAAAGAAAGAAATGCCCCTTTTCATGGGGATCAAGAACAAAGAGCAGTCAAGGTCAAAGTCCCCCAGAGTCTTCTGTAAATATAAAGGGAAACACCACATTTGCTTAACTGCAGTGAGGGAAATGGAGATGAAACATTCAAAAACTCTTTTATAACAGTAAAGACAGTTAGTTAAGCACTGGAACAGATGGCCCAGGGAGGCTGTGGAGTTGCTATCACCCAAAGTTTTCAGAACAGGTTAGAAAAACAGCTGTCTGCAATATTACAGGTACAGGTAATTCTGCCTGGAGGTCTGGATAACCTCCTGACATCCTTTCTAAACTGATTTTCTAAGATTCTGTGAAAAAAAGAAAAAAGAAACTCAGACAAATTTAGGTACCAGACTTGAAAGAACAGAAATTGGGAACACACAAAGTATTTGCTATTTTATTTCAATATTTACCATTTACTGGATGTGGTTCAAACCACCCTGTGATTTACAGTCACTTCCTAAACCAGCTCTGGTAAAGACAGTATTAAAAACACGAATAAAAAGGTCATTATCCCCCCTAAGTGATCCATTCCATCAAATACCTGTGTCTGAGAGGGAGTGTTCACCTCAGATTCCAACTGCTGAGCTGGATTCCTCCACTCTGGCTTCGATTTCTGTGCTGAAACCATGGAATTGCTGGATGGGAGTGGTGCTGTGTTCCCTCTACCAGAGGAATAAGGGCCACAAACTGCTTCCTTTGGCTTTGGGAGGGTGATGGTGTCTGTGTTCTCAGGGTCCAGCCTGCTACTGATCTCTCCTGTCCAAGTAAAACATGGATTGCAGGTTTCATTTACATGTTATCAATTATTTAATCCCATGGCAAACTGAGGCCTGATCAGTGACAGTCATGAACACAGAGCTTCAGATTTGGGTGTTTAAAATTTAAAATGTGCAGGTAGGAACCCAGAAATGGACAGAAAACCCTCCCAAGGGTTGAAGAAATCTGATTCCCACCCAGTTGCAAGACACAGGATTTTCCTGTGCTCTACGCCCTGTGGAATTTGGTGAAAGCTCTTCACATCCTCTTTCCTTGGGAGATAAAACCTGAGAGCTGGAGATGCAGGTGGAGATTGTTACCAATGCTTTGTACCCACCTGCAGCTGATTTCTTGTGCTGCCTGGGGAATTGAGGGAGAGGAGCTGCTCTGCACACAACAGGGGGAGCTGCCAGAGTTCTCTGTGCTGCTGCAGGGATGAGCCTCTGGCCAGTGGGGCTCAGGGTACCTACAAGAAGGTGACACTCCTGAACAATTCCAGCCAGGAATGAAAAGGAATTCTTGACAACAAAGAAAGAATTAAGCAAAGGCAGACCCAAGTTCTACATCAAAACTAAAAAACTTTCAGTTTTCTTTAACAGAAAGATCCCTATCTTTCAACAGTCAATATTTTACCTTGAAGGAAGGAGAGCTGTGCCTATAAAAACTGACAAATACATGGGAGATATTGCACCAGTGCTTATTCTGAAATATGTTTGTATATCTATAATTATATGCTTGTACAATGCAATTTAATATGCAGAATAGATGAGAATTAACTCTTGCAAAGCACAATGTAATAATGTAATTATGACTACAAACTGATTGCTAAAACAGCCCAAGCCTAGTTAAGATTGAACAATTAATAACCAGCTGTTAATCATGATAGTTTGACTGGTATTTATACAAGAGCCTCCACCACACACAGAACTCTTTGCAGCAGCAGCAGCAGCTGGACCCTGTGAGTTCCAAGAAGTGCTCAGGACGATGCTCAGCAGGACACACTCCACACCCTCCATCACCCCACACCTGCAGCAAGTGGCCTAAAGCTCATTCCTTCCCTGTGCAACATTAAAATCACAATTTTGGAAGTGGAGGTGGCAGAAAATTCAATTCCCATCTGTCTGCTGCAAACAGCAGCCCAGCAGCACCCAGGGAGCCCCTGGACTCACCTTTGGGGGTGTCCTCTTCTACCAGGGGTAAGGGAGAGCCCAGGGAGTGAAAGGCAGGCAGAGCACAGGGGTTGGTGACCCTGGGACCTTTCCCTGTCTTCTGGCTGCACATCTGGGAAGAGACAGAACCTCCGTGAACACATCTGGGATTTACAGACACTCCTCCACTCCTGCAGCAATAAATAATAAATAGAATTTCTGCTGTGACTGTTTCATTAAGATTTAACAGTGCACCACTCCTTTTATTACTTGTGAAAATGCTACAGTATTGTCTGCTGTTGTTACTTCAGTAATTTAAAATAAAGTTAATTAAATTTAATTGATGTCTTGTGTACTATTTAATGGAGGAATCTCAGGAAGTTTGCTCAGTTTTAAGGAGAGTAGTGTAAATACATTGTTTCTTGACAGAACAGTGTTAAAAAAGATAAAATGCATACACAGGCAAGGAACCAGAAGGAAAAAGAAATACTTTAAAATATTAGCTTTTAATGAGTGATTATCAAGCTTTTAGAACAATCCAGGCCAAGACTGGGATCTCAGAGCTCTGTTGTGTCCTAATTATTGAATAACAGCACCCAGCAACCTTCTAGAAAGGGAGAAGGAACTCCCAAGAGGGAAATGAGAGAGATCAGAATTAACTGTTCCAATCTTTCCTCCTCCTTTTATCTAACAACACTGCCCACAAGAGATGAGGGAGAGAAAAATCTGCACTTTTTATCATCACAGAGAACCTTTCAGAGAAATCCCAGTTATGGCCATTATGGAGGATCCTGTTCCAAGGGATGGAGCTGGATGTATCCTCATGTCCTGGTGTTCCAGGAAAACAGCAATAACCATGGAGCAAAGGTTAACTTTATGCCAGCTGCAATGTAAGTGGCTTAATACTGAGAAAAGGAGATTATAAACCACATTTTCCTGCTCACCTCAGCCCCAGCAGTTTGGTGAGGCCACAACAAAAACATTAAAAAGGCAAGTAATTGAATTAAACAGTGATTCCTTTTCCAGACTGTTGCTGCTGTAGCAGTAAGGCAGCACTGATTTTACTGCTGGTCAGTTTTATCCTAATTTAAACCCCAATTATGAGGTTTTGTTATGATAAACAGCACAGGAAATATATTTATTTTCATTGTATTCATAGAGATGTAATAAGGTACAAGGAAAAGCAGTTCAGGTGGAGGGTGTGAGTTCAAAAGCAGCCTGGAGGCTTGGTTTTGGTTTATTTTTAATTGGAAATAGATATTTAGTTCTTTTTTGCTGCATCCTTTAATTTCTATAAAGTCCATGGCAGGTGTGATGCTAACAGAAATGTAATTTAATCTCTCCTTTGCACTGCCCAGTGCCATCATTCAGTAGGACAGGCAACACAGTGGGACCACGGAGCTGACCCAAAACAGCTCCCCACGAAAATTCCACCCAATCCCTCCACATTTTCCACCTTCTTCCAGCATTGGCTCCCTCTGGAAGAATCCAGGGAGATACCAAAACAAAACTGCCAAACTGCTTCTCCATTCTGGGAGTTATTGTCACTAAAATTAAGCCAACACAGTGAGACTTCAATAATAATATTAAGTACTGCAAGAGAAAGGTTTACTTTTAACATCACTGCTTCATCATGAGCACTTCTAAAATTCAGTTTTGCAGGGCTGGAAGGGAGCTCTTAAATTGCAGGGCAGAGCAAGGCTGACTTGCCTTAAAATATGCTTGGAGTGTGCTAAAAAAGTATTTTTTCATTTCAAGTGCTTCTGAGTGTAATTAACCTGGGACACAAGAAAAACAATTCTATTACCCTTTCTAAAGTGTTTTTCTCCTGTGGATAAACCTCTCCCACTTTATTTTTTCTTTTTGCTTCATTTTAAATAGGGCACTTGTTGGAACACCACAGGGATTTTTCTGATTAGGTCTCGATTTGTTTTCTTTTTACCTAGCAATATTTAACTAGAACATCTTTTTTTGTTGTTGTTGTTTTTTTTGTGGTAAATATCTTTGTATTTTTTCCTCCAGTAAACAAACATTGGCATTAAATACAGAGAAAAGATGAGTATTGTGTACCAAACCAGGGATAGAGAGATGAGATTTGGTAAATAAATATCAGCAAATCTGAGGGTTTGATAGTGATGGGAAAAAAGGGACATAACAGATTAATTTATCATTCCATCTATCTTCTCTAAACTGTCATATTTGTTGTTAAGAAGTTCCTGTCAGGATTTGATGGACACAGCACTTCCCCCTATAATGGGAAAGAGGAAGCACAGCAGAATAAAATCAATGGAGCGAAGGTCACTTTTCAGTACGTTCAGGAGGCTGTCAGGAAAGGCTTTGGAGAAAATTGGAAAATTAATTGGAAAAAATTGGAATTGCATCTTTAACAATAGATCTTGTGTTATTTTCTTACGTTCTTTAAGCTCTTAAAGTAACCAGAGATGGCTGAGAACTGTCAACTTTCCACGTATTTGGAAAAATCCAGCTTTTCCCCTTTCCTGACCTCCTGCTCTCTAGCTCTCCCAGAATTGCAGCTCCATGGAATTCCTCCCTAACAGGTGTGAAGGGGAATAGAGGGAGAACTCTGCTCAATCCCACATCTGCCTTTTGGAACTGGCACCAGCAGCAACACAGAAGGGAGTGAGGGAGATAATTGCTGCCTGGAACCTCAATATGTTTTGCAGCTTCCACCGGGCAGGATGGGCAGGACAGGCTGATTGGGATTCAGGGATGAGGCTCTGCTGCTGTCCGGGGCCAGCTGCAAAGCAGCAGCCCATGGCATCCCCAGCAGGCAGGAGTTTGGCAGGGAATGCTGAGATGCACCCCTGCCTCACAAAACGACACTCAATCTCCAATTCCAGATGACAAGAGCTGGAGAAAAACTTCAAACAAATGGTGACCTTTCAAAAGATTAATTTGTTTACCAACAAAGCGTTGTGCGTTTGTCAGAAGAGATGGGGGTGACCTTCACGTTCCCATTTCCAGGTTGAGAGGATGCTGACTGCACTCATCTGTTAACTTAACTCTCTCTCTCACCAATTATTTCCTTTTTACTTTTAGTGACAGGAGGATTTTATTCAATCACCGCGCTGCTTATTATGATTACACACCGTGATACAAATGCAAGGAGCTTCTTTTGATTCACTGTAGTGTGACATCAATTTGTTTAAGTCTCATCCTGCCACCACTGCCAAACTCTGTGATTTGGCTGTGATTAGAGCCACATGCCTGGGTTTAAAACACAATCAGGTTTGGGGCACCAAAAAACCTGGATATCTCCTACAACTTCCTCCAGTCACTTGAAATGAAAGGAATTGCCGTCTCTCTCTTTATAATTTTGAAAATGAATACACTTTCAGGGATAAGCATTAATGATTAGCAGCATGCAAATACTGAATAAAGAATGAATAATTGAAGATATGATTAGAATGGTTGTGCTCAAACAAGTGAGCTTAAAAAAAGCCCCAGAATCACTGCCATCACCATTAGAGCTACACTAGATAAGATGCAACTCATAAAGGCTAGAAATCATCACCATATTAAATTCTAGCTCATGAATAAATGAAAAGGTTCCTAAGTTTACAGTATAATATACATTTATAAGAAAACAAGGACCCAAAAGTGCCAGTATAATTCTATAACAGAACAGCAGTCCTATAAAAACAGAAGGTAGAGCTGTGAATCTTTTCTACATTGCAGCAGTGCATCAGAATTATTTTTGCTGCAATTCAGATTACTGTTCCTTTGGCTGGATACTCCATGGGAAGTATACATATTTAATAATTATCCACTCATCATTTTTCATCTCTTATCCAGATATAGGCTGCTAAAGAAAGTGATGCCCAATGTGTGCTTCAAACAGAATTACAGCCCTCATTTTAAAATATCTACAGAACTTTGCAGAGGATGAAGCATTATTATGAGACCCAAAAAGGTCCAAAAGGGCAACACTTAATTGTTCTTAGTTTCTATGATAAAATCCAGCATCAGCAACTTTATAATACCAAAAGAGCAAGAAAAGACATCATTTTTGCTGAAACAATGAAACCCCGACTAATAATTTCTCCAACAACCCGAATGGCAGGATAATAAAAACTCCGGGTAGATTTGTGCTTGACCCCTCAGGTCACCTCAACCCCCGACTTTTTAACCTCACCACGCTTTCAACCTGGCTGAAAACTCCTGAAACACGCCTGAACGGCGCGAGACGAGCAATTAGTTTTTAATTTACTGGGCTGAGGGTGATTTTTTCCAGGGATTTTTAATTTTTTTGGAGGGGAGCGGCTCGGTGACCCCGCGGGCACCTGAGGGACGTGCGCGTACGGACAGCGCCCCCTGCCGGCCCGCCCGTTCCCGCCGCCGCTCCAATCTCGATTTTATCCCAATTAAATCAAATTAGCTCAGGTCATTTTAACGCCTGAAGCTGCTCACAAATACCCTGGCTTTACTACTAACAATCACACATGTCATGCATAATCCTACAGATCATATAAAATCCCTTTTTTAAGCGCTGGTAGACAGCACCTTTAAAAACAAACAAGTCTCAGCAGTGGATTTTTGCAATTTTTTTTACAACCAGCCAAGGCAGAACGTACCAAACCACACACTGTGCCCCAAGATTCGAAAATTTTGAAGAGAATAAATCAGAGAGAAATATCTGCTTGGTTTTTAAGCCTGTCAGCTCCTCAGCAACTGTAAATATGTATCTGGGAGCCTGAGTAATTCACATTAAATGGTTATAATTTAAGTCCCCAATAAGTTTTCTGTGCTCAGTGCATGTTTCAGGGAGAGTGGTAAAACGCATGGCTCTCTGCAGTCGGATAACATTCCTCTCTGTGAGTGTTTTAGAGTGGTTCTAAAAAGCTATTAGCCATGATGCTTCTTTCTAATTAACTCTATTATCACAGGGTTAGACAAATCACCTCTAAGTCTGGGCAACAGCTTCCCAAAAAAATCATTTTTTATAAGTGGCAGCTCACAACTGTGCCATTCACAGATTCCCTTTATGTTGTTTAAAAGCAAACACCCCAGAATCTCTCCTGGAGCACTGGCCTGGCTGCAGGATGCTTCTGTCACATAAATTAAATTGCAGAAGAGCATCCCCATTGAGACCATTGGCTGTGTGGACCACAGTGCTGAGCTAAATTTGTGAACATAATTGATTTTTTGGAGGGATGGCTGTGCCTGCTTTTTTTTTTTTTTTCCTAAAGCATTCTTTGCTAAAAATATCTTTACATTCAACTGCTGCAGAACAATCTCAGAATTGGCAGCAGAACAGAAATTTGCAGTTGCAGGAGGGAAATTTGGAAAAATCGAAACTTCATCTTGCACAATTTGAACACTCCCAGAGCAGAGAGAAAAATGGGCTTTTAATTCTTCCTGCATCTTTGAGTCACATCCAGAAGTCCCCGAGCTCCAGTTCCTCTCCTCTGCCTGATTTCCTGAGATTACTGACTATGCACATTCCCTGTATATTTATTTTACCAAATACTTTTGGTGGGCTGGGATCTTGGGACATAAACCTGTTACATTTCAGATTTCTTTTCCCCAGTATTACCACTTAAAAGGTTTTGATCTTTAAACACACATGTCAAAAAGCAGAAAATGATGAAGAAATTACTATAATGTAGATATTTTATTTAGGACTGATAAATATTAACTGCAATAGTGCAAAGCAATGCATATAATAAACCCATAAAATAATAAAAGTTACTTACAGGAGCAGACTTTTTCTTAGTTATAAGTGGCAGCCTGGTCTCATCATTGGGATGTTTTAGATCAGCTTTATTATCCATGTTCTCTGAGTCAAGCACAATTTTAAAATCCATTTCCACCTGCTGCTGAAATACAGAAGTGGGATAATCTTAAAATAACTGCACTGGGGCTGAAGTGTTTAGAGGCAGAAACTGGCTAACTGTTGTAAACTTGCAAAAATGGTAAAAAATTAATATTATTTGACTCCACACAGAAGAGGGAATCACTGCCCTGCTGGACCAGAACATTGACTCAATGCAGGCACAGCACTTGATTATTAGTAAATGAGGAATTTAAAAACCCTGATAGTAATCAGAATTAACACATAGTTCTTAATGCACTCTGTGATCTGCATGGAATGAGTTCGACTATTCTGCTAATAAAAACCATGATGATTTAAATCCCAGTGGACAGAAGATGACTTCACAAGTTTCTTCTTGTTAGAAGAAATACCTAAAGCATACCTATAAAGCCCAGAGGGATAGCTTGTGATTTTTATTACAGTAGAAGCTTCTTAAGTTGAAGGTATTTTGGTGTATATTCTAATGTATAAACATAAAAATAAATCCAGGAAAATTCCATTTTTTACAAATAAAATATGCCATAAAAAAGTTCAAGAATCATTAGATGTGTACTTGAACTATTGAATGACTGTTACTTTGTGAAAGCACTAAAAATGGTTTAATTTATTTATCTGCACTACATATTCTCTCTTCTTTCGATGGTAATTACAAGCAGATGTATCAATGAGATGCTCATTTAGATTTGGGGTTGTAAGAACACAAGTTATTATCCAAGCCAATTACTCTTTTACCCACATGGCTGCACAGAGACAGAAAGTTCAATTTTCACCTCATCAGTGCTTTTGTGGTATTTATTTTATGACTATAACACACCGTTATGCAGGGAGGAAAGTGCTGGTGCTATTAAAAAAATACAATTGGGAAGAATTGAGCACCTTTCAATTAAAACAGGAGATGATTCCCAATGCAAAATCCTCGCTCATGACAGGGAAATGATCAATGCAGAGGGGGAAAGTGGCACGAAGGATAACAAGAATTGGAATTATTAACAGGAAAACACCTGATAAAAGTGGCTTTGTCAGCTTGGATGAGTGGGAAGTGCCAATTCCACACTTACACGGGTGATACTGGAATCTTTCCCAACTTAAATGTTGTCCTGGGCTGGGAGAAGGTTCCTGTCTCAGCTGCTCCTTCTGCTGAGGATTTTTTAACACTTTCACCCATGGGGTGTTACCAGGCCCTGAATCCACGGGCAGGCAGAGAGTTATGGGATGCACAAGACACCAAACACACCTGGAATCTGGCAGAACAGTCAGGGGGTGATTTCAGACCTGAGGGCCCTGGCAGAACAATCAGGGGGTGATTTCAGACCTGGCACACGCGTGGGGCTGGTTTGCTGCTCCTCTGGACACTCAGGGGCTCAACTCGTGGCAACAGCAGCTGCTGCTCACAGGCACCAAAAGAAAGATTCCTGGGTGGGAGAGAAACAGGCAGCGAGGAGCCCAAAAATTACTTGGATTTTACCTGTTAGACCCACTCTGCTTTCATCCAGTTCTATCCAAATGACTATTTTTATTTAAATTTGCATTTAGTTACACAGGAGTTAGCATACCACTGCTGGAGCCACTTAGAATTGCATTTACCTTTTTTTTTAAACTTAAAATAGGAAATGACTAAACTAACTTTTTCTAGGTCAATACTCCCATTTGCTTTATATGATCGTGTTACCTCAGTTTTTGTGTCTTGCTGCAATAAAACATCTGTTTCACTTACCACTTTGGGGGCACTTTGGAATTTACTTCTTTATTAGCAGCTGAAGAAAGAGTTAACTCTTGGTCATCTATAACATTTAAATAATTTCCAGCGTATTTCTGTTAGAGGGGAAAAAATATCTTTAGCCTATTACAAAGATATGAGAGATATTAACTTTATTTAACTCAGTTCATTAAGCAAGCCAGGTCTTTGTTTGACTGAAAAGTTGATAAAGTTTGTGCCTTTGTCAGACTCAAAATCTGATTTTGGGTGATGGCACAAGATCAGTTAATTCTGATGACCCTAAAAAGGAACCATCACTCTGAACTGTAATGTCTGAGTGAGCTCATCAGTTAATGACTGGAAAGGGATCTTGCAATACAACAAATAAGTGGCCCAGGAGAAATATTAACACAGACTTAGAAAACGGAATCATTCTCTGGGTCTGTTCTATTTTACTTACTCTCAGCCCCACTTCAGTCCTTTCAGTGGCTTTTCTGAGGTCACAAACATCCACAGCTTCTGCATTGCCTTTCAAGTTGGTTTTTTCCATTTTGAGCTTCTGAAGGTCTTCTTGAATCTAAAAAGCAATTTAGGACAAAAGAAATCATACCTGTAACCAAACTCCATGGGGTTAGGTAGGATTTAATCCAAATTAAATTATTTCTAAATACAGGAAAGAAAGATCCATGTGACTTCTCATACTTCTGTATTATTATAAATACACAAACAGTAACTTGAAGTCACTGATTGCAGAAAAGCTGACAAAACTACATTTTAAAACAAACCTCACAAAGCAGTGACAAACTTCAGGAGTGAGATTCTCCGCCTAAGGAATGATGTTTCTCACACCTCACACGCGTGGCACAGGTGGTTTCACTGGGCAGGGATCTCAAAAGCCCTAACGAGAGACAGGAACTCCAGGCAGCCTGTGAGGAGAGCATCCCAACCCGTGTCAAACCCGTGTATTTACGTTAATTAAACACCTCCGAGGTCTCAAAGGCCGCAGTATTCACAGCCCGAGCCCTGGTCCCACACGCGCCAACCGCTGCCCCTCAGGCAGGGCCGAACCCCGCGCATCCCCCCATCCCCTCAGCAGCATGGGGCGCGCCGCGCCTCAGCCGAGGGATAACCCGGGGTGCCGCGACTGCTCTGCCGGGGCCGGAGAGGCCGGTGCGGGGAGGGAGGAGCCGGTCCCGGCGCTGTCCGGACCCACCCGCCCGTGCCAGCCCCGCTCCGGCCGCGGCCATGGCGGCACCGCCGCACCCGGCAACGGNTCCAGCCCCGGCCCTCAGGGGGGCTGTTTTCCCCTCAGGGTCGCTGCCGTCCCCTCAAGGTCCCAGTTTTCCCCTCAGAGTCGCTGCCGTACCCTCACGGTCCCCCTTTTCCCCTCAGGATCGGTGCCGTCACCTCACGGTCCCAATTTTCCCCTCAGGGTCGGTGCCGTCCCCTCACGGTGCCAATTTTCCCCTCAGGGTCGGTGCCGTCCCCTCACGGTGCCAATTTTCCCCTCAGGGTCGGTGCCGTCCCCTCAGGATCTCAGCTCTGCCCTCAGGTTCTCATTTTTCCCGTCGAGGTCGCAGTTCTCCTCTCAGGGTCTCAGTCACCCCTCAGGCACCACCCCCAGGGCAGGGCACCCCCGGTCCCTTGCAGAAGGTGTCAGGAGCCTCCTTAGTGCTTTAAGGAAATAATTTAGTCCTTCTCAGTGCGGAAGGACTAAAAGGGAAAGCTAAAAATTCTCTGTTCTCCAGCTGGTAGAAGTGCGGATTACACTTCATACCGAGTGCGCGGAATTCATTCAGTGGTTTTCCTGGGAACCAGTTGCCGTTTTTAGGGCTCAAAAGGGGAACACAAAAATAAGGTCTGATAGTAGAGGAAACCATAGCGGAATTTTTGGTAGTTTAAAAATCAAGGGATTCCAGGAAGAAGCGGTTCAGAACTTGGTGGGTTCCCCATGTTAGGACAGCCCTTGTTTTTAGGGAATTCATGAACAGTTTGCTGTGCACACTGAGATATAGGACTTAACTCCCTCATCCTTTCTCTGGATTTGTTTTTATCTCTTTCTGAGCAATTCTTACTTAGGACTTCACCAAGCACAGTGCTGCCCCCAGGAACTGGCTCCCTCCACCTCATTAATGCACAGTTATGCACAGTTTGAAACAAAAATAAGAGTATAAGATCTGCAGTCAAAGGCTCCTCTGTCAAAGCAGCTGCATGACACTGAATTATTTAACGATTCTACACTAAAAAACGTTACTATTACTAGCTTCTTTTTGAGGAAGGTATAAGCAAATTGAAAGGAATTATTCAAGGTTCCTCTAGATTTTCCCTTTGATTATTTTGCATAGTAAAATGAAACAGGTAGAAAGGGTAGATGAGCAAAAAGCTATTTAGTCTGAGAAAGTCTTAAAATTTAAGTGCAGATTTTTTTTTAACTAGTACTCACTTTGAAATCTTTCAGCTTCCACTGCTCCCAGTACCAAAACTAGATTCTTGTCTGTGTGACCTCTGACTGGGTTACATTAAAATCCTCCTGAAAGAAATAAAACCATTTGTTAAAATACATCCCATCAGCATTTTAAGTCCCTGCTTTGTGTGACAAGTGGAATTAAATCAGATGCAGCAGGTTGTAAAACATTGAAGGAAATGCTGGCAGGGATGGGACAGCAGTGGGAAGGGTTTGTTGGGGTGAAACAGCCTGTCAGAACCTTGCAGGCCAATTCCAAGACTTTTTCCAGGGTTTTCCTGTTGTTAAATGGAAAATGGGTTGAGGGTGAGGAGCAGCTGATGGTACATTTGCTAGATACATTTTTATTTGTTCAGGTTTCTGCAGGGTGCTCTGAATGCTTTAATTCATGGGACACTGTGGCTAAACAAAGCTATTTAAAGTGCCTGTTATTTAAAGATCTGCTTGTTATTATTGTGATATATTCATCACTAAACAGCCAATAAGACGGGTTCAGTTTTCATACTTTGTGGTGTGATTGTTCTTCCTTTTCTTTTTGGATTTTTACCACTCTCCTCCCCCTCCCCAGCCTGTTTGGGTTCTCTTTACTCCTTGGTGTAATTTTAGGAGTACTTTTTATGGTTTATTCCACCAGGTGGCTCTCAAGGCCCAGAATGTGGGAACTACTTGCACCTGGCAGCTCTGAGGATTTGGGAGCATTTGGGGCATTCAGTTTTTACAGCACTGAAAAACACCAGGAAGAGTGATCAATACCTCAATCCCTCTGGAAAACCAAACTGCAAAAAGAACTTATAATAATTTAAAAATTATTATTAGACACACAATGTGCTAGAAGTGCTTGAACAGCACTTGGATATAAGAGAACAGGGGAATTACTACAAGAGAGCTACATGTGTTTCTCTGACTATTTAACACTTCTGAAAAGTTATTTCTGGTCTTCAACTCCCCTTTTTCAAACGTACTTGCACTTACAGAAGACTTAGTAAGATTCAGCATTAAAAATGGGAAGGGATGTGAGATTTTATAATAGTGCCACATCCTCTCTTGTGTTCAAAATCATTATTTAATTTATCTTGTCTGTATGATAAAATATGAAATTTAAAGTTGTTATTTAAATCAGTCAGAATGAGAAATATTTTTGCAAATAGCTGAAAATAATTTGCAAAAATACTGGTCATAACTGTTGTCAGCTGTATTAAAATTAATAAATACTTGTGAGTGGAGAAGGGATACAACTGATGAGGTTGATGAAAAATATAAGCCAGTGAGTGACTGCCTGGAAGTGATGAAACCTTTTCCTCTGGAGAGATTCCAGAGAAGTTTGGAAGTTCTGGAACTGTGTGACACCAGCCAGGATCAGTTACTGGACTGAGCCATGGTCTGTTCTCGTGTGTCAGTTCTGTTTGTTGTTTCATGGCTTTCTGATACAAAAAGAGCAAAAATCAGTCAGGGGATAAGCTGAGAAGGGGAATTATCCAGCCAGTGGGGTGATCCTAGGGCAGCACAGGAGGCCATGATCCAGCCAAAAACGGCCTCAGACCATTCCCCGTGATGAGGCAGCTTCTGCTGCTCCGAGCGCTTCTGTGCAGTGGGGACAGACCCAGCTGGACCCAGCACTGCTGGTAACGCTGGGAGCATCCCCAGGGCACCCTGAGCTCTCAGTGCTGGTGTGGATGACACCGGCAGCTCTGTCAGTGCCAGGAACCTTCCAGGTGTGCTGTTGGTGCTGCAGCTGCAGCCTTCGCGTCCCTGTGGAGCTGCCGCTGCTCCCGGGCAGGGAAGCCCCGGCTGCCTCGGGCTGTGGTCACAGTGACTCACGTGGCTTTCCAGGCTCTCTGCATGGCAAACCACTGACACTTTCAATGCCTGAGCACTTTCACATTAAAAAGGAGCAGCTCACTCATAACTCATGAGGGCTCAGTTGGACAAACCACCTCCTTCTGCCATATTAATCTTCTAGGAGTTTATTCTGATCAATATTCTCTAAATTAGATACCAAACTATTCTGGCTGAATTTCCTGCTTTCATTAAAATCTAGGCTGTCTTGGAAAGAAATTTCTGGAATGCTGGGGTGGTAAATACAATCCTTAAAACTAATTCCTGCATCAAACAAGAACTCATTTGGAGTTGCAGTGTGTATTTATTTTTGCTCTAAAGACCAAAATTGAATTGTTCCAAGTGACTTTTTCAGGAGAGAGCTCCTGACAAGCTGCTCAGTTTCCTGCCAGGAGTGATCAGGCCCTTGTGCAGCCATTTCTTACAGCCCCACAAGCAGCCTGAGACACAAGAAATTCTGAATCCTTTCACCAAGTTCCTGAAGCCCTTTGAGTTTAGTGTGCAACGTCCATTTTTACTGGGAGAGAAATTTCACAGGGAATTGGCAAAGTCTGGGGATGGAGGATGGGTAATCTGCAGCACAATGGGATGAAAGAAAACCCCTTAAAGTACAGGAACAAGTTGCAGGTAACAGGAAATGGGACATGGCCTCATTCTAGTAGTGCTCTCAGACCTAAATTTGTCCATGAACTCTTAAAAAAATATATCCCTTACAAAGCAAATGTGAAATTCATATCAGCTTTTGGAAACCTCTTATAAAAGTTCTTTGCCTTTGTATCCTGGTTAGGGTGACTGACTCAAATGACTTCAGAGCTGATTTTCTTCCTCACCTCATTTTCCTCTAAGTCTTACTGCTGATTTTCTGGGTTTCAGTAATTTCTCTGGGCCCTTTTATTCTTAGCCTCTCTTGGCACTGACTTGCAATTCTGTTAGCTCAGACTGATTTTAATTTAGTTACTAATTTTTAACTGTCAGAACACTGGTAAAGGGAAATTTATGTCATTCAAAACAAAACCTCTGAGAATACAAAGCTAAGAATCCAGGTTTGGTGGAAACTCAGGATCTTTGTCCCCCAGCTCCAGAGTGAGATGGGTAATCTGAGCATGGAATATCACCTGATTAAAGGCCAATTACCCTGAAAAATAATAATCCAAAATAAAATAAAACTTGAACCTGGAAAAAGCATTTAGATATGGCACTTCTTATTTTAAGAAACCCAGAGAGGAGACTCCTGTTTCATCCTCTTAAGTAGGAAATGGCTACAGGTTTCTGTTTCCAAGGTCACATTTCTGCCTCAGATTCTGTCTCCTACTCAGGGCTGCAAATAATCCTGCTTTACAGCTCTCCCTGCCTTGTGCCCTGTGCTCATTCACCAGATCGATTTCTCAGCTCTGCAGTTTAGTTGTAAAAATCACTGCAGCCTTGGCAAGGAGGTTTTCCTGGCTTTTTACTAATAAGATACAGATAAATTCAAATTCATCTCCAGGCTATTTGGGGAACAGCCTGTTCCAGCAGCTCCAGCAACTCTCTCTCAGTACCTTAAAATACAAATCCTTGAAAAGCCATGTACTTTGTCCTTTAACTCTTCTGCTGCCCAAGGCAATTCTGGATGACTCAGTCCATTTTATAAATAATTGACCTATGTTCCAAAGTGTCCACGAGTTCACCCAGCCTGAACAAGATATCCTGGCCTTTCCCTCAAGGAATAATGGGATGCTCTGCTTCAGCTCCAGGATGTTCCTGGGAAGGCTGTGTCTTGAAGGGCAGAGTCTGACCTGAACAAAGCACTGGATTTGGGCTCCTACGTGGAATTTAATGGGAATTACAGCTGAATTGTAGGAGCTGGGTTTATTTTCTCATTAGTTACCTTTGGGTTTTGGTCACAGTTAAACAGATCTTTACATCCCAATGAGCATGCAAGGGTTGTAATAAAGCTTAGGTTTTATCTCCATATATTCTGTTTACAGGTACTAAGTTTAACACTAGAAAAGACATTTCCAGGCAAACAAAAGGCTTTCTGCAGCTTCTGGGCCATATTTTATATTGATAACTAGAAAATAACCTTTTGAAAGCTGAGCAATAAAATCTGGGACAGAGTAACAAATTGAGTTGAATTTTTAAAGCTCTTGATTATATACTGGTTTATTACAGTAAAGATGGATCTGCATTGGCACTGTACTTTTCTAGACAAATTATTTTCCTGATGCTGGTTTTACCCTCCTCCTCCTCATCCATTTTCTCTCCTGCAGGTATCACAGGAAGAGATGACCTCACTGTGGGTGCAATAACAAGTGGAAGAGTGAATTTCTACCCCTGGACCATAGATAACAAATATTATTCTGCAGATATCCACCTCTGTGTGGTCCCAAACACCTTCCACATGACTGCAGAGATTGCTGAGGCTGTGCAGGCGTTTGTGGTGTACTTTGACAGCACAACAGTAAGGCTCTCCTGCTTCATCCCCCTGCTTTGTGTCTTGTGTAGCTGCCTGATCACAGAACCATAAATCACATCCTCCATCTATCCCCTTTAGGCTGCTCTATTCATTGGCAGGAGATCAATATTAAATACTAAATATTAAATTTCCCTGCTAACAAGAGCAGCAGGTTCCTTCTCTCTTACTGCTCTCCTCCACCTGGAAGAGGAGTTTTCAGGAGTCATCATGTCACCATGGCAGATCTAGCTCACCATCTCCAGCTTTATTCCTAACTATTGCTGCTTCTTCAAGGCTCCTCTAGGACAGACAAAATTTAGGGACCTAAACATAAAATTCAGTGCATTTTACCCAAAATTATTTCTGCTAAACTAGCAGCAGTGGAAACTGGTTTAGCAGAAACCAGAAAGGTTGGGACAAAAAAAGTCCATTTCTTTATATGATTCAATTCTAATACTATTAAAAACTAAAATATTATGGGATGTATTCCAAAGAATTCTTTTCTTTTTCCCTGTAGAAAACTGGCCTGGAGGGTGTCTCCGAATGGCTGCCCCTGACAGAGGAGTGGCTGCCAGAAGTGATGATCCTGGTTTGTGACAGAGTCTCTGAGAATGGTAGGAAACCCACAGAACTCCCCTCCTCACCTAGAGCCATTAACCCACACAATAATTGACTTTCTAATTGCATCAACAATTGCTTCTCAGAGCCTGGTGAGACTGGCCTGGAGAGCTGAGGGAGCACAGCCAGGTGACTCTGGGGAGCAGGAGCTGAAACCCTCCTGAGATGTGCTGAAAGCTGGATCAGGATTTTACCAGATTGCTCAGATCAGCTCTGTGCCACTGCAGGGGCACTGAAAGGCATCCCTGCTGCTGGATGGGCATAATCCTGCTGGAACAAGGGCAGGAGCTGGACCTTAATTCCATTGTTTTGGACACTTGGGCACTGAACACACACACTTTTGCTGTGGTTCTAGACAGCAGCAAGCTGGGAGGTGCAGGTGTGTCCCTACAGCTCAATTCAGTGTCAAAGCCAGAGTTAACAGAAGTCCTCATTCACACTTACATTGTACCCCTGCAAAACCATTTGATTCTGTTCCTCAGTTCCAAGGAGGAGTTTAACTCTATTTTTGGGATCCACAGTGAATGGAGGATCCATGCCAGCTGCTATACACTCCCCATACACTCCAGAATAAGCAAACAACTTTGGGGGAATAAAACACAGCTGAATATTCTGCTAAACATGCTGATACTGTTTGATACTCTCAAATCTGCACCCTTAATACCCATTTTTGTCTCCCAATTCAGGTGTAAACAGACAGAAAGCTCAAGAGTGGTGCATCAAGCATGGCTTTGAGCTGGTGGAGCTGAGCCCTGAGGAGCTGCCGGATGAAGATGGTAGGTCTGCTGCTTCTCTTGCCATTTTGAGAATGAAAAAATGCCCCAAAATATCTTCCAAATAAAGTTACGCCCCTTGCAATTGTTGATGTGCCACATGATTACAGCATGGAATGCTCCTGGTTGGTGGGGCTTAGTCTCAGCTATAAAAGGTCAGGAGGAGGAGGAGGTTATTTCCTCTGAGAAATTCCATTTGTCCCCTCCCAAATCCAGCTGCTGTTTATGCAGCACCTACGTAAAAATAATATCTGCTCCTTTTCTGGCACTGCCCTAGGACTGTATTGATACATCAGAAGTTTTTATTCCACTTGGAAAATCAATCTAAACAAATATTTTTCTGCATGAGGGCAGAAAATTTCTGTTTTTAAAAAGACTTAAAAACTATTTATACTGTTTCTGTACAAACAGTGACACGATAGGCTGAAAATGGCAGGTTGTTAAAAACATTTCAGAGCAACACGAGCTGTTACACAGGAAATAAACCAGTTTCAGAATCACTGGCTGCCCAACATTTATAACTTGGAAAAAAAACCACTAACCCAGCAAGAAGAGTCAGAAGTGTGATGTTCCACTCTTGAAAAGTGACTGTGCATTTCCTGACAGCCTTATCAGCATCAGCCTTATCTCCTCACTTCAGTGACACAAAAAAGCATTTACACCTTATTTCTCTGGAATAAAATAAGATAACTGCCTTTGCAGGCTGGAGAGGAATTAGTCACTAACATTTGCTCTATTTCAGGTTCTCCAAGCACATTGCAGTCACCAAAAATAATTCACTATAAAATCCTCAGCTAGAGCACATCCCACCCCTTTTCCCCCTTTAAAAGCCTGCTAAAATTGGAGCTTGAGTAGCTGACAAGTCTCCCTGTCTCCTCACCATGCCTTTAAAAATGTTTCCTTTTTTTTGTCACTCAGGGAAATTCACAGATTTGATTCACAGTAACTGGGAAAATCAGAAGCAAAGACTCCACAGACTAAACAAATACTAAGGGCTTTAAAAATAGTAACCTTCAATCAAGTTATTTTTCTATTGAATAATTGTTGCAAAGAGCAAGCTCTTTACCATTGAAATAATGGGAACAACAACAACTCAGGATGTTAATTCTTGGAATATGGGGATACATGTTCTTTCCTAGCTGTTTAATCTGGTAGTTGATTCACTGTGACTCATGCAGAGGAGGAACTGTGCTCCAGTGAGTAACTTATTTACCCCACAAACATTCTGGGTGAGTTACAAAAGGCACAGCAGATGCTGTAAACACACAGGGCCAATCTCTGTTCAAAATTCTGACATTTCAGGCAGCTCATCTCAAATTAACTGGAACTTCTGGGCTGACTCATTGTCAGTTGTTTGCACAGCCAGGACAGGAGCCCTGAACTGAGACTCTTGATAATGACTCTGATATCAAACCCAGCAGCAGCATCACAGAGGGCAAAAACCTGATTTCAGCCTTAAATTCATTTCTAAAGGCAGCTTGAATTGCTGCACCTGTCCCCGAGTCACTGGAGTTTGATTTCTAAACAATCACATTTTTGTCTCCAAAGGATTGTTTGGGATTGTTTTTTTTCCCCTTTGTCAACCTGCACAAACATGGGAAGCTGACTAAACTGAGGAAATGGGAGAACTGACTTGATACAAAGTGGTGTCAGATCTATTCAGTAAATAAATTAAAATCTGAATAATGCTTTTTCAAGTTCCTGTAATTCCCAGGATTACTGGAACTTTTGGAGATAGATATTGTGGGGACAGCTTTACAATGTTCCTTTCCTTTTTTACAGGCATCACACCCTTTTTAAATGGTTGTCTCAAGTTCTTTACTTTCTAAAATAAAGAAAAGCAATTCTAGTATCTATTTTCTAATATATTTCTATGCTTTACAGCATTGTAAAAGAGCTTGGTGTAAAAGACTCAAGTTCCTTGTCTGTTACTATAAAGTTTACTCAGATGTTACTTAATGTAGGCCTCCTGCTAAATATTCAACAAAAAGAATTTAGATATCTGCAAATGCTGAGCTCACAGTTCCTTATCCCTGGAAGCTCAGCCCAAGGAGTTCTTAATTTACATTTACTTGGCCTCTCATGAATCCAAGGTGAAAAATTTGTGGTGTGTACCAGGAGCAGAATTTACAGTGACTGAGAGAAGACATGACAGGTTCTCATCCCCAGCTCTGGGGGCACGTGGTGGGTTTTAGAGCTGTTTCCAGGAGTGTTTAGAGTTGTTCTTTGTGTTCTGGTGCAGATGATTTCCCCGAGTCCACCGGAGTGAAGCGCATCGTGCAGGCGCTCAATGCCAACGTCTGGTCCAACGTGCTCATGAAGGGAGGTGGGTGTCCCTGGGCCCTCCTGGGCTCTGCAGGAGAGAGCTGGGCATCCCTGCACACACAGCTGGAGCTCTCCTTCCCCAGGGAACAGAGGCTTCAGGCACTGCTCTCCTCCTCCCTCCATGTCCTGAGCAACTCCCAGGCAGGGGGTGAGACTCATCACATAGTCCTGCCGTGAGTTGGGAGGGACCTTAAAAATCATCCTCAATCCCAGGGTGTTCCAAGCTCATCCAGCCTGGCCTTGGACACTTCCACCCACAACTTCTCTGTGCCAGGGCCTCACGCCCCTCGCAGGAAAGGATTTCTGTGTAAAACTCCCTCCTTGCAGCACCCACTCCTGTTCCCTCTCTACTTGAACTTGCACTCTACCAACAGTTTGAGTTAAATATTCCATTAGTTCTGCGGGTTGCAATGAAAACTCAAAGTTTGTTCCACCAAACTCTAGTAGGAAATAGGTTATAATTATCAGCTTTAGCAGACTGATACAGGATTCAGTGTAGAAGTAAAGGTTAAATTCCGTTTGTTGTAGAGAATTTTTGATTTTTTTTTTAATTTTTTGAACTAGGGATGAGAATAGCAAATGCAGAGATGGGATTGGGCAAAGGAGCCATGTCAAACATTTAAGGACTTTTTGCTACAAAACCCCCTCACTTCAGTACATGGAGACCACAGATTTTTTTTTACAACAGTTAAAAAAGTGGGCAACCCCAGACAATTTCCTGAGAAAGCTAATTATCAGGTAGAGTTAGAATTTTGGAAAAATCACTTTAGCCTTAGACTCATCAGAAAAGGAAATGCTGTGGTTGCAAGTGCAGGTCCTTCCATTTACTTGAAAACCTTTAATTACCTTTCTAACCACACGAACTGCTGCAGAAAATGTAGGAAGATGAAACTCTTAAGGAGTGCTTTGCTGAAATTTCTTGTTCACAAAGCCTCATCCCATCACCACCAACCTTCCAACACCTCCCTGATGTCCCATTTCCCTGCTGTGGCTTCTCCCTCCCTGCAACAATTAGCTGTGGAATGATTTAAAGCACTGAGAGGCTGCTGCTAATTTCTGTCTGCAAGGTGCTTGCTAGGACTCACTAAAGCCAGGATGAAAATGACTAAACTCCATTTTTTAGTGCATCTTTTTGATGATTTCTCATTCCCCATCAGAACCGAGGTTAAGGTGGGGTCTGATTCAATGTAACCATTGCAGAAAGCCAGGTAACCTCAGCAGATGGTGTCAGGTTATCTCACTTGTGCTAAAAATGGGTTTTTAACAACATATTTCCTGTGTTTGGCAGATGCCACCTTACAGAACAGCAGAATTTAGTCACATGTTCAGTTCTTCACAGGGGGAAATTCCTGCACATCACTGCTGTGTTCTGGAAAGGTCAGACTCCTTGAAAAATCCACATTTTCTCTCTCTCAGCACCAACCCCACACAGCACTGCAGTATCACCACAACCCCTCAGGAAGTGAGCTATATTTGGAAGGTGTTACAGCCTGGCTGTGCCTTCAAAGAGAAATCATTGAGCTCATTTTGCTTAAAATAAAACTTTTTACAACCTCTAACATATCTTTTGTTTTCAGCTTCCTCCAGACCCTAGAAGTTGGCTGCCATGTAAATCCAGCTTCAGCTTTTCCACTGAATGACCTGCAATTCCTGGCTGGTTGCAAACCATGCAGGGAAGAGTTATCAGAGATCTTAGGAGAGTTCCAGTAGTAAATACTTAAGAGTGTAGTAGCAAATACTTAGAGCACTGCTAGGTGTAGCCTTAATTCAGCAGCATTGCCTTAATTCAAAAACCTCTTTCCATGAGAATTTAAATTCACAGACAGAGCAGGAATAGCTTTTTTCAAGCACAAACATCACACCCATATTCTTGTATTGCATTAAGCCAAACACAATTCTTCTCAAGCTGCAGGTTTTTTGACACACCTAATAATTAAAATTTTAAACTTCAGACTTTTTCTCGCACCATTAAATGCCTCATTCTCACACAGATCCATAAAAAGGCTTGTTAAGTGTAACACAGTTGAATTAGAAACAAGTTTACATCAAATAACCAATGCCACCTCCTTTGTGAGCTAACAGCAGCATTATCTCTACTCAAAGCTAAAGCAGCTCCCTTACCTGTGAGTCTCCTCCAAGGAACAAATCCTTTCTGGAGCTGGTGTAAAGTTGGTTCTCCAGGCCTTGGAGCTCCCTTCAGTCTCTGGAAGTTTTCTTGTGCAGGAGAATATGAGGGATTCTCCAGGTAACACATTTCCCTCCCTACAGAGGTATTAAGGTGCTGTTACCTTCTCTATCCCTGCAAGAGCCTCTGTGGCAGGAAAAGAAACCATTCCCAACCCTCTGGCAGAGGCTGCTTGGCTTCTTTGCTACTTAAATCCCAGCTCAAGCGATCCCAGGTGAAGCTGCTTAGCTCAGGTGGGGCCAGGAATGAGCCTGGCTCTAATCACAGCCAATTAATCTGATTTAGGGAAGCCACTTGAACAAATTGTGAATTTTCATGTGTTCATTCCAGTTTTATGTGTAAGGATCACCATGTGTCAGCTGGAGGCAGACTGGAGGAAAAATAGGTAGAAGCTGTGGAAAACACTTAGCTATGAAACAGGAATCCATATTCAGAGCATCATGAGTGATTCCTGGGAAACTACAGAGCATGGAATTATGGAATCTGGAATGGTTTGGGTGGGAAGGAACCTTAAATCCCATCCCATTCCACCTCTGCAGGGACACCTCCCACTGTCCCAGGTGCTCCAAGCCCTGTCCAGCCTGGCCTGGGCACTTCCAGGGATGCAGAGGCAGCCCCAGCTGCTCTGGGCTCCATCCTGGCCCCTGACTCCTCCAATAAGTGGGATGAGCTAATTTTTGGCTTTGCTGCCTTAAGAACACTGTGTAAGGCATCACCCACTTCCTGAATGGCACCCACAAGTTGAAATAACTTCTACATCCAATAAAAGGAGTTTATAGGAAGGGTTTTTGAAGGGTGTGCCTGCACCAAGTGTTGTGTCTGCCTCCTCCCTAACCACGGAGCCAGGGACAGATTGCTGCTGTTCAGAGCTCCCTCTGCACGTTCCAGGTTTTCCAGAAAGGGAGGACATTTGTGAGAATCCTGGCTGAGGTTCTGTAGTGCTGGAGGAGGGGATATGGAGCCACTGCCGTTTTTCTGCACAGGACAAACTGATCCCAGCCATGAACGAGCTCCATGATTAGATCACTGCATCCACCCCTGTGCCAGTGTGGGAATGTTCTCTGTCCAGGACATTCTGCACTGCAGTGTCCAGCCTTGCTCAGGATGACTCAGAAATTGGCTCCCTGTCCATCCTCACAGCTCCCCAAAGCCAGCTCTGCTCAGCCCATGAAACTGGGAGAGCTGCTTTGCTTTGGGATGCAAATCCCAAACTTCCATCCTCCAGTTCCTGCCCATTGACCTGAGGGACTTCACGGGCAGCTGAACGTTCTCCAGGGAATCCATTCAGCTCCACTGGTTCACTTCTTCCCACCCCTTTGGCCAGGGATCTGCTAAAGCAGCAAAAGGGGATAAGGCAGAGCCAGTGGCCCCAAATACCTGCCAGGGATGGGGCAGAGCAGATCAGCAGGAGCAGGGAATGGGGGTCAGGAATTCTCTCATGGAGATGTGTTTATGTGAGTGCAGGATGGGCTCAGTTACACATCAGCCCCTCAAAATGAGAGTCTGGAGAAATGGCAAGGAAATTTGGACACAGCATCCCAGTGACATCACCTCAACAGTTGAGTCTAGAGCTTAGTCATGAGTGTAATAATTTAGAACATACTTCTTTTAAAAAGTAATAGTAAATCTTTCTTCTGGCAGAAGTCCTTGTTTCCTGGCTATTTCTGGTACAATAACTTCACATTATTTCAGTTTTAGTTGACTAAAATACAAAGGTTTGCAGAAAAATCTCCCGAGTGCCTTGTCTAACTGCAAATACTTACTACTCAGTGCAAGGCCAGCTTGTATGGATTAGTAAACTGACTTAGAAAAACCTGACTTAGTAAAAAACACCTCATCATATCACCCATTATGCACATATTTTTATATAAAGCAGGTTTAAAAATACAACCAGTTTAAATTAAAAATACTGCACCACATCTATTGTCTTAGATGAATGTTTAGGTTTGAAATCACTTTTTGGTTTGGGTTTTAAAACAGCATTGAGGTACCCCTAAGCCAGCAGTGAGGAGAGCCCAGAGTACCTTGCAGTGAGAAGAAACCCTGGATTTGATGGATGAATCCGCCCAGGAATTCTGAATTAAATATTTCACTATTTTCTTTGCCATTATCATCGTGCTCAGTCTGTTCAGACAATGTGTGAGCAAAGGCTCTCGTTGCCTCTCCTGAGTCCAGCCCCAAACTCGGTGCTGCTTCCATGGAGGTTAAACCTGGGCACAGGAACAGCAGATTCTGCTGCTGGATTTTCCAGCTGCCTCGTGGGGAATTGACAGCTCAGATCCTAACGGGGCAGAGACTTCCAACAGGCCTTAACAAGATCCCACATCTCCTGTGGCTCACACTTCTTCCCTGGGGGAATATTGAGCAGCAAATGTTGCTAACACAGTTTAAAGCTTAGAGATGATGTGAAATTTCTGCTAAAAATCTGTTTTCAAGTGCACTGGCAGTTTTCCATGGTGCTGTGGGATAGTCCCTCTCCCCCTTGGCCAGTCTCAGTATTTGCAGTAATTTTTCCCTTTGTGCTTTGTTTGCAGACAGGACCCAGGGCTTTGGTCTCCTCAGCACCTTGGCAGGAGCCAGCAGGAGCCGTGGCTGTGAAGAGACCCCGGAGACAGAAGTAAACAGTGATTCCAGTAATTCCAGCAATTCCTGGTTCCTGCCCTGCTCAGGCCCTCCTTTATCCGTGGGATGGTGGCTGGGACCTCCCCACTGTGCGTGGAGGAAAGAGTCCTAAAAGCTCCACTCAGGATGGATTTGATCCAAATTATCTCCTTTTGGGCAGAACAAAACCTGTCATTTCATGGGGTTATTTGAAAAAAAAACCCAGAAATCCATCCTGAAATCCCTTCCTGCAGCACCAATTTCCAGTGTTGCAGAAGTGTCTTTTCCTGCAGTAACCCTTGGAGATAAAGTGCAAGGTTTTGAAGGAAAAGCAGGAAGCACCTGATTAGCTGCTGTTGTTTTCCATGCATTACTGGATACTGATACAGCTTTGTTTCCTGACAGTCCAGCCCATCCCCAGGAGACAGGGAAGAATCCCAGCTGGACCAGGGAGAGGATGGAGCTGGCACAAACAGCCTGGAGCCTGACAGTGTTGCAGGTGAGCTCAGCTCTGCTGGGAGCACCCACACCTGGCAGGGACAGACCCACAGAGCCCCTGGCCCTGCTCAGGGAAAAGGGGACACAGAGGCCCTGCCAGAGCCAGCAGAGTCCTTCAATCATTGCAGCATTCCAGAGATGGGACTTCCTGACAGCTCTGTGGGAGAGCTGAGATCTGACTCTCTGATTCCCTCCGGCTGTTTCTGGGCAGATCACACTGCAATCAGCAAGAAATCCTAAATTCTGGATGGATTCACATGTAATGTGTCACAGAATCATGGAATCCAGAGTATTTGGGGTTAGAAGGGAGCTTAAAGCTCATCCCATCCCATGGCAGGGACACCTCCCACTGTCCCAGGGAGCTCCAAGCCCTGTCCAGCCTGGCCTTGGGCACTGCCAGGGATCAGGGGCAGCCACAGCTGCTCTGGGCACCCTCACAGGGAACTATTCCTTCCATGAAATTAATCAGCACTGTAACAATTCCATGATTTGTGAGCAATCAGTAAACTAAATGTTTCTCTCTTATGACATTGGGATTTGCAGCTGTTAAAATCCTGGTTTTCTGCTGGGAAACCAGAATCATTTCTCTTCAACCAAGCTGTTATTTCAGATCCCATGCTGGATATGGACATCCAGGAGCTGGCCAGCCTGACCACGAGGGATGGGGACCTGGAGAACTTCGAAAGGCTCTTCTCAAAGCTGAAAGAAATGAAAGGTAACACACCAGGAGAGATGGACCCGAGCTCTGGCAGCTCCTCCAGGGGCTCAGAGAGAGCCAGGAGTGAGTTGGGAAACTGTGAAATTCCTGTTCTCTTGCCTGAAGTCCTTTAGAAGTAGCTGCTTTCCATTCATTTGCCCTTCATCTTAAAAATGCTCTTGAAAGCAGCAAATACTGCTCTGGGTGTTGTCTAAATGTGCAGGAGGTGCTCTTGGAGTTGCCTAAATCCAGGTGCAGGAGGTGTTCTGGGAGTTCCCAAGTACAGGTGCAGGAGGAGTTTCTGTCCCTGCTCACTCCTGAGCTTCACACCCGAATCCTCTCCTTCCCCACAGACAAAGCTGCCACGCTGCCTCACCAGCAGAGGAAGCTGCACGCAGAGAAGGTGAGCCTGGGGAATTGGGGTGGAAATGAAATGGGGTTTTTCTTTCCAAGCCATGGTTCCTGCTCCTGGAGAGTTCCTGGATTAAGAGCAGGGAGCACAAACCACACAGCCCTAGGGAGGACTTGTCAGGTGTCTCCCAAAAATGGAATAACCTGGAAGTTTGAAATACCAGGAAAGCATAAAATCCTGGAGTGGTTTGGGTTGGAAGAGATCCTAAAGACCATCTCATTCCACCCCAGTGCCATAAAAAAAGACTTTCCCCTTCCTGAATTCTGAGCTGAAAGCTCTGCAGTCACTGGGGGTGCTGGCCAGCCTCACAAGTCAGTGGAAAAGTCTGGATCTCCTGGAAAATCGAATGAGGCCTTCAACAGCACAGGGTTTGTATCACAGGTGCCTCCCGTGACCTGGATCATTGCCTCTGTGTTCCTGGAATTCCTTAACCTCAGAGAGGACGTGTTGCACTTACAGACCTGGTTGCCAGATGTAGCTGCTGCTCAGTTTCTACTCTTTGGATGGGAAATCCAAAGTCTTCATTCATTTGATGGGAATTTTCTGCCTTTCCCATCTTTTTTGCCGTTGTAGGTGGCCAAGGCCTTCTGGATGGCGATTGGAGGAGACAGGGATGAGATTGAAGGTCTCTCCTCAGATGAAGAAAACTGAATTCCTCTGTAGCTGGAAGTGCCAGAGCAATCCTAAAGGAATGATCCTTCCCTGAATTAGTGTCATTGCCAAAAATCCCCTTTAGCTGTACCCGCTTCCCTTGGTGCCAGCATTCCCCATATTCCACATTCCACAACCTCTCGTGGCTCCAGAGGCTTGGCTGACTGTCCTTGCTCCTCTCCCAGAGGACTTTGGAAGGTGACACGTGTGTGGTTCAAGGAAATCGTGATGAGTTTACATTTTCAAATGAACATTTTTATGATTTCCTCTCTGGGGTTTAAATAAACAAATGTTCTCCCAGTTATCTCTGCACACAGGGCTGGGGCTTGGGAAGTGACTCCTGAATTCCCAGCTCCACTTTCCAGCTCTTGGGTGGTTTCATGGAGCTTTTCCCAGTTCCAAGGAGCAGATGTGGATGAGCCACGAGGAGGAGGCTGCTGAGCTGTGCCTGGGGGAGGCTGTGCCAGGGCTCCTCCCTGCCAAGTGCCAAAGCCACTACAGGGGCCCTGGGCTCGGATTCTGTTTGGATTTTGCCTTTGTAAGGACAGGGGCCTTCCCTGGAATGTCAGGAGCTGTCCA
Source organism: Cisticola juncidis (assembly GCA_013400215.1). Classification (NCBI taxonomy): domain Eukaryota; kingdom Metazoa; phylum Chordata; class Aves; order Passeriformes; family Cisticolidae; genus Cisticola; species Cisticola juncidis. The sequence goes on from VXBR01008020.1 coordinate 203,289, forward strand.
CACTCCCTGGATTCCCACTGGAAACTGAACTTGGGATGAAATGCCAGACTGCTGCTGCTGGGGTGGAATTCCCTCCCCAAATCTTCTGCACAGCCTGGGGGAGTGCAGAGCTGCCCTGGGGAGCTCTGCCCTCAGTCCCCAAACCTCAGCACCCACACCCCTGTGTGCCCATCAGAGGAATCCCACAGAGGGAATTCCCTTTCCCTGGATCCAGTCCATGTCACTGCCACACCAGCACAGGGCACAGACCTCGAATGACGGCGTGGAAGGAAGGAGAAAGGGGAAATGCCACAGGCTCCTTCTCTGCTACAGGCACAGGCAGTGGATCAGCGGGAAGAGGATCTAACAGATTCCCACAGAGAAGAGTCTGGCCCCAAGAACTTCTCCTTATCCATCTGAAAATCCACCCTGTTAAGCACCCTCCGTTAGGAATTTCAGAATTAACTTTTCCAGTGTCCCCTAAGTTCCTGAGTCCCAGGACACGGGTGTGCCATGGATCATTGGATGGCTTCACACTCTGCAGGCACTTCCACAGGGCTCCTCAATTCCCTCTCTAATGAAGCAAAGGTGACTGGAAATCCTCCATTTCTTGGGATGCTGGGAATCGTTTCCTGGGATAAAACTGCAGTTCAAGGACAAGGACTGAAGCCTCACCGGCAGTTTGGGAAGTGTTTCTCAGCTGAAGCCTTCCCACCTGCTTTGGGAAGAATTCTGGGATACAGAGACACCCAAGGGAAGAGAACTCCTGCAGGGACACCCTCCCAGGCAGCTGTGGGCCCTGCTGTGACTCCTCCCATGCCCCACATCCTCCTCCCGGCACAGAGAATGTATCACACCCCCGAAGGAGGCCGAGCAGGGAATCGTTTCCTTGGTGGCCCCTTGGTAGCTGAAGGTTCTTTCTGCCCTTTCTAAATCTTTGTTGTGCAATGATGATGAATGGCCCAAGTGCCAAGGGAATACAGTGAAGAAAACAGGCTTGGACACTTTATAAACCCATTCCTTAGACATGTGATAGAGATGTGACTTTTTAAATTTAATGAGATCATATCAGTTAGAAGCCGGTGCTTTGCTGCCTTTTTATGCGGTAGCAGCAGCTCATTCCCATCCTCAGAACTCTTTCAGACATGATTTATTGTAAATATGGGTCTTGTTTGTAGGGGCACAAATCATGGAGGCAGGAAGTGTGGCTGGAGACACGGAGAAATAATTTAATGATCATTTGAGGTTGTTGTGTTGTGGTTTAAAATCAAGGTTTACTTTGCTGGGTTTGGTTTTTGGTGATTATTTTTGTGGGTTGTTTGGGGTTTTTCTGAAGAGACCCTTTGGTTTTGGCTACAGAAATTCTTTACAAAGTAAGAAGTTACAGAGATGAATAAAAGGGGCATTAGCGGAAAAGCAAAGATGTGTCTGTCACTCAGTTCCTCTTTGTGTAGCAACAACAGAAGAATTCCCACAGAATCCCAGAGTGGTTTGGGTTGGCAGGGCCCTTAAAGGGCACCCAGTGCCCCCTCAGACAGCTCCGGGTCTGACATCCTTGGCACAGGCAGGAGCTCCCGTTCCAGGGCATTCCCAGTGCTGGGCTGGCGTTCCCAGTGCTGGGCTGGCATTCCCAGTGCGGGGCTGGCATTCCTAGTGCCGGGCTGGCATTCCCAGTGCCGGGCTGGCGTTCCCAGCTCAGGCATTCCAGGGTTGCTGCCCCTGACGCTCTGGGATGGCAGAGACTCCCCTGCTCTGCCCCAGCCCCGTCACCAGCTCTGGCCTGCAGCGCTCATTCCAGGCAGGGCAGTTCCCTCTTTGCTGTGCCTGAGGTTTGAGATTTTTAACTCCTCCCGGTGCCGTTCCCAGCGGAGCTTTGGGACACCGGGTCCAGGGGAGAGCCGGCAGAGCCCCCCTGGATTCAGGGCAGCCTGCGCCAGTTCTGGCAGGCCCGGCACAGAGCCTGCACCAGCCCCTCCATTACCGCATGGCTGGAGAGCCGAGTGGAAAAAGTGTTCTCGTAAATCCTGTCAGGAAAAACAGCCCAAAGCAGAGAATTCCAGCGAAACCCTCGGGGGCCGTGAGGAGGTCACAGCACGGATTGGATCGCGGTGTGCTTGGCTCCTTCCCGGGGCTCTGCAGAGGGCTGGCTCCAGGCCATGGAATGCCAGGGATTTGTCACTGTCCCCTAGGACGGACCTGCCCTGCCCACCCTCATCCATGGGCTGCTGCACTTCTGCCCCTGGGCAGCAGCATCGGAGACCAGGGCTCAGAGTGACAGCAGAATTCACTGGGGTTAACCAGGAGAACTCCACCAGGAACTCGGAACGGTTCATCAGGGAGGGAGCTGGAACCCCTGATCCTTCAGCTTCCTCTCCAGGATTCACTGCCTGGACTCGTGTCTACAGCATGGAATTGCAGCTCCCCATGGAGACACCGCAGGAATTCAGGGTCTGCTCATGACAGGACACTGCAGGCTAAGAGTGAGTGCTCCTCTGCAGCCCCTGCTCTCCTGAGCTGATAACAGAGCCCCCAGTTCCCTAAGCTAACAGAGCCTCCAGTTCCCTGAGCTGGTAACAGCCCCCAATTCCCTGGGCTGATAACGGAGCCCCCAATTCCCTGGGCTGATAACGGAGCCCCCAATTCCCTGGGCTGATAACAGAGCCCCCAATTCCCTGGGCTGGTAACAGAGCCCCCCAATTCCCTGGGCTGATAACAGAGCCCCCAGTTCCCTGGGCTGGTAACAGAGCCCCCCAATTCCCTGGGCTGATAACAGAGCCCCCAGTTCCCTGAGCTGATCAGAGTTCCCCAGTTCCCAGCCCTATGGTGGAGTTCCAGTGGCAGTTTGAACACGTGAATGCTCAGCTGTGTCTGTCTTCTCCAGGAACTGGACAGTGAATCCGTGGATACAGAACTCCACTTCTGCTCACCCCTGAGTCCCATTAGATGAAAGAACTAAATGCAATTTCCCAATTCTTTTTAATATATTTGGCTTTAGGCTCTTGAGCAGAACTGTCCCAGCTGCAAAGGAGGAGGCTCTTACCTGTCACTGCCCTCCTGTGCTTCACTGGGAACTTCACTGCACAAACCCGAGGGGGCTGCTGTGTCCCCATGACCCACCCTGCCCAGCTGTGTCCTCACACTTCCCTCCAACAGCCCGATCCGCTCACGAGCCTCAGGTTTCCAATCAAAGTTTATTAAAATGTCAAAAACAGACCGTACAGTTCCACATGGGAAGGGAGGGCGTACATGGGGCAGGCCTCGAGTAACGAACGCGGTGGGGCTGCGGGGAGAGCGGGAGGCGGCGCGGCCGGGCTGGGCCGGGCTGGGCAGCAGGGGAAGAGCTCTGAGCTCCAGCAGCTCCTGTGCACCCGCGGGGGACAGAAGGGGACCCTGCCCGCTCTGGGGGAACAGAGTTTGGTTTTTAGAGCCTCATCAACCCCGAGGAGAACAAAGGGCCCCTCTGGGACCCGAGGGCTTGGGGGACTTGGTGCCCAGCTCTGTTCTCACATCACAAACCCCTCATTGCCAGCACTCATCAGCAAGGAGCAGATGGAGGATTTAATACTCCGAGTCCTTAATTGCCCCTTCCGCTAAAAATTAAATATTGGATTCATCTGAATATTCAAGAAAGACACATAAATACAAAAGCAGGTACATAGTAAAAAACATTGAACTTCTCAACCAAACTGCTCTGGCCACCACTAGAGAGGGCCTGGTTCTCATCCCAGCTTTGCACAGCGTGAAATTCCACCCTCCTGCCTCTCCAGGACCTCAGGGAACCAGGGGAGCCCCTGGATGCGGGGTGGTGGGGCTCAAGTCCCTCCCTGGCCTGGGGTCTTCCTGCTTGTCCAGTCAGGAAGCAGCTCAAGGCACAGGTGTCACCAGTGCTGCCTGAGCTGAGCCCTGAGCATCCTGCAGAGGATCCTGATCCACAGGGGAAGAAACCCTGGGTAACTCAGGGGCTCCCTCAGCCTTTTCCTGGGGCAGCCAGAGCTCCAGGGAAATGCCTTATGATGGGATTTCTCCATCTTTGTGCATGTGCACACTGATTGCTGGAGATTAAATCAAATGGACAGCCCTGGATTACTCCTAAGACAAGCTTAACACAAAACACAACCTGCACTTCAACATGTGAACAATAAACAGACCACAGAGCCTGCAAAAGCACAGGGCCCTGGGTGTCCCTGCTAGCAGCCAGGCCCTGCTGTGCAGCCACACCAGGGAAGAGCCAAAGGTGCTGCTGCTGACTCTGAGGGAACAGAAATGGGGAAATCCTGGTGAAACCAGCCCAGCCTGCCACGAAATGAGCGCCTATTCCAGCCTGGAGCTGCAGCCTGAGCTAGGGCTCCCATCCCTCTGAGCTCCACACCAACGCTGCTTTGATCCAGTTCTAGAACTCACACAAAGCCTCCAGGGCCCTCGGGGCCCTGCTGCCTCCAGCAGTCCCAGCCCAGTCCCGGCTCCCTGTCCTTGCTGGCCACAGGAACGGGAATTCACTTCCATCTGCAGCTGCTGCAGCTGTGACCATGCAGGGCAGAACATCCCTGGGCCCACCCTGATCCCCCCCCTGTGCAGGGCCCAGGACCCTGCTGGGCTCCCCAAGGTGACTCCAGAACCCCCAGAGCTTCATGAACCAGAGAGAGCAAACAAAGGGGAGAGAGGAAATTAATGCTGGAGGGGAGATAATCCCCCCTGGATCTCACTGCACTGCTGGGCCAGCTCACATTTTCCACTGAAAGTCATTGTACTTAAGGGATGATGAGGGGAGATTAACCAAAGTTTTTATGCATCATCTGAATCCTGGGTTTCAAAAGGCCTCAATTAATAATGGTCAGCAATTAATTATCTTTTAGCAAGGAGCTGCAGCTCTGGTTCCCAGCGGAAATCCAGGCTGGCTGAAGTGACTCTGTGTGCAAACCTCGTATTAAAGCTGGGATTTATTCCACTCTGGATCAGGCTGGGCTCCCCTCACACCATCACCTGTAATCCCTGCCTCTGGAATTTCAGATGTCATTTCTGTGCTTAATGCAGGAGACACCAGAGTCTGTGATTTCCTCTGTGATTATGAGGACAACAACAACATTTGTCACCAAAATAAGCAAATAAAACACTCATGGAGGAAACCTGGGGCCATTTTACAGAGCAGATATCCCCCCCTCTCATTTAAACAGCTGAAAGTCAAATATTTGTACAATATTCAGGATAAATTTTTCTTTGCAGCTATGTTAGAAACCTGTATCTGAACCAACCCATGGTGACAACATGGGTTTGTTGTCAATGCTTTGTAAACGGCCCAAAAATGCCTGTTTAATACAGATCTCTTCTTCCCCAGTCTGTGCAGTCAGAGGTGTAACTCAGATCAGACACACTGTAAAATGAACAAATCAGACACCCCACAAGCCTCCGGTGCACAGAACAGCTCCAGTCCAGACTCAGCCAGAGGATATCCAGAGTCCTGTGTCACCAGGAGCACATCCACCACCGAGAGTCCTCCCAAGCATTCACATCTCAGGTGTTTGAACAAGGCAGTTCCTTGTTTCTGGAAGGGAACTCCCCATTCCATCCCTTCCTCTGCATTTCAAGCAGCAGCAGTGGCCTCTGGGACCTGTTCTGGTGGCTTCTGGTCCCCTCAGCTCCAGGAGTGCTGGCAGAGGTCTCACAGGAACGGGCAGGTGGAGAAGGAGGTGCACGGAAACTCCTGGTGGGTGTTTGATCCAGTCAGTTCCCCCAGAGGATGAGGAATAAAGCTTTGTCAAAACCATCCTCAAGTCCATCCCAGTCAGTCCTTCCCACAGCCACATCCAGCTTGTTTGTCTTTCATTAATAAAACAAAAACAAAACAAAAAAAAAGATTTCCATAGGAAACTGATTATCACTTTCTCCCCTCCCCCTCTAATATTTTGGCACAAATGCATAAGATATTCACTGCAGATATAAAGAAACAGATAATTGGACAGCACTGACAAAGTTATGAGACTTATTTGGCAAATGTGAACCATAAAAACAAGTGCTAAGGGTTTTTTTCCAGTTGTGGAAGTTGTTTGCCACGACAGTTGCTGCAGGGATAAAAAATATTAAACAGTCTGGAGCATGTATGTTTAAAATGAACATTTTATAATACAAGTAAATACACTCTCCAGGCAAAAACACATCTTAGAGCATTTTCATCAGCTGGAACAAGTTTCACACAGAGGGCTGGTTGTGTCTGAGATGTCCTGGCTGCTGCATGTGACAGCACGGGATCCCCTCCCGGGCTGCTCCATCCCGGAGCCCCTGGGGCTTTGGGAGAGGCAGGGGCTGGGCAAGCACAGCCCGGGCTGCTGTGGTCAGTGCAGACAGACAGGGAACAGGGCCTGGACTGCTCCAGGCAGGGCTCCCTCGGGACAGCTGCGCCTCTGGAACAGCTCCAGTCAAAAATCGCCGCAGCAACGCCAGAAAGAGCCTTTCTCCAAGGGGGCCTTCTGCTCCATGTGAATCCAGGCTGCTCCATGAGGGAATCATCCCTCTGCACCAGGCTCTGCCTCCTTGCTGCAAGGCCAGCATGGGAGATTCCTTCCTTTCGGAACATCCTGGGGGAATTGGTCTCTGGGGTGTTTGAAATGCCTCCTTTCCCCTGCTGCTGCCTGCGGTGTGGATCAGGTGGGTGGGGAAGGAAAGCACCAGCAGGAGCCATCCCGGAATGCCTGTGGTGTTCCCGAGGCGCTGCAGAGCCTGGAGCTGTGTGAGGGAAGGGGAAGTTCCCTTGGAGCTGGGGTGGCTCCTGTGCGCTCACACGGCCGGGGCAGGCGGGCCCTGCCTGCTCTCCACTGAAACAACGTCCAGCTCTTCCTCCAAATCCCAACTGCAGCGGAGCATCCCGACCCAAGTGCCAACAGTTTCAGTGGAAGTGGCTTAAACGGGTATTTAGAAACAACAACAAAACAAAGAGAACCCACTTCTTTTTTTGTTTTTGAAGCACATTTTTTTCTCATCGCTTGAATAACTGGGGAGTTGTTTACTGCGCCTTTGCTTAGAGTGTTCCAGAGTCTCTGCTCCCCCTCGGGCCCCCAGGAGGAGTTTCCTTAGGAGACGCTGGAGCAGCGGATGCTGGGGGAGCCCATCTGTGTGAGGACCTTGTCCAGCCACTGCAGGGGCCCGTTGAGGTGCAGCTCGATCCAGCAGGGAGTGCTGGTCACAGTCTGCCTCCTGCCAGGGGAGAGCACAGAACACGGTGTGACCCACACAACTCCACAAATGTAAAACCTCCCCAGGTCCCGAGCGTCCCTTCCTGCTCACACAACCACCCTGGCCAAAGGACATCTCTCCTCTGGAACAGCCTCTGCCTGTGCTGCTGATTCCTTTAAAAACCCACCCTGTCCCTTCATATTTGTTATGATCCCACAGGAGCAAGTTGCTATGTACTGCTCAGGTTCCTGGGAACAGGCAGCTGATCCCCTGAAGGAAGGTGCTGATCTAAGCAAAATCCAGTTTTCCTTTGCAGACCCTTCCTAGTCAGACAGCAAGGCCTGTGTTGCCCAAGTATGTTCAGTTTCCCTATGCACAAGACAAGGATATTCCCTTTTATTGTACCCTTGGGTTTTAGTAGAAGTGGAATTGCTGGCAAGAGCCTCACTCCAAGCCCTTCAGACTCCTTCCTTTATCCATGGGCCCTGCTGGGCCAGAGCTCACCTGCTCTGACCTCCCCCTGCACAAATCCCTGTTCCCTGCTCTGTCCCTGAGCCCAGACCCCATGGGCATCTCCAGATGGCAAAGCACAAAGAGATGGGCAGGAAATGGAGGAAAGGGAGACCAAGAAATGGAGCCAGGGGCTCTCCCTGCTCTGCTGAGGCATGGCTGAGGTCTTGTTCCAGGCAGGGACAGCTGCTGTGGAGGAGGGAGATCACAAGGCAGGAGAAACAGCCTGGAAACAGCCTTGCTTTACAGCCCCATTTCCCACAGAAGCTGTCCTTGGAGTCTGGTGGTGGGAGGGAGGACCTGAAATCTGTGGGACCCAGGGACAAACCAGGGGTGAAAAGGGGGCCTGTGCTTGGGGGCTGCCCTGAGCTCCCACCACCATCCCTGTCCCTCCCCATCACAGGCTGCTCCTGGAATTGGCTTCTCCCCCTTCCCTGGCACAGAGAAGCACTGAACACCCCCATCCAGGCTGCCCGAGCTGAAGCAAGGATCAGGGAACTGTTCCTGTGGCTGCTCCTACAGGCACCTCTCCCCCTCTGGATCAGGGGGGGCAGGCTGGGGAGCGCAGCCCCGGTGTGAGCGCGGGCGTTCGGAGCCTGCGCAGCCCCAGGGATCCCTGACTTTCCGTAAGTCACGCTCGTCTGGAGCTCATTAGGGCCTGGCTGGGAGCCAGCCCTGAGCTGCTCTGGCCCCAGCTCAGGACGATTTCAAAACAAAATGGACTCCAAACATCTGGAGAAATGAAGAAAGGGGCAGAGCAATGAGCGGGGCCTGGGCTCTGGCCGGTCCTAAGGCATCTCCCCCAGAATGGCAGCGACCCCATGGAGCTGCCAGCAAGGCCACAGCTTTAAAGGGTGCAGAGGCAAATACTTCCACATCACTCCAGGCTTCAATCCTCACCAGCCTTCCCTCTCAGAAAACAACACCCATTTCCCACTGAATTTCATTTCCCCTGCTTGTACCATCCACCCCTGGTTGCTCTCCCTCGGATGTTTGCTCACCAGTGGGGTGACAGAGCAAAACCATGGAAAACTCTGTTCCCACAGCATCTCCAGTGTCCTTGTGGGGTCAGAGTCACCACATCACCCACCCCACACACCAGACCTCCTGCATCTCCATTTTAGCCTCAGTATTCACTGGGAAAAACAGTGATCCTACACTCAAACTATCCAATATACATCTATTTTTAAGGAGAAAAGAAAGTCATATTTCCTACATGGACCATGTGGAAATATGCAGGCTCCAGGTAAAGCTCTTGGTTCCTACCACATGTGGCCTTCCAGGTATATCCCACAGAGACCAGACTAAGCCCTTCCCAAGAGCCACAAGGTATCTGTGTCCCTGAATTCACAGACTCTGGGCTGAGTCCCCTCCTCCAAACAGCCCTGAAGCTCTGCAGGGCTGACCCAGCTGGGAGCACAGCCCAGGGTGATCCCCAACCTGTCCCTGAATTTACAGACTCTGGGCTGCCTCCCCTTTCCCAAAGCGCCCCAGAGCCATGCAGGGCTATCCCATCCGTGTCCCTGAGCAGACTCTGGGCTGACTCCCCTCTCCCAAAGCGCCCCGGAGCCGTGCAGGGCTGTCCCATCCGTGCCCCGGAGCCATGCAGGGCTGTCCCAGGCGTGTCCCTGAGCAGACTCCGGGCTGACTCCCCTCTCCCAAAGTGCCCCGGAGCCGTGCAGGGCTGTCCCATCCGTGCCCCGGAGCCGTGCAGGGCTGTCCCATCCGTGCCCCGGAGCCGTGCAGGGCTGTCCCATCCGTGCCCCGGAGCCGTGCAGGGCTGTCCCATCCGTGCCCCGGAGCCGTGCAGGGCTGCCCCGGGTCCCACCTGTACTCGGCGCCCCAGCCCTTGACGAAGCTCATGCGGATGGTGCACATGCGGGTCAGCTGGTACACGGCCTCGAAGCCCTGGTTCACCGACTGCGCCAGCAGCGCCGCGAACTCCTGGTTGTTAAAGATCTTCAGGTTGCAGCCTGGGAAAGGACACGGCAAGGACACGGCGTTGGTTGGGCTGTTCAGAGGAACTCCGGGCTGCTTTCCCGTGTCCTCAGAGCCCAGAGACAGGAACTGAGGCTGCCACATCTTCACAGGAGAAGGAAAAGGAGAGAATTCTGAATGCCGGAGCCCCCAGCCGATTGTGACTGGAGAGACCAGGCTTGGGATGCTCCTGTGGAACCTCCTTCTCTCTCCTGGACACTGTTTCCTTCCCACTGGAATTTAAAGCCTGGCTATGACTGAACACTGAACAGCAGAGATCCCTGCAGGGCCTGGAGCGGAGGAATGCACGGGCTAAAATCAGGAGCTCCCTGGTGCTGGATTGACACAGAGTCTGTCACAGAACAGGGAAGTTCTGAAGTGAAACCACTCAGACACACCAGGAAGCAGCTCTGAGGGTTAAAGAGGCTGCCAGGGCTGGTGGCAGGGCTGCTCCTGCTAAAATCCTCTCTCCAGTTTCATTCTCATGTGCCAAATACTTCCCTTTTAAAAATACAGTTTTTCCCCTGATGTTTAGCCCCAGCTAAACAACTGAGAACAACTTATTCAACTCTTCTTAGGGGAAAAAGGGGAAATATAATAACATCCTTCATAGTTTAGATAAATAAATTAATGCCCCACTCTTTTAAGTGTTGCTACATTTGCTTTCTCCCAGATACCCACAAACAAGTTAAACTCTGAAACCAGGCACTCAGCTAAGGCTCACTTGGGATTACACGTGGGCCAAGGTTGAAAAACAACATTTGGAGTGGGATGAAAATTGTGTTTTGCTAAAAATCACTTGTGAACCTCCTCTCCTGGGCTGGGCTCATCTGGTGTGGAGCAGAGGGTGACCACAGCAGCTGCAGGAAGGACTGCCCACTTCGGGAATCACTTAAGAGCCCGAGTGCTGCACTCTTAGGGAGTCTGAAGGGTGAAAGTGTCAGGGCTGAGCTCAGGCAAGGAGGAATAAACTCCAGGAGGATGCCAGTGCTGGATCCCAGCCCTCAGGAGTGCTTGGGAACGGGTCTCCCCATGGGGAAGAGTGGGAATGACTCGATCCTATCAACAAAGCAACGAAGAAACTGCTCCAAACCCAGCAAAGATTTGAAGAAGAGGTGGCCAAAGGCTGTGGCAAAAGTGGGGAGAGCTGGCATCCAAAAACCGCGCCTGAGCTGGGTCCTGAGCGGAAATGTGGGCTTTTCATGTCTGCAGATGCTGACTGCAGCCAGGGTGGACTCCTGTGATGTGGTGGAGAATTAAGTCATCATTTGCAGCACTGGCAGCTGCCTCTGAGAAAGGAAAGCCATTAGGATGGGCCAGAGCTTGGAACGTATGGATCTCGTCTCAAAAGAAAAGAATTCAAATATCTCCAAACAAAGAAGTTCTCTTTTTAAATATATACAGGCTTTTAACTGTAAAAAAGTCAGCTTGTGTAAGCTTAGCTAAATAACCAAATTCCATTTCAAACAGCATCTATCTCCTCTCTTACCAGCTTTTTGCATTTATCTAACAAAAAAAGCCTTTTCTTCCCAGGTAGATGAAATAAATTATCTTGTAATCTTTCAGCAAAGCCTTTAGACTGTAACCAGAACAACAAGGTGTCTGCAAATGTGATTTCTTTAGAACACACTAATTCATACACAGGAGGGAGGGGATTTACTAGAGACCAGAAAAGAAAGGAACAATTTAAATCTATTATGGCTGAATCTAAGTTAATAGAAAATTCTTACCATTACTTGGAAGCACAAATAAAATTATCAACGTGTCTATGAGATAATTACAATACAACAGACTGATTAAACACTGGAGGAACAAGTGACAGATTCTGCTCTAAGCTGTGCTTAGATTCTGCTCTGTTATATGAAGGCAGTGCAACTATTGGAGCCTCCACAGCAGCTTCCTTCAGAAGTACTTAGGCTATAAAAATGCCCTGCTGGAATTGTCAAGTGGCTTCGAAAAGAGTAAAATAGATTTCCCAGAGAATTTATGGACTCCCCGTGCCCTGTAAGCGCTCCAGGCCAGGCTGGCCGGGAAGCAGCACGGGAAGGTGTGGAAGGGGACGCTCCAACCCAAGCGTTCTAAGATTTTAGAGAAGCCCGGAGATGCCCAGGGCCATGAGCACGGTTCCGGGGAGCAGAGTGTCCCGGCCGGCCCTGTCCCGTCCCTTACCTGGCGGGATCTTGCAGACCGTGGCCGGGTGCCAGCCGTAGCGCTGGTTGCAGTTCGGCGACTGCACGAAGATGGCGCTGTCGCTGAGGCACTCGGCGAACACCTCCCCGCCGATGTAGTACAGCCTCACGCCGCGGCCTGCGACACAGCGGGGTCAGCGGGGAAACGGCGGGGGAACCGACACAGGGGAGGGGATACATTCCCTCAGGGGAAAACACCGGGAGGAACCGACCCAGGGGAGGGGATGGCCCCTTTAGAGGGGAAACAGCGGGGGGAACCGACCCAGGGGTTGGGATGGCTCCCTCAGGGGGAAAAAAAATTGACCCCGGAGCTGGGATAGATCCTTCAGGGGAGAAAAACTGACTGAGGGGCTGGGATAGCTCCCTCAGGGGAGAAAAACACCGGGCAAAACCTGCCCCAGAGGCTGGAATAGCTCCCTCAGAGGAAAAACTGACTGGGGGGCTGGGCTGGCTCCCTCAGGGCAGGAATCTGCCCCTGGGGCTGGGATGGCTCCCTCAGGGCAGGAATCTGCCCCTGGGGCTGGGATGGCTTCCTCAGGGCAGGAATCTGCCCCTGGGGCTGGGATGGCTCCCTCAGGGCAGGAATCTGCCCCCGGGGCTGGGCTGGCTCCCTCAGAGGGGGAAATCTGCCCCGGGGCTGGGCTGGCTCCCTCAGGCAGCTCTAAGCCAGCAGCTCAGCTACCAGGGCTGCATGTCCCACTGCACACTGCCATGCACTGCTCCATGGGCCAGGTGAGCTGAGGGAGGCAGCAGCACCAGCTCCAGATGGAATTGTGCCTCCAGCCCCAGCCATCCCTCCAAACCTGCTCCCTCCAACACATGCACACTGCTATTTTCCACATGAATGTTCTATCGGTTAACACATGAAAATCATCATTTCTTCTGAAAGTCATCCCAGCTGGATGCAACTGTTTGGGGATTTACTCAATGGTTTAGAATGAAATTCCACAGCACTTTCAAATGCTTGTCTTTTGCTGGAGATGACTTTGTGTACAAGGACGGATAATTGCCCATAGGTGTTTACATAAATCATTAAAATCTCAGTTAATAAAGGAACAAAGTTGAAGAATACATTTTGTTGCTCAAATGAACATTTGCTGTGGTCTCACATTCCTGTTTGAATGCGTTACTTTCATCCTTCCACAGAGCAGAAGGAGTCTGCTGCATTTAATATCTGATTTCTGAATCTTGGTGGGTTTTGGGAATTGGAGTATAATAATCTTCAAAACAAGTGAGGAATGATCCTCCTGTGCAAGAGGGAGGATTCTCCTCTTGCTCAAGAAATAGGAGCAAAATTAGGACAAAAATCAGGTTCATTTTTGTAAGGAGTCAGCAGAAAACAGTAAAGAACAATTTAGTTTTAGCAAAATTGCAGAAATTTGGGATGTTCCATTTAGCACAAGTTTCACTGACAACAAATTGGCTGGGACCTTGCAGGAAAAGTGGAAATTGAGATGACAATCAAGGAACTCACTTTCCATTGAAAAAAGGTCAGTCAGAAAATAAAGCAGTGCAGGAGGGAAAAGGAATACACAAAATTATCCCTGCAGATACATAGAGTGTGTGAAACAGTTTAAATTCTATGACATGCAGCAATTTTAGCGTTCCTCGGTGCATTTCTGTATTAGGATTATGTGAAAAAACACAATTAGCATTGTTGTATGGGCCATCAGCCTGCTGGAACCTGCAGATGTTTCCACCCAGGGCTATAAACCTGCTAGCTGAGAGGGTTTTGTGGAGGGGGGTTTTTGTGGAGGGGTTTTGGTGGAGGGGTGTTTGTGGAGGGGTGTTTGTGGAGAGGTTTTTGGAGGTGTGTTTGTTGAGGGTTTTTGTGGAGGGTTTTTGTGGAGGGGTGTTTGTGGAGGGTTTTTGTGGAGTGGTGTTTGTGGCAGGGTTTTTGGAGGGGTTTTGTGGGGTTCCCTGTGCCCAGGGCGCAGCGGGAGTTACCGATGTGCCGCCTGGTGAGCTCCACGGCCGCGTTCCTGTTGACGTTGGAGAGCAGGCCCAGGCAGAAGCGCTCCGAGTTGGAGGGGTCAGTGAAGCCATCCACGGTCATGGAGGGCTGCGAGGCGTGGAAGGTCTCTCCCACCCTCTGGTTGAGCTCGTAGTAGGATATGGAGCACCAGAAGGCCGGCTCGCAGTAGGTCACGGGCTGCAGATCTGCACCAAACAAACGCCACATCAGCCACGGCAGGGGAAAGGGGGGATGGAGAAAAACCCCAGCTGGTTTGGAATATTGTTCTGCTTCATTCCTCAGGCTCACTTCAAGCAAAGTTTGATTTTAATGGACCACAGCAAGGAGGTGACATCACCGCTGGAGCTTCTGGCACGTGGAGCAATCACGAATGGTCAAAGGCATTACTCACTTAGCTAGTGGGGTGTCACTGAGCAGCCTCACACTTGGGGGAAATTAAATAAATAAACTCAGCTTTAGTACGAAATGTGGGATCACTCTCAGCTAGCCAGTTCCTTAAAGAAACAAAGAAAAGGAAGGAGCAGAAAATCTTGAAAATATTAAAGCACAAACCTGCTGTTGACAGCACAGGTGTGCTGCACCCTGAATTTGTGCATTTCCAACCAGTAAATCCAACTTTCCTTTTCACTGACCCTGCTGTGAACTCTCTGGCACTGGTAAAACCAGCAGAGTCTGAAATAATGGCCCAAACTGCCTTTAACATTGGCATCAAAGTGATTTTAAAACCTTTCTCCCAGTGCACTGGATCCCAAACCATCCCAGGAAAATCCATCTTCCCAGCAGGTGAAGGCTCAGCCCTTCCCCTGGGGTCCTGGTTTGCTGTGTGGACCGAAGCCAAGGGGCTGAAGCTGAGGGGCAGAGGGAGCTGAGGCAGCCTCAGGAAGGCAGGGTGGGCACTCCAACAGCACTGAAAGATTTCACTGCTCCCACCGAAGCTGAGGAGACTCCAGCAGAGCAAGGCTCAAGTCAAATTTCCTGGAAATGCAGCACAGGGAGGTGCCCAGCCCTGCTGAGAGCCAAGCTGAGCAGGGGACGTGCAAAGCAGACCCAGCCAATTCCTAAGTGCTGGAGAATTGTTCCCTCCAGCCCTCCCCCCAGTTTATCACTTCATCCCCATTCAAATGGTGCTTAAAGACAGAACAGAAGAGCTCCCATCTGGCCAAGGAGTTAACATCAGGCAGCAGAGCCCAGCTTTTTCCATAGGCTTTCCCATCAGTTGCTCCTGCAGGGCTTAGGAGAATGTGGGGCTTATGAGATCAACTCCAACAAAATCCAAGACAGGTTTTTACCATCCCAACCTCCCCTCACTGACCAGGGTCTCTGCAGAGGTCTGGGTCTTTTCTTATCTGTACCTGTCACTCCATAACCTTCAGGCACAGGTTGGAGCAGCCAAAAGCCAGAGTGGCTTCCTCTCCACTGCTGGAAGAGTTCCCAAAGCAGACAATAATCAGGAAAACCACTTTGGTTTCTGCTTTGTTACAGGCTTTGCTGACAGCAAATAAGGAATTGATAGAAGCGCATCTGAGGAACTCTGTAATCCTTAGCAGGCTTCAAAATCCATGAAATGTGGAGCTTATACCCATTCCCAGATTCTTTTACCTGCCACTTCCTCATGTTTTAATTTTATAGCTCAAAGCAAGCCCCTCTCTTGACAGAAACAGATTATTTCACACATCCAGGAGTGACACGAGTTTACTGTCCCTGCCTTTTCCTCCTGCATGGCACTTTTGGTTTTCCCACTGGAAATTGCCACACCAGGCAGGTTTTTCCAGCAGCAGCAGCTGTGGCCACCTCAGGACTGCTCTGGGCTCCGTGGCCCCAGCGCAGTTTGGAGAGAGGCCCAGCAAACACCAGCTCTGCCCAGAGCCTCCCAAGGTGAGTCCACCCACCAAAGAAAACAGATCAGTTCCACATGACTGGGCTCTTACTCCACAGCAAGTGCTTTTCTAATCAAAAGGCTGCTCAGCTCCAGAAAAATCAACTTGTGTTGATCCTTAAGTAATACCCTCAGGTTGGTGCTATTCAAGTTATAAAAACACTGAAACCTCTCCATGGTTTTGTGGTCCTTTCCTTCAGAAACCACCTCCACCTGGTTGGGGCTCAAGGGAGCTGTGGATTCCTCACTGCAGGGTGTACAGAAATTTTATTTCTGGTTTATCTGCAGCTTGAGGAAAGACATAAACCAACAAAGCCTGGTTTGAGGAAAAGTTTGTCTCTAAAAACTGCAACCAAGTTTTTAATGATGCTGTTTCCTCCTGTGATTTGTAGTTTTGAACTTCAGCTTAAGCTGCTGTGGGACGGGCAAGATCTCTCTTGTGTTAGAGCTGTCCTAAATATTCATTTTCAATTTATGGCTTCTGTGTTTGGGGAAAAGGAAGAGAATGCAGCTCTGCTAAAGCCAAAGAACAAAGAATTGTGTGGGGGTACACAATCAATAAAACAGGAGACATGAAACCCAGGCAAATCCTGCCTGAATCATCTCTGCACGATTTCAGCCTTGACTCAGAAACAGCTTTGCTGCCACAAGTGTCCCTGGGGTCCTGGGATGGTCCCAGCCCTGGATCTTCCCTGCCAGATGAAAGTCCTGGGAAAAATCTGCTGCCTGCTCTGCTGCCCCTCTCTGAGCACAAGGGAAGTCGCTACCCTCGTTTCAGGGACTGTGTTTGATACCAGCGTGGCTCAGAACTCACTGAGAGATGTTTCCAACTGGACCAGTCCCAACTCCCTCCCTGGAAACGAGGAGATGAGGGAGGAGAGTGCTCCCTTCCCTCTGCACCCGGGAAGGGCTGGCTGTGCCTGGGACAGGGGGACAGAGGGACATGGATGTGACCGTGGGCCATGTGCTCACTGCTGCGTGGGGCAGTCCCTGACAATGGATTTCCTGTTACAACAATGTGTGTGTGACCACAGGGCTGCTCCTCAGCCAGCCTCAACTCCCTGACTTCATCCCCAATGCCCACGGAATGCTGGCAGCTCTCCTTTCCTTTTGTTTTTAGTATTTCCCTCAGTTCGTGTTTCAGCAACAGGGAAAAGATCCTTGGATATCTGTGATTTCCACTTCAAGCTTTATGTTTGACAACTGAAAACTTGACAACTGTAATTTGGAACCAAAACTCAAACACTTCCAACTCCAACACACAACTGAAGGGAGAATTTAAAAAAAAAAAAAAAAAAGAATCCCAATATGTTACCTTGCAACGCTTTTGTGCCTGGGAATTGAAAGATGAAATTCCCTGAGCTCCTTCCATCCCACACTTCTGCCTTGACATGGAAAACCTGCCCTGCTCCTGGAGGTAACCCTGCCCCTGGTGTCACACTTGGTTTGCCCTGTGCTGCTTTATTGCCTCTGGAACTCCCTGGAATATGGCCATGGGATTTAAGTCCAAAGTTCAGTTTACACAAAGTGAACGTCTTAAAAGCTTCAGGTAGTTCTGCTCAAACAAACACAGCAATCCTGGGACATCGTTTTCTTCGTGGCAAAGCTGAAAATGGCCCCCTCTGCTTGAGAGCTGAGGAACTCCCTCCTGCACACACTGCTCTGGGGTTTGGATTTCTGTTCCATTTTCTCCACAAACACACAGAAAAAGCCCTGTAAGACTCCTGCAGAGCAAAGTCCAGCCCTAGACAGCGGAGTTCTGCTTATCCAGGAATTACAGGAGTGCTGCAGGTCACCAGCCACCAACAGCTCCAAGTGGAGAGACCAGAGAGCCCCTTCCTGGGCTGCCATCAGGCTGAAGGTCTGATTTCCCTGGGAGCAGCTCCTTGCTGCAGATAAGACATTTACAACACTCATGTGATGACAATTTTGCCCTTGGACACTTTTAAGTGTGGCTCAGCTGCTCTTTCATTTATTATTTCGTAGCTTCCTCAAAGGCAAAATTTACAATGAAATTAAAAGCAACAAGAAGTTCTTCATTTGTGGAAGCTCCTGCCTGAGAGCAATAAATACGCTTTGCAAGAATTTAAAGGTGTTTTTTAATGCTGGTAAATGAAAGTGCTTCTCTGCTGTCTGCTCCTCAGACTACAAAGAGATTTCTTGTGCTTTACCAGCTTCACCTGCTCCTCTTTTTTGTCCCCAGACAGCACCTGAGACATCTGATGTGTTAACAGCCAGTGTCCCTGTCAGGAGGGATATGGGGGGTCTGTTTCCTAGGAACTCCTTTCTGTCTTATGCAAGGCAGGTACCACTTGCCAGGTTGAGTTTGTTACATGGAATTGGCTTCTTATTTTTAGGTTGAAAAAAAAAAAGAAGGAAAAATTGCAAGAAAAATCTCATCAGCTCCCAGGCAGCACAATGGGAAAAATGAAATAAAGATGTCTCAGTCATGCATTCTCTTCTTGGGCTGTAGCAGTTAAAGAAATAAAAGATTTGTGTCACCATGGCAATGTTAAAAAAAAAAGGGGGGGAAAGAAATCCTCTGTTCAACAGCCCCAAGATATCCACAAGTCAGCCAATGACTGACAAATTTTGGAGCAGTGTCAAAGTCCTGCGTGCCAGGATTAAAAGCATATGTAAACTTTATGGCCATGGTTATTCCAGAGCAGTCTCAAGTGGGTTCTGTCTGCTGCCTTAATGAACAGTTGGGGAGCTGATCCTGCAGCCAGGCAGAGCTGGGAGGGATTTTTATGGCACAGCAATTCCAAACAGGGCAGGAGCTCAAGAGTGATCAGAATGAAAATAAAGGGTGGAATTTTGGAGATAACAGAGGTGCAGAGAGAGCCACAGAAGCTCTCCTGGTGTGTCAGAGGTTCAGCTGCTCTCCCTTCTCTCAGGGTTCTCTGTTTGCTGTCCCAGGTGTGGAATGAGCCAGTGCCAGCCATGGTCTGACAGAGCCCATGGGGTTGGAATGTGCTCCCTGTGCCCCGGATGGAGCTGAGGGGAAACAACTCCAGATTGCAGAGGAACTTGGGTTTGGGTGAGGAAAAGCAGCTGGTGTGAGCCAGAGCAATCCTCCCCTGTGCTTTGTGCATCTCCCCCAGACACAAACACCTCTGGTGCTCCAGGAATGTTGTCCATGACCTCTCCATTCCTGGCATTCCTACACATTCCCTGGTGATTTGGACTCTCCAACCCCACAGCAAACAATCTCCCACTTCTCTCTGCTCAGACCTTGCTCAGCCTCACAGAATCATGGAATTCCAGGATGGGTTGGATTAAAAGGGATTTTAAATCCCACCCAGTTCCACCTCGTGCCATGGCCAGGGACACCTTCCACTGTCCCAGGCTGCTCCAGCCTGGCCTTGGACATCTCCAGGGATCCAGGGGCAGCCACAGCTCCTCTGGGAATTCCATCCCAGCCCCTTCCACCCTCCCAGGGAACAATTCCCTGTCACATCCAATCCACAGCTGCCCCGTGGCAGTTTAAAGCCATTGGGATATTGTAAAAAGTGCACAACCTTGCCAGCATCATTCAAATGTCACCCTCTTGGCTGTGATTACAGGCAGCTCCCAAGATCATGTGCTTACCCAGGTTGTTGTGTGCTGGAGACATGGGGTTTGGTGATAAGTTTGGAGAACCTGAAAATCAAGGTGGGATAATTATTGCTATGGAATCTGCACCAGGAAAAACATTCACAGGATCTGCAGTGCTGCCCAGGCTTGTTGGAGGGACAACCCTCTGCTCACTGTAGTCTCATTTTTGACACTGCAGCTTCTCTGAGGTTCATTGCTCCTTACAGGAGCTTTCAGATACCACCTTGCTGCCCCTTCACAGGGAATTCACTTAAGTCTAACCCATTAATTTTCCAAATTGAGCAGCACTTGGCTGTTTTACTTTCAGGTATCATCCTGACAAACCCAGTTAGCTGGGCATTAAAGAGCTTGAGTGTACATTGCGAGACAAAAGAAAATTAAAACCATAACACTTCATATCCCCAATCCTGCTGGGTTTGAGACAATGGAGTATTGGATCAGGTTACACAGATCTGACCAAAAACCTGTCAGAATTTTATCCTCAATCATGTAAATTTGCCACAAATTCTGGGCCTATATTTTCAGTATCTGCACTTGGATGTCCCATGGATGCAGACGGGTGGTGCAGCCCATTTTTACTTTTCCTTTCACACTGTTCTGAGCTGGTTTCTTCATTTCATTTTCTATAATGAGGGAAGTCCATAACACCTGAACATTAATATGGGCTATTTGAACATAATATATGTATTATTTAAACACAAATTAGGTACCCTCATTCCAAACCTGGCTAGTTCTCTTTGTGGCAATGAGACAAAGCATGGACATTCAACTTCCTTTGGGATACAGCCACTAAATTAAAACCCCAGAGGTGACTCACCTGCATCCATGCTGGGGTTCATCTGGTGGTCACTGGTTTCTCCATCCTCACTCAAATAGCCTGGAGGAGGGGTCTCTGGAGGCACAAAATCATCACATTGTCAGTGCAACTGAAAACTCTGGGTTTTAGGCATCAAAAACATTCACCTTGCCATTCACAAGGAGCTCAAATTCTTTTTATTAGTTTTCTTTCTCAAGCTGCTTGAGGGAGGAGCCAGCACAGCCAGGGTTATATCCATATTTGTGAAGAATAGAAGAGGGGGAAACCAAAAAAATCCGGATTTTCAGTCCCATGAAACTTTAAGCCATGGAGGCAGTTTTCTGTCCACATATTTCTCCTCTCCTGGAGTGCAGCTGCATAACTTGTCCATGCAAATAAGGTGTAAATTGCTTGTAAAAGAGATACATAAATAGAAGAGCTCAATTCCATCAGAAATTTGGAGAGTTTTACTCAAAATGGCTGAGTTTCATTCAAATCTCACCCTGGTAAGGGAACATCCAGTTTAGATTTCACAATAAACTGAGGTTGTAGCACTGAATGAAGAGGTGAGTTTAAAACCAACAAAACGAAGCCATGAGCAGCCCTGGTGAGTGCCCACATTTACAATTTCCAGCTGTTTGTGCACTCTGTAGCTCCAGAGGAACAACAGAGGAAAGAAAGATCCCCAGTTTGGGGTGCCCAGTGTGGGATCCCCAGTTTGGGGTCCCCAGCCAGGATTCCCTGCACTCTCTGCCCCTTCCCTCTGCTCCCTGGATGGAAGACACAAGGTACCTGGAATGTAGTTGCTCTGGGGCTCGATACCTGCAGGGAAGTTAGTGTTCTCTGGGATGGAGTGGCTGTAGTCATCCAGGGGCGGGAATTCGGCCGGAATTTCCGTGTGCCGAGGCACCAGCACCGGAGGCAGCACTGGGGAGGGAAAACAGGGAACAGCTTTGAAATGAAAGTGAGCAGAGAACAAGGAGAAACCAGTTTGGAGTAACAGCTTTAAATACACGGCATACAAAGGGGCTCGTTAAGGGACAGGATTTGGTGTTTGCCTCTGGAATAACAGCAGCAGGTGAGGATGTTGTTTATTCCCAGCTGGGAATGGGATAGAGCTTATCTGAGCACATCTGGTCTCTCTGCCCCCTTGCAGCTCTGCTTGAAGCACCGTTTAAGAGACGGGCACCCCGTGATTCCCAAGGATTGAGATTCCCATAGGATGGAGCAGGCAGGTGGATTAGCATAATCATCCTGCCTGGCCCTGCAGATCTGTGCTGACACGCAGCAGAAGCTCCTGCAGCTCCAGATCAAAGTCTCTTCCAGAGGCAGGAGGAGACTCCAGAACAGGAAGCTGGGAGCTGTTCTTAGACCCAGCTCAGGAGTTTATCCTTAATTTAACCCTAGCAGTGAGGGATGCACAGAACACTGCTACGGTTCCTTCTGTGAGTTATGTGCACACAACGCCACGTGGGGAACCTGGAACCTGCTCACTTGGATTTCATCAATTCCCAACAATATTCTCCCCCTGAGTGCAGGTTCATAAATTATTCTACTCCATACAGTGAGGGATTATCCCAAATAACAGAGCCACTGTGCATGGGAACGCCTCCTGCTGCAGGAGAGGCTGAGGAGGGCAGGATATCCTGGAAATGCCCTTGGAGATGCCTCCTGCTGCAGGAGAGGCTGAGCAGGGCAGGATCTCCTGGGAATGCCCTGAGAGATGCCTCCTGCTGCAGGAGAGGCTGAGCAGGGCAGGATCTCCTGGGAATGCCCTGAGAGATGCCTCCTGCTGCAGGAGAGGCTGAGCAGGGCAGGGATCTCCTGGGAAGGCCCTTGGAGATGCTCCTCCTGCAGGGGAGGCTGAGCAGGGCAGGGCTGTGGCGTACCTGGGGTCTCCACTCTCTGGTAGTGGTAGGGGTTGACGCAGACTTCGTCCTTCTTCATGTTGAAGGCGAACTCGCACATCTCCATGGCGCGCAGCTCGTGGTGGCTGTGCAGGTCGGGCCAGCGCCACAGGCGGCAGTAGATGACGTGGGGCAGCCCCTTCCTGTGGGACACCTGCAGCCGCCCATCCAGGGACCTGCACGGAGCACAGGGAGCGCTGCTGGGCACAGGATCACCACGGGGTGCTGCTGTCCCAGCACGGGCACCAACCAACCCTTGGCACGGGCACCAACCCTTGGCACGGGCACCAACCCTTGGCACGGGCACCACCCGCCAGTGCTGCCAGGANCGCCACGGCCCCCCCCCGCCAGTGCTGCCAGGAGGCCGCTGGTGCCCGTCTGCAGAGCAAGGATTTACCTCCAAAATCATGGAATCCCAGCTGGTTTGGGTTGGAACTGACCTTAAAGGTCACCCAGTGCCACCTCTGCCATGGGCAGGGACACCTTCCACTGCTCCAAGCCTCATTGTCCGAGCTGGCCTTGGACACTGCCAGGGATCCAGGGGCAGCTACAGCTTCTCTGGGAATTTCATCCCAGCCCCTCCCCACTCTCACAAGGAACAATTCCTTCCCAATATCCCACCTAAGCCCACCCTCTTTTGGTCTGAAGCCATTCCCTGTGTCCTGTCCCTCCATCCCTTGTCCCAGTCCCTCTCCAGCTCTCCTGGAGCCCCTTTAGGCACTGGATGAAGCATCCACGACAAATAATATTTGTTTCATACAACAGCTCCGCTCTGGATTTACTTTTGGATATCTGGATTTTTAAATCTTTTCTTTACTATTTTATGGCTGATTAGGAGACCGGGACAAAAGCTACAGGCAGTAAAAACACCACAATTCAGTGGTACTCCTTAAACACTGACATATGTCCTGAACAAGCAGGGTTTGTACAGCTCTCAGCCATCTCTGTTGTGCTTGGAAAGTTGTTAAGTCTTAAAATGTGTGTTAATAAACCTGGACTTTAAAACAGATAGACAAATTTATAATAGATGCTTTTATGTAGCTTTATCTACTATGTCTATATAGTAGACGTAGTAGATATGTCTATAAAGTTCAAGTACCTTACAAACAACCAAGACGTCCAGTTTCATTTTCCAAGTCGCAGCTTGAAAGCAAATAAAGAGTTTTTACAGCACTGCTTATTTTTATTTTTACATCTACCCTGTGTCTCCTCCAGCTCATTCTTCACCCAATCCCATCCTCACCCCAGAACAGCCTTTTCCTAGCAAACCTTCCCGGGAAGCAGGACAAGAGTTTTCAACTCCCCTCCAGCAGAGGAAAAAGCTGGAGCGGGGTCTCCTCCATCCTGGATGAATGGGAGCTGCCCCCAGGCACTTCCTTTGAAGTCTAACCCTTCATTTCCCTTGCTTTTCCTAATGACCCAAATGAAACACTTCAGGGCTTTGGTGAAATGAAATATTTCTCTTTTTTAATTTGTCAAGGAGAGAGAAAAATAAAGAAAATTGAAATTTTACTCGGAATGATTTCCCCTGGTTCTTTGTGTTGGCAGGCGAGTTAGAAAAACAAAGCAAACCCAAAGCAAAACACACAAACAATTATTCCAAAGAGCTTGGGCTCATCTTGGCTGCCCTAAGAGAGTTTTCCCAAAAGTTCCTCTGGCAGAGCTTGGTACCACATGCACCTTTGCAAACACGGCTGCAAAAACAGGGAAGGCAAAACACAACAGATTCCAGCAAAACTGGGGAATATTCCCAAGGAGACTGCCAGTGGCTAGACCTGAGCTTCTGGAAAAGGTGGGAATTTTGGTGTTGATTTCACTGGAGCCAAGCCTGGAGTGATGTGACCTCAAAACTAATCAGGTTGGAAAAACTTTTAAAAAATACATATGAAAATATTCACTGAATTCAGCTAAAAGAGATGAGACAAGGAATAAGCCAGGAGTGCTTCCCCATTCCCTTCATCTTTGCCTGCTTGGCAGCATATCCTGCATCCAAGAGAGGGAAAAAGAGAAAAAAGAAGGCTCAGAGAGGATATTCCAAGTATCGCACAGGACACACAGCTGTGGGAAGTGTTATTCCTGCTCCCAGTCTCCAGCAGCACATGGACATTGTGGATTTGGGCTGAGCAGCTGAGGTGGGGCATTAACACAAAATGTGTTTGGGGTTATTTCCAAGGTTGGGGCTCTCCCTACATTCCCCAACAACGAATTCCCAATCAGCTGGAGGGGAAAGGCTCTTCCTGCCATCACCCCAGGCTCTGCCCACAGCACAGAAAGAGATGGAATTAATTCTCTGCACTCTTATCTAAAGAGACTTTTTACAAGGGCAGAGCCATCCGGTTTATTTCCAAATCCAGCACCCTCTCCCTCTGTAAGAGATAAGGTAAAAGGAATGATATTTCCCCAAAGCCCTGGGGGCTCATTGGGTTTTTCTGGCTGGGAAATCTCTCCTCAGGCTCCCCAGTGAGGGACTTGGGACAAAACAGAATCATCTGTATGTTCTTGGGAACTCCACTTCCCTCTGTCCTGCCCCAACCCTCCAGGAGCATTTTCCTCAGCCCTCAGGGAATATTTTCTCCCCAGGAACAAACTCCAGGCGTGGCTGAGATGGGACAGGAGATGAGAGGAGCCAACCCTGCTCTGCTCAGGGGTGACCCCAGCGTGTGTCCCATGGGCAGAGCCATCCCATAATAAACACAGCTCCTTCCCTCTCCTGGTCCTGTTCTGGAGCACGGGCTGATCCCAAACCCTCTGAGAGCTCAGCACATCCAGACTTCATTAAAATCAGCAGAATTTAACCCCAAGTTTCCCTTGGGATGCTGAATTGTTCCTCCCTTTTGCCTTTCCTTGAACCAGCCCGGCCTGAGTAGCTCTCCCTTACAACTGCCTGGATACATTTATTATTCCATACTATTTAACAGGATTTCTTTTGAAATTACCAATATTTTTTGGCCAAAATTTAGTACTGGGTTGTTCTCTAAAAAAAAGCATAATTTATGCTTTGTCATCCAAGTATTCCTACAGTGCATGGAGTCCTTGAGACCCAAAAAACCCTTTAGGATGGATCCATCCTTAAAAAACATTTCTAGGGAAATTTACCACACGAAGCTGCCTCTCCTCTCCAAGGCCAAGTGCTGCTCAAAGAGCAAAGGGCAACGGTGAGGCTTTAATGGCAAAACCAGAGAGGGGAGGGAAGAAAAATAACAGAAACAGTGGAGCTTTATTTTTAAACAATCTGTCTGAATTAAACAGGAGAACATTGCACAACCTGAATTTGATTTCCAGGCCTGATTGGGTTTTTTTCTGCTTGTTTGGGGTTTATTGTTGTTGGGGTTTTTCTGTTTGGTTTGTTTTGTGGTTGCTTTTTTTAACTGCATTTAATTTGTCAGATCCTGGATTGCGAAAGACAAAAAACCCACCCCATGTTCTGAAAGATTTTGGTTATTTAATTTGTTCCTCTTTGAGCATTTTGCAGCTATCTTTAGATGGATACTGAAACTCTTCCTTGCACCCATTCTCCTGCTTTAAAAGCAAAGCTGAAATCAGGGGTGCAAAAACCAGGAGTGCAAATTAAGGAAAGTGATCTAAGCAATCAAATATTTTTGCCCAGGTTGGAAAAATTCAGATTTACTCCATTAGAGATCCAATCCCTTCCCTTCCCCATCAGTTTTTTATCCCTGTCATTAATTTTGCAAGAGAGCAAAATGCCTGAAAAACTCAAGTATCCAGTAACACCAACATGTGCAAAAAGGGAGAAGGAAAAAAGAAAAATCATCAGGAAGAAAAATGGAAATTATTCACTCTAAAAACCATGAGCAGGAGCTGGTTTTTAAACCCATGATTAATAAGTTGCCAGTTGCTCTAAAATTCACCAAGAACTGTGGCCACAGGCTGTGATTTCCTCCTGAACACAAAACATGATAAGCAGTTCCTTACTGGCCCTGCATCTGGGCTACAGCAGGAAAATTCGCATTTATTCTTGTAGCAGAATCTGGCTTTTGTGTGCAGAGCTCTGTAAAATCCACAGGGCTTCACTGAGCAGTGGGATAAAATCTCAACTTTCCCTCAACAGTGGCCAAATCAACAAGAGGGAATTAAAAAAATGACCCATGCAGCACATTTGTAACTCCAGAGCTGATCCTTTGCCATCTCTTTCCCCTCAATTTGCCCAGCATCGCTGAATTTTCCAATTTCTGGGGCACTTTTAACAGTGCTGTCATTCAAGGTCTGGAAATAGAAGTTCCCTGTGTCAAGCTGAGGTTTGCAAGGCACTGCCAGAGAGGAAGCTAATAATTAACACTCCTGTTTAAAATTTATAGAAGATTAAAATAATTAATAAATGTGTAATTTTCAACATATTTCTATGGGAAGGGTAATTTTTTTACAACTTTGAAATGAATGGAGTTAAAGGATTTTCCCAAAGCAAAAGAAAACTTTGTGGCAGAGCCAAGACCAGGAGAGAAGAATGAATCTCTGCCTCAAAACTACCAATGACCACCCCTATTTTGTGCTGGGAACTCTCTCATCTGGTTTTTCCTTCCCACTAAATTCCTCTTTTGGATTTGGAAGGAAACCACACATCCTTCCCAGAACAACCCACAGCATCAGGTAAAGATTTTAAAGGTAAGGAGAAATTCATGTTTGTTCTAGGTTTGCAAAGGAGCTGACAATAGCAAAATTAACAATATCTCTTGTGTAAATGGTTTTTTACCTGCCTGCTTCCACCCCAGTCCTTGCAGCCTCCCCTTCCCCCTCTCCAGAGCTGAAGAACTCCAGCCCTGGGAGTTGATGTCAGGATCAGATTATGACAGCATGAGTCATTTATTAAGATTCCAGTAAGCTCTTTAGCAGGTGCCTTGAGACCGTATTTTTCAGAGTCTAATTTCACATTCAGACATAAGTACATTTTATTGGTTTACCATAAACTCTCTGCCCATTGTTGCTGCTCCTGGATCCACAGAGCCTTGTCCCCCTCCCACTCTCAGTTTAGTTCAGATTTCTTTAGAGCTATGGAGAGATCTCTTTTTCTCATATACCATCAACTATTTTTCCCCTGTATTTTTTACTGATCTCTGGTATTTACACCTCTTCCGTTTCTGCCCCAGCTACAGGATATTGGTTGGTGGCTACCAAACCCAGCTCCCTCTCCTCTATTTTTAGCCATTTGGTAATTTTATGCCCCTCCATTTCTTTCAGGCAGGAGCACAGCACACAAATGAGATACCCCAGAGACCCAAGAACACACCCTCATACCCCAGAAAGGAAAGAATATATCCTCATGCTTAACTAAGGCTTAATCACTTCCCAACTTCCTAATATACATTCCAATATTTCTGCCTTTTCTCCATAGAAAATAAGGGGTAGAAGTGGAATTTGGGGCTGTGTTTCTGATGGTATTGCATCCCTGGTACCCTGAAATGTGAAACCCAGTTTTTCTAAGCAGTCCCGGTCCTTTTATTTATTTCAGCCAAGTTTATTGGCCCAAATCTGTGTCAGACTAATTGAAATTTATTTGTGCTTGAGCCTTAAGGGTGCAGGGAGTGGACACAGGAGAGGTTTCTGAACGTGCCTTTTTGAAAAGTTATTTATCAGCGCTCGGCATTCCTTCCCAGAATCCCGTATTTAACTCCAGAGCTGAAACCCAAAACCCAGAGCACTTTCATCCAAGCACATTCATTCAAACCAGCAACTTCCTCTCTCCCAGGAGATTCCAGACATCCTGAGGGATGTGTGCTTGGATGGGCAGGCACTTGCATGAGGAGAAAAGGGATGGGTGAAAATACCAAGGAGATTCAGATCATCTCCCATAACCCAGAGTGCATCCAAAACAAAAGCATTCTAAGGAAGACTGAATTACTGGAGCACATGGCAATCAAAAAGAAAAAAAAGGCAAAGAAAAAAGCTGCTGTAAAACTCAGTTATTCTGTCAGCCTTCACGGTACTTACACTGATTTACATTTAATATCTAGTTTCTAAGTGCATCCTCTTGATGCTGGAGGGGAAAAAATGCTCCTATTTGCACTGAAATCCAGAGAGTTCTGCAAATCAGCATCAGCTGTTGATACAATCCAGATGAACCAGAGCAAGAGAACCCAGGAAAGAAAGGGAAAAGAAACTCATGTGCTGCACAGTGCTTGGACAGCAGCCTCACACCAAGAACTGCTGCCCCAAATATGTGTGTGCTAACAAAAGCAAAAGGGATTATCAGAGGGAGTGTGGAAAAATGACAGTTTTAAGACCTTGGCCTCCCCTTCACAATATATACAATTCCCAGTGCCTTCAACAGAACCTTCATATAAATACCAGAGTCAGAACTGGCTCCTCAGACAAATGTTTGTGCATTCTATCAAGTTGGGACTAAGCCAACATTTCTTATGGAAACATTTCTGGTGGTCCTGGACAAAGAACATGTTTACTTTATAGCAGATATAGCTAAAAATACATTGTGCTCCAGCCTCCAATTATCTTGTTTGGAATAGTTTGAGGCTACTCAAGGTTCGTTGCTGTTATTTTCTTTATTATATAGTGAAAATGTTGCTGCTTTTCCTGTAATTTGAAAAGCAGCTATTTCCAGGTTTGCCCATCTTGGACCTCCCCCGCATGGATAATGAGATCCAGGGTGAAATTTTCCAGAGTGCCCATCTCCCATTTTCAAAAGCAACTTAAGGCAGGGATCAATGCTCTGCTGGAATTACAGAGGCCTTTTAAGTCTTCCCTTACTGCCACTGGCTCTGTGTTTCATTGCTTTTCAGGCTGGGTTAGCAGCCATTCAGATATGTAATTATTTGCACAGCCAGTAGCAATTAACAGCACACCACAAACAAGGGGACCTGGTCCCAGAAACTTCCCCCAAGCTCCTCCCCAGCCCCTCCTCAGGGGTGTCCTTTGGGATCCATCCCTCACGTGCTTGGTGCTCTGTGAGGGGATCTGGTCTCCTTTAAATAAAATCCAGTTTGCTAACAAAAAACCTTCTGGGTTCCTTATCAGCCTCTCCCCTTTTCCCAAAGAATTCTTTATCCATCTCTCTGTCCCAGATGAGCTTTCCCAGCTCGGGCATGGCAGTGAATCAGTAGTGGGTGAATCACTTCCCATGTGCTTCACCCAGAGCAGATTCCCACAGGCTTCCCCCCTAATCCCGATGACACAGAGAGACCCAAACAAACCCCGGAGTTTCCACCAGCAGCCAACACAAGGTGTGTGCTGAGGTGAGAAGGGAACTGCAAGAGGGCTCTGTACATTTTACACCTCTGAGCTCCTCCGCTGAGTCACCAGCAGAGATCCAGCTCCAAAGCCAGGCCAGCAGAGTGGGATGCAGATTTCAGATGGAACGCCTCATTAAAAGCTCACACGAGTTAATATTTTACAGTCTCCTCTGTCTGTAATTGCCAGTGAAATCAGAGCCCGGGTGTGTTTGGAGCAAGCACTTTGTAAACTCCCCTGTCTCATAATCAGCTTTTACAGCACCTCGGAGAGGCTGAGGGCAGACAGGAGGTGCTGCTGCTTTTGGGGTTGTTACTCTGATTTGGGGGCTGGTTCTGTACAGTAATAAAAAAGGGTTCTTTGGACCAGAGAGGTGGAAAAAGCTTCAGCTGAAATATTTTCTTCCCCCACCTCAAACTCTCAGCAGCAAAAAGGAAGCTGTGCATGGGGCCTACCTGAAGGCTTCCTTTCTTCCTGTGACTCTCCAGAGCAGGGGCAAGGGTTGTTTTCAGGCTGCCACTCGCAGCAGAAGTCACCCCCTCCAGTCAAGGTAATTATGTTATTCATGGAAGCCAAATTCTGCCTCCCTAAATTACAGATTATGTTTAAAAAAACTGAAGAACTTTGAGAAAACGAGGGGGAAGAGTATCTTATCTTCCCCATGCTGCAAGACATTCTCTGCTGGCCGAAAATG
The DNA here is from genome assembly GCA_013400215.1 of Cisticola juncidis. NCBI lineage: Eukaryota > Metazoa > Chordata > Aves > Passeriformes > Cisticolidae > Cisticola > Cisticola juncidis. The sequence continues at coordinate 233,150 of VXBR01008020.1, forward strand.
CGATTTTTCCACGGTGTTGCTGTCTGGATGCAGTGTTTCCCTCTCTCCTCCACTGTTCCCTGCCCTGCTGCTCCTGGAGCGAGGATGTCTAACTCCAAAGCTGAGCTCTGACTAATGCAGGATGTGTGGGAGAGCAGCTCCATGAATAAGAGCTCTGCAAAGCGCCACGATCACGCTAAGTCACTCTTATCACCCAAACAGGATCTCCAGCCTGTGCGTGCACAGGGGCCTTCCTGTCAGGGTTTGATCATCGCTGCTGCTCCGTGGAAAGCCAGCTGGGGTGACAGAAAATGCAGCAGGAAAAAGCAAGTGGCTGAAATCAACATAAACAAAGATCTTATTTTCATGTAAATGTCAGCAGCAATAAAAGCTTGACGCAAGAAGTGATTAAAGAACAGTCCAGAAAAAACCCCAGCATGAAAACAGGTCACCTTTCAACCACCACAGGACACAGAGCTGTTCCCAAATGAGATGTTTTTCAAAAGTTTTCCATGAGATGTCCGTTACGAACAGCTGAAAATATCAACTGCATCCAAACTCACATTTAAGGAACAGAGAGCCATTTCAGGTACCTTTCCTGTTGTCAGCTCCCCCTTCCCTCTCTCCAAACTCAAAAGAATATTTGATATTCACGTCCTGGGAAACCTCACCGGATAAATGCTTAAACATTGAGCTTAACCAGATCTCGAGCTTGCCAAGGAGAAGGAACGAGGAGGGAAGCAGACTCACAGGTAAATATTAGTTTGTACTTGAAAAAGCCAGAGCACACTTTAAAACTGCTTTTGATTTTCATGCCAACCTCACAATATCCACTGTCAACCAGTGGAAGGCCAAGGTGACATGGGGGGACAAGCACCTGGGGTCTCTGGCAGCTGCTCCAGGGGACAATGACACAGCCAGGCAAAGGATGGAAAAGGGCCAGCAGAATTCCAGAAACAAGGGATGTTTTCCTTCCCAGTTTCCTTTCTGGCCCCTCTTGGCTGTGCCAGGCACACAGGAGGTGGGCTGGGCTGTGCCTGTGGTTCTGGCACTCTCCACAGGGGCAGGGAATGCTGTTTGGGAATGCTCTCCTGCTCTCTGCTCCCACACAGGCCTCACACCCTCCTGGGCAATAATGCCAGATAACGCCTGGCGGTCCTTTGAAGGCACAGGAGAGATCCCTCCTGTCCTGAAGCTGCAGCCCAGCACCCTCTGCTGCACCCTGAATGGGAATCCAGAGAAGACAAAACAATTTCCAGTTCTCTCAAATCCTTCAGTGCTTTCAGCATTCTGCAAGTGCACAAATAGATCTGTCCCTCTCTGGGTGCAGCCAGGACGAGAGGGACACCAAAACCCTGAGTGACAGCCAACAGCAACATGGTGACACTTTGATGTCACCATGAGACCACTACGGCTTGCTCCAAATCAAAGCTCTGGGGAACTTCTGAGCCAGATAATCACAGTGCAGATGAAATGCAGACAGAGACCCAGGAACACCACCCAGCTCCTCCAAACCAACACGATGAGGCACAGAGGGATAAGGCTCAATTATGGCCTTTTTCTGTCTCCTCTGGAGCTGCAAAATGCACTTGTTGGGTGCCTGGGTCGGCAGTGACTCAGAGAACAGAGGGCTTTCCATTGAATCATCCACAGGGTTTTAAGCACCCTCCAGGTGCTGTTGATGGGAGATGTCTCACTACCTACACCTTCCCTAAATACTGCCTGGGCTCTCCAGGGCAGGAGAGGAAGGGCTGCAGCACAGACCAAGGGTGCCAAGAGCAAGAATCCTCTGGGAATACCTGGATGCTACAAAAAGGAGTGATGGGCAAACACAGATGGAGCAGCACTGCTCACTCCCACAGCGTGTGAGCACCGACAGAAACTACACAAAGATAGGGAAACAATGGGATAAGTCACCAATATTTGACTTCACAAGTCAGGACAGTTTTCTTTCCCCTCCCCTCGTGACTAAGCCTTTGGTCCACACACCCACTCCATCCTCAAAAAAACAACTCCGTGAAACAAATGTGATTGCTCTAAAATACACAGAGGCAATGACCAACCACCCTCCCCCTCACAGCACTCAGCCTATTTACTAAGAGTCTGCACCGTCTGCTCTGTTTGTAACAGGATCCAACTCCCCCTCTCAATGAGACATTAAACACCAGCAGGTCCAACCCCCTCCACTTTCCTTATCCCATTCCCAAACCTCCAAGTCTGCACACAACATCTTTCTTCCTCATGAACTTGTGGCCATCACTCCTGGCTGCTGCCAGGGGAAGGACACTGCAGTGCCCAGTGTGCCAGCAGATCCCAAACCAGCCCTCAAACCCATGCCAAGGGCTGTGCCAGGGGCTCTCCTCCCTATGCTCTGCCTCCCAACATCCCCAAGCTCAAGGTCTGTGTCATGCCTTAACAGGTTAAACTGGCAGAGAGGAGCTCTGGATTCAACATAAGGAAGGAATTCCTGCCTGTGAGGGTGAGCAGGCCCTGGCACAGGGTGCCCAGAGAAGCTGGGGCTGCCCCTGGATCCCTGGAATTGTCCAGGGCCAGGCTGGATAGAGCTTGAAGCAACCTGGGATAGTGGAAGGTGTCCCTGCCATGGCAGGGGTGGAATGGGGTGGATTTAAGGTCCCTCCCCACCCAAACCTTTCTGTTATTCTCAGATTCTGCAGCTCACCTGTAATTGTGTCTCTCTGTGCTGCTCTGGGAATGGCAAAGCCACTGCCTGCACCTGCAGCCAGAATCCCCAGGTTCAGCCCATCCTGGCACAGACTTGCTGCACCAAGCCTTACTCTAGGAGATACTCACCACCCAGAACCACTGCTGCAGACCACCCCTGGCAGCCTTCCTGAAAGGACTAGTCCAAACCTCCAAAGCAAGTGAAGATCTACCCCTTCTTCTTCCTTTTAGCAATCAAAACAACTTTTCTGTCCTTATGTCATCCCAGCTAATCTCTTCCTCCTCTGTGGCACATCAGATAAATATCTTGTTTGTCCAACCCATCAGAAAACACAGCTGCTAAAATTATCACTCTGACCCATCAATCACCCTCCTCTCTCACACTGTCCCATATTTTCTTGGAGGTATTAAGTTCAAAACCTTGTCCTCAAGGCACTCCAGCCCTCTTTTATAACACATTTGGGAGCTCATAGCAACAGCAGCTTCTCCCAAACTCCATGTCCAGACAGGACATCCCCCATGTGCTCCCTCTGGCTTCTCCTTTTCTCCCACCCGGGCCCCTCTCCCTGCTTTTGGCAGCTTTCAGCATTACAGTGCTGTAGAAATTCCTTGCAGCCCTGAAGAGATGGAAGGATGATCCTTCACCATCTCGTTTCCTTGGGAAGACTGATTAAACTGAGAGCACCAACCAGGATCAACACGATGCCAGCAGACAAAAAGGTTTGCAGGGAGCAGATAGTGCAAAATTATTGAAGTAATTAATACAGCCCGTGGTTACAGTTTTCCCTGGATATTCCCAGGAGTACTGCCTTGCATCTTTGAGCCTGCCAGCTCCTCAGTACAGGGACAGTCTGTATTTTTTCCCCCTCTTCTAAAGCAATAAGCACATTCTTGGCAACTAAATTATTAATAAGGAACAAATGATAATTGATTTATGGATGAGCCTGAAAAAGAGGATTTGTCTTCTTCAGTCTTTTAAGTCACCACGGCCACACGGCTTTGTGCTGGTTCTATCCCCTCCGAAATGTCCCACCCAGACCTGTAATGCAGCACATCCAGCTCCAAATGATCTGTGGTTATGTGACCCGTTTACCTCTGTTGTATCTGACCACTGACCAGATATTGCAACAGAGAAACAAAGTGCTCATTGTTCCTCCTGTCTCCCTCTCTTCTCAGCAAGAAAAAGCTTAACTGGATTAGTTCTTAAGATTTTATTTTTATCCATTGTGAGCTTGTGAGAAAAAAAAATACTCATGGAAAAGATGAGTTTTGAATTCAGGCTTTGAATATGCTGAACTTGGGGAATTAGCTCTCAGTGCTGGTGGAAAGTTCCACAGTTCTGGCCCAGGACTTCACACCAGAAGTCTCTGTCCTGCTCCTCAGAGCACGACTTTCTCACACTGCAGCTCCAGCACTCGAACAACAACCTGCACTCCTGTTCTGCTGCCTGAGCTGAGGATTCCCGGGAAGGTCTCCCCCTGCACGGATCTGGGCTCCCTTGTGAGGCAGGCGGGAGGAGAGCAGCTCCTCCGCAGGCTGCTCTGTTTATTGTAATTACCAGCACCACGCTCCCTCCCCACTGCTTTCACAACATTCCCCACAACTTGTTTGGCACCGAGGACTGAGCAGCAGCCAGCCTGCCACAAACTCAACCTTTCTGAGGGAGACCCGTGCCTTTACTGAAAGCAACCCAAAGTTTGTTTCTAGAAACATTATGGAGATGACATGTAAAACACACAGCACTGCTGCTTACAGGCTGGCTGAATCCCAAACAATGGGAGCTCTTCCATGAGGCAAAAACAGACCTTCAAAGGCTCGTGGGCAAATATACTGTCACTGAATATTTTGTCATGGAAGCAAGAGCCTAAAAATATACCAGGAGCAGATAATGCAGTGAGACAGCTCGGCGCACATCCTGCCTGCGCTCTGTAAACAGCCCGATGTGAACTGGCACCATTGTACAAATCAGGCCACCCATACCAAAAAGTAGGGCAGTGGTTTGTGACCAACTGCAGCCTCCATCCCACAGCTCCTCCTGCAGCCTCATCCCACAGCCCTAAGCTCCTCCTGCAGCCTCCATCCCACAGCCCTGAGCTCCTGCAGCCTCCATCCCACAGCCCTGAGCTCCTGCAGCCTCCATCCCACAGCCCTGAGCTCCTCCTGCAGCCTCCATCCCACAGCCCTGAGCTCCTGCAGCCTCCATCCCACAGCCCTGAGCTCCTGCAGCCTCCATCCCAGATCCCCGTGCTCCTCACCCCACACACCCTGCTCTGTTTGGAATCAGTGGTTGGAAGCTGTGGTGGGAGCGTGGCTGGGTTGTCTCAGGAATTGGGAGAGGTGAGGAAGGGGCACTTTGGGGTCCCATCCCTGCACCCAGAGCTGCACCACGTCCTGCCCACAGCAGGAAACCCAGCCCGGGGCTGTGCTGATTCACCACGGGATTGTAATTCTGAAAATACTTCTCTTCTCCTCCTCCTCCTCCCTGCCAGGGAAGGGCTGTTGGTATCTCCTTTCTCTCAGCATAAATCAAAGATAAAACACGAGTGCCCTGGGTAACTGGAAAACATCATATTCTGCATTCCTTGCTCCCATTTGCAGTATTTGGGCTTGAAGGGGAAAATATTTTGTTTAGCATAAGTGAGAGAATGGTAAAAGCCACAGCAGATTGAAAAAAGTGAGGCTCTGGGGACACAGTTCTCCAACAGAGCAAAGTGAGATGAATTCCTTGTTCTAGCACATAAAGCTTAGCTGGATTTGGTAATTAAACCCAAGTTCTCAAAATCTTCAGATGCTTTTTAAACGTTTTATCCTTATCAAAATTGTCCCCATTGCTGTCACTGCTTTTCTGTAAATACAAGTGGCAGGTCCCTCCTGTGTGAGTGTGCAAGGACACTGCAAACACTCCAGGAGTTCCAACACCACAAAAATAGATGTCAAAACTTGAAATCATTAACGCAGTTATGCGTAACAGTTCCCAAAACAAAAATCCCTGAGTGAGCCTCGGGTGGAACCCAGGAGCATTCAGACACTTTAATCTGTGCTCAGAGCCTCCCCTGTGCCCAGAGCTATGGAAAGCTCAGGGTGGCCAGAAATAAAAAGCAGCTCCCAAACCTGAAAGGTTTGTTCCTTGCAGGAGAGCTCCCCAGCCGAACCTGTGCGTGCTCATTTGCACACGGAATGAATCCAGCAAATTCCATTCCAGCCCTTCGCACCGCTGCCTCTTGAGGATGTGATTGTTGTATTTAATCCCCGCTAAACCCCGGCCAAACATCAGGGCCAACACACAACCGGCAGAGAGGAGAAAGTGCCTGACCCAGGAATTTCCATTTCCAGCAGGATGAGCAGGTAAATGAGACGGACAAACAGGAAGGAGCAGTTGTTGTGTACCGGGGTGTGAAGTGGCTTCGTAGGGAAAAGAAATTAAAACCATGCCCATCCCATTCTTCCTGCAGCAATTAATCAGATTTCACTTTCAAAACACGGGTGCTAAAGTCCAGGTGAGCAAATCCTGGGAAATGCACGGTTTCTTTTTACGGGCAGGGAAAGAAAAGAGGGGAAAACATGCTAAGAAGTAAAAAAGATAGATTTTTGTGAAAATGGGAGAGGCATCAGGAAGGGAAGGCTGTGGGAAATGTGTATGAGTAAAGCAAAGAGCACCAACCCTTTCTGCTTTCCTCTGCTGATCACCCTTGATAAATTATCATGACTCTTCAGGGATTCTTTTAAAATCTGCTTTTCATTATTTACTCGTATTTTTTGGGAAGATAAGATTGTCTCTGCCTTTGAAACTTCCACGAGGGCCACACACTCCCACACAGAAGGATTTCAGTGCTATAAAAGCTCGGGCTGCTCAGCCAGCTACTACTTAGTAAGAAAAAAGTGACACGGACAGCTACAAGAGGCACTGATATGGAAACCATGCAAAAAAGGTGACACTGGGGTTTTTTGAGCACTTGATGTTAAGGAAAAAATAAAAATAAATGAAATTAAATGAAATCAAATGAAAAATAAGATGAAAATAACATTAAAAATAAGATAAAAATAAGATAAAAATAAAATGAGAATAAAGTAAGTAAAATAAAATAAAATAAAATAAAATAAAACACTGAAAGGTCTGGAGCAGGGCCAGGGTGCTCAGTGGGGGAATCCTTCCCCACCAAGGCTGCTGCATTCCTGACTCACAAGTGAAGGTGCATGCAGTGGCTGTGTCAGGTGCTGGCTTGGCAAAAGCATTTCCTGCTAATGGTTTCTTAATTGTTTTCTGACAGACGTGAGACATTCCCCAGAGGGCTGTGGAGCCAGGAATTGGGAATGCCCGGTGCCATTTGTCCCAGCAGCCACCTGCTCCCCAGCCCTGCCATCCCCTCCTGGCCCACCCTGGCATTCCCGAGCCCTGGAATGTGCGGGCATTTGCTGGGCTTTGTGCATCAGCTCCATTAATTTCACTGTTCAGTCTAAGCCTGGCCTCAGAGGGCCCTGCAGAATTCCTGGACTGAGGCAGAGCTTTGCTGTGCTCAGTCAGGATGAAAGAGACTTTGAAATCTTGAAACGCTGCTGTTCTCTTAGATAATGAAGTGTTTTAACAAATAAAAATAACATTTTATTTCAGCCCCAGCAGGCAGTGCTGCCTGAGGTACCTCAAGGCAACAGCTATGAATTCTGATTTAAAGGGAACATTCACCCCACTCTGCTCTAAGTCTATCTGAATAAAAGCCAACTTATTTAGCATTTTGCTTCCTGCTGCAAAGATTCCACTGTTGTAGGCCTGGCCTGCGAGACGAGGAAAACCAAGATGGAATATCATGTGTCACTTCCTTTTCATCCCATGCAAACCTGGGCTCAGCTCAGGGGTGGGGACAGGCACCCTCCTTTCACCTCCTCAGCTTTCAGGCACAATAAATTAAGAAGGGTGGGCCTCCACTCAAAGCAACTTTTCTTTAAAGCTCATCAAATCCCTTCAGAACAAGTTCATTTGAATGTATTTAATTTTACTTGGAGACTGATAATAGCTGGAGTGTATTGCATCATCTTTGCTAGAACAGTAATGTCTTTTAAGTTTCTTTTTAGTAGCTGCCTCAGACATGCCTTAGATAATTTTGTTGGCCAACTGAGGACTAATGCAAGACATATTCTATGAATAAATGCATTTCCAGAGCCTCAGTCTCAGAAGGTGATTTTGCAAATGGCCAATGAGGAGTGCCTGCTTTGAAGTGTTCCTGGAACTTAAACCACTGATCAAATTCTACCAAAAAAGGCTCAGTGAAATGTTACTTCAGCCTGGGTTTATCCTTCCCATAAATGCAAACTACTGCATTAAACCCAGAACTTTCCCCTATTAAATGTGCACTTTCACAACTTGGGAGTATTTAACTGAGGTGCTTAAAGTCAACATTTCATTTTCTTTCTTGGAACAGTTGAAAAAACTTCAAGCCAGAGTTTTCACTGGATGGAAAAGGTAACTCCAAATGTCTTTTCCCTAAAAAGAAAGGCTGGATTTGCACCAGCCTGTGTGAAGGACTCAATGACACAGAGTTAACACCACTCCAGCCTGCTTTGCTCTAGAATGGATCCCAGCCAGCAACCTCCTGTTTTTTTCCTTATCCAGAAGGTTCCTGATGTTTCCCCCGTGGCTGAGGATCCAGAGATTTCTGCCCTGCTGGAGGAAATCATTGCACAAGGTCCATGGAAAGGGGAAAAAGAGAATTTTTGAGCTCTGTGGGAGCCTCTGGGCACTGCTCAAGCCCCCAGCAGGGCATTTACTCTCTTGTTTCAACACATTTAATTTGATTGTTCACCTCCTGAAGCAATCCTGGCCCAAACTGCCCAAGCCCAGCTGGATTTGTGCTTCACCAGTGAAATCCCAGAGTACTCTGCCCAAAATTCAGCACAGCAGAAAATGCACCAGGTTCACCCTACCACAGCACTCTAAAAACTGTCTGGTGGATATTTTGGGGAGGGAATAGAGAGTGGAGCCTGGTACACAGAAGGAATCATTACATTTCTAAGATTATTTTGCTCTGCTTTGTCACAACATTAAACCTCTCTGACTTGTACTCCACACAGAATGTTTTACAACATGTGTGGGCAAATTTAGTGATATATATTTTTCAAGCTTGATTACTTTCACACAGAGATTCCTTTAAGATATTCCTTTTTTAACAGTAAAAATCCCAGGGCTTCCCATATGCACAAAGCTGCAGAATGGCATTGCTGACTGGTGTTAATGCACACTGAGCCCCTGCATTGCTGAAATTTTCAAAAAACCCACCAAGGGAAGCCACAAAAATACACCAAAGCGGCCCAAAACTCAGCAGATCAGAAGTGCCTCCCTTTAAATCAGCAGACATTTCAAAGAAAGCACACAATGGTGCTGCCAGCTCCCTCTCCGTGGAACATTTTGTTTTAAAAGGCTGTTTTACAACGAGGCTGTTTTCTCCTGTCAGGATCTCAGGGATCCTCACGACACAGGAGCTGAGAAGTGTCACAGAGCTCTCACTCCACCTCTGATGCCATTATTATTCCTTGGGCACACGGCTTTGCTGCTCTCCTTTTGCTGTGGTTTTCCTAACATTTGGCTTTTATAGGAGAGTTTTGCAGCAAGTTTGTGGGAAATGACATCACCAGCCCTCAGTTCAGTTTAATACAGAAAGCTGCCTTCAAAAGAGCTTTTAAAATACTTTTTTTTTTTGATGGTTCTTTAGGATTTGAAAAAATGCTAGTGCATCCAAGGCTGTAAAGTTACATAAAGAACTTCCAATTCAAACATCTGAGCAGTGATCCATGTTCATTCTCTGTGCTGCTAACTAACCACAGGCTGATTTCCTTCAGCACTGTGTTTATTTTAGCAGTGTGCCTGTCCAGGATCCACCTTCCAGAACCCAGCACTAACCAGGTCCCATAAAACAGAACCTTCACTGCCACACTGGAAAAAAATTCCCATGGAATCACTGGTTTGGCTTCTACCAACAGCACAAAAGGCAAGGGGCTCTAGAAGTCTCCACTCACAGAGTGAAATATTTCTCAAGAAGCTGCTAGTGATAATTTTGGGAGAATAATCAGGTTTTTCAGTACAGAGCAGAAGCTGAGGGACTCTGTGGGCAACAGGAGAGGGCCAGGCTGGGAGGGAGGCTCAGCTTTCCTGTGCCACTTGTCACAATCTGTCCCCAAAAAAGCAACTAAACCCCGAGGGAGCAGGGAGTTCCAGAGGAGGCCTGTGGTACAACATCTGGAACAGGAAAAAGGCACAAAGGAGCAGAGACAGGAAGGCCAGAGGCACAATGGGCTCTTTTGAAAACAGAAAGGACAAATCTCAGTGCTGGGGCTGGGCAAGGAGTTTTGGGGGTGATAAATGTGAGGTACCTCAAGAGCTGCACAGAGGGAAAGAGAGCTCAGCTTCCCTGGCACTGAGAGGGTGTGAGAGGATCCCACTCCCTGTCTCTCCTCACGCTTCTCTTTATCCCTCCCTGTCATATTAAACATTCCTTCACAGGAAAAGCTTCCATGCAGGATGCCGAAACAGAACACACTTCCAAATAACCACTGCTGGGCTTACTTCATTTCCTTTACAGCACGATTTGGTTTTTAAATGGCATTTTGTGATGACAAACAATGAAATCTCGATGACTGGGTATGAAGGGTGACAAACAAAGGTCAGTGTCACCATGAGCTGAACTGGTACTGATGGCTCAGCAGGCAGCAGTTACAGAATATTCCAAGCTGGAAGGAACACACAAGGACCACTGAGTGCAACTCTTAATTAAATGGCCCTTATGGGTGGCACAATACCAAAAATATCAAAGTGTATGTTTGCCATTGATGAAAAAATGCACATTTCCAGTCATGATGCCCAAAAATCACAAAGTAAAAGCAACTTGCTTTGCGAAAAAACCAAACCCAAGCCCCCCAAACAACAAATAGAGAACAAGCCTTGTGAAAAATGGATGGTCTGGCCTTGTCAAAACTGTGGGCTGCGTGTACTCACCACTCCTTGTGGGACCACATTCCCAAAGTACAAACTCTCTCTTATGTGGGGTGTTACTGATTAAAATGATTTAGGAAGATTTTTTTTTCTCCTTGTTCTTTCTCCCACCAATTGTTCCTTGTGTTTTGGTTCTGTTTATGCAATCAAGGCCTTTCACTCTAAACCACGACCCAATTCCAGCCCCATTGAACATTTGGGCTCTGTGTTATTTGCTGGTGGGCAGGGGAGCACAGGGATGGGTTTCCAACTGGCAGAAATCCCATGCAGAGCTTTGGGACTCTCCTCTCCCCCCACTAAATTGAATTAAAGTGTGTTTCTTGTGATCTCTTTCTTGCCAGAAGCCCCACTGTTGCTGCAGCAGTATCACTAAGGATGGTTTTTATACCATGATAAATTAATTAACGTTTACAACTGATATAAAGTTATACTGGCAGACTGTTTAGTTACCTTGGAGAACATCATTCTGCAGTAAAACTCAGCTTTTTGGGGACATTTCCAGGCTTGGTTAAATTCTTAAAACAGCTGCCCAGAAGCCAGAGCAACACAGAACCAGCTTTGCAGGGAACAGCCTCATTCCCTTAGCAGGGAAGTTGGAGTAAATCATCTCCAGAGGTGCCTCCCAGCCCTGTGGGATTCTGGAATCTCCTTTTCAGTGCAGACCGAGTCCTAGAGCTCCAAAGCAGATTCCCACTGCTCTCTCCCAGGCTGCTAAGGCAGAGCCTGTTCCCTAAGGATCCTTTTCCCTCATTCACCTGCTGAGAAGGGAGAAGGGCTCTGCTGGATCCTGGGGTTTGGCAAGGGATGATCTCTGTCCCTGCTTTGAGTACCCGGCTGGCAGAGCCATTCTGAGTCCCCATCACAGTCCCTGTCAGTCTGAGAAAGAACCTGTTCCAGGAGCAGCTGCAAACTGCTCAGATTTAGCAGAATTCTCCTTTTTGCACCCCTTGCCTTGCCTGTTGCTGTCACAGCGTGGTCCTGCCCATCTGTGGACAACAAAAGCCTATCTGAAGTGCCAGAGCTGCACTAGCAGAGGTGCAGCCAAAACATCGCATGCCTCTGGGGAAACTCCCACAAAATTTAGTGGCAAATCAGGACACAGACTGATAAAAGATCCTCTGTACTGGGAGAGCACCCTCCCATGGGCAGAATTATATGAAATAAGTGACCAAAATTGCCTGAGTGAAGTCACTGAGAGACCAAACACTTCACCAATAAAATTTAAAAAATACTCGTGACTCCAAAATTTAACTCGCTGGCTTTACTTCTTTGCCTTAAAAATACCCTACCAACAAACATGTTTACTCACTGCTCTTTTCCTCCTCCTCATCTGCCCATGACTCTTGGCAAGGCAAGCTTTGATTCCTTTTCTCCTAAAAATGAAGATTAGTTTCTTTTGAGATCATCCTCAAGCCACCTGCAAGGTATCCAATGCTTTTCCAACTGCTGACACTCCTGCTGGCCCGTCCTGACCCATCATTAGCAGGGATTTTCCAGCAGATCAATCCTACTTGAGCCTCTCCAGGAAGCAGGTTGGGTTTTAGGTCAGCTTTCTCTGCAGTTTGCTCCCTGCCATGCCACAGGGATGCTGCAATGCAGCCTCTGCACGCTGCTCTATCCCCAAAAAGAAACATTGCTCACCACACTGAAACTCTACACAATGTTTTCAAGAGCATTAAATGTTCCCTTCTTACACCATTACACAACTTAATGCCCACAATAACCTGGAAAATAAAATTTTATCTTAAATGTACTGATGCAATTCCCTGGCCCCCATTTCATCAGACACATCCATTTCTGATACCCTTTCACTCACTTGTCTCAGTGCCCCAAGGACTGATTTGCTCCATTTCAAAGCAAGGAAACTGAGGCACAGGGACACTTACACTGCAGGATGACAAGAACAGAAGTGCAACTCTCCCAGTTCTCTTGTGCCACGTGTGCAATGCTGTCCCCCATTACATGTGTGTGTTCTGTGAGAAACTAACTGCAACAAGAAATAATAACAAACTTTATCTTATATCTTGCAGTGACAAGACAGGAAATTCTTCATAATAACCTGCAGCAGTGAAGATTAACATTTCTTACATATAATCTATTTTTTCCCTTGGTTGTTACAGTCCTACCTAAAACCTTGGAGAAGTGTGCTCAGATCACACGTGCAATCCTGACATCCTTCTTCTCACAGCACAGCCACCCCTGCTGCATCAGCCAGAGCCCAGGACAGACACAATCCCAAAAAACAACTCCCTTGTTCCTCTCTGCAGACTTAGGACTCGACCCAAAGCTCAGGAGGAGTTTGGGAAATGCACACAGGCTTTGGATCAGGCCAGTCATGTCTGTCTATAGAGCTGCTCACTATAACTTAAAAAAAATCATTAAAAAGTCTTCTCACAGTCCAGGGCTCCACGTCATTCCCATGTTGCTCCAGCAGTGAATTCTGTAGATTGCCCTTGACCAGTCAACCTCTCTGGGTCTCTTACAGGTCACTGGGAAAATGAAATACTGACTCCTCCCTTGCAAATGGTTATGTCTCTGTCCCATCTATTCTGTGTGGTTTGGCAGAATCGAATATATTTTGAATGAGGATGGAGTGAGTCTTTACAGCAGCAGTCTCTTATTAATTGGCTGCTATTTCAAAAAAAAATTCTTTTGGAGTGTCTCTTGTGGGAATTCCATGTGCTCAGGCTGTGCAGGAGGCCTCCAGGGTTACTCAGAGGAGAAGAGCTCCACTGGAGCTTCTCCAAGAAAGCAAACACAAAACCGAATTGAAGTGCCCACGTTGCAGCTTCACCCTTCACCGAACAAACCTTCCCCCTCTGCTGACAAACAGCAGGATTTGCCCTCCGAGGAGTGAAACACACCCAGAGTGAAACCACAGGGCCTGGACAACCTCTGAGTGGCACTACTGAAACGAGGAGTTCATGGATCTGCAGAGCCAAGGTCAGAGCAGATCACAGGGGGGAACTCCCCCCAACATCCTTTCCACCCTCCTGGGCAGATTCCCCACCCAAGGCCCCAAAGGCACCCGGCTGGCAGAGGCTGGGGCTGTGCAGGCTCTCCCCACGTGGGGATCCGTGGGGACTCCCCTGCTCTCTGAGTCACTGCAAACCACCCAGCCCCGGCCTCAGGGTGAGCTCAGGGGGCTGGAGCAGCTTCACTCCTGCGTTACTCATGTGCGAATTCCAGCCCAGGCCACAAACACCTCTGAGCCTTCGGGGCTGCCCCGGGCTTTGGGGTTTTCTGGTCAGCCCAGCACACCAGGCTGCAGGCAAGGCTCCCCCTGAGAAGGGTTTGGCTGGAAGACTTGCAACCATTTAAAGAGCATTAGTGAGGAATCCCTCCATCAACACTGAGAAACACAAAACACCACTGGAAGTGACAGCAGACACCGAAAGCAGAAGGGATCTCATGGCCTAGAAAAGCTCTGTAACCTGCAGGAGTGACAAGGACGGTGAGGATTTTGCCAGAACAAGGGAAATAGTGAGGTTCCCAGCACGGAGCTGCAGGTGAACACAAGGAAGAGCAGAGGGGAAGCTCCCTTGGTGTGTCCCAACAGCCTCATCTCATCACACTGGGTAAAACTGCAGTGATGGCAAGGAGTTCATCCCCCCTTCCACTGTTGGGAAGAAGGCAGCAGGCACACATCTCACACATCTCCCCCAGGCTGCCCAGACACAGCCAAACACTCAAAACTGATTAAAAACTCCTCCTGAAGCCAAACCTGAAAGAGCTACAGCACCTGCGAGAAAGGCAACACTCATTAACTCAAGAATTTCCCAGCTTGTTAAGTGCTAAATTTCTTGACACTATTTCAAGTGCAGGGCCTAAACGCACCAACATCTGTAACGAAACTCCAAACTAGCAAAAAAACCCACCGAAAAACCTCCCCGCACACAAAAACCAAGATAGCACAACAAGAATAGGAAAAAAACATCAAACCACCAGCCACGAAGAAAGAGCAGAAAAGGTTGATGGTGTTTAATAAGACAAATGTATCGAGTGAAGAGATTTACAGCTTAGAAGTCTAAAAGTTTAGAGGAACAGCAGAGTATTAACCTCCAGAGGGAAGATATTTTGCTCATATACCTTCTCTGGGGGAAAAACCCAACAGAAAATCTGTAAGTTTAAGGATATTTTTACTTTTCTGATGGGCATCATTTAAATAGGCACATATAAAGTAATTTCAGAGCCTGGATGCATAAAATAATGATTTTCAAGTCTTTTTTTCCCAGCATTGTACAAACTGTACAGGGAACAACGTCAATTTTAAATAGGTTGCCAGTAACCTTCCTCTTCCTGCTCTGCTAAAGCCTCTCTAAAAATTGGATAATATTACATAGAAACTGTGTTGCAATTCCTAGGAACGCCAGGGTCAGATAAAGTTCACTCTTCCCTTTGAACTTTCTTGCCTCTGTGGGCTATAGTCAAATTCTCGGTGTTATTCTAACATGGTTTTTAAAGTTTAATTTCCTTTTTGTGGCTTTGCATTATTAACATCGTTGACGTTAAAAGCGATAGGCAGGCCCCTTTTCATCTCTCAGAAACCAGGGAAATATGTGTGTATTCCTCCCCCCCCGCAAAAATTAATTAAAAACTTGCCTCAGTGACCCTCTGTAGCTGCTGCACGGAAGTCAAGAGGAGGAATCCTTTTCCCTCAGTGGAACTGGGATTTATCTGATCCACTTTTGCCAGGATGTTTAGCAGAGCAAGGAGTCAGTGTTCAGCTCCATCCAGAGTGTCCTGAACTGGTTCCCTTTGCTTCAGCCTCATCCAGAGTGTCCTGAACTGGTTCCCTTCGCTTCAGCCTCATCCAGAGTGTCCTGAACTGGTTCCCTTCGCTTCAGCCTCATCCGGATGTCCTGAACTGGTTCCCTTAATGTCTGAGGCTCGGTATTTGACACATAATTTAAAATATGCAAAGCCAAGCCCAGTTTTAAACGAGTCTCACTGTTGGGGCAGAGAGGAGCCAAAGATATGCAAGGATCTGTTTCAAATCAAGATCATCTCTACCCCCTAAACCTCTCTGTGCCCCTCTGGGAGCTGCTGCACTGATGTCGTTTGGATTTTGTATTTCTTTTCCCAAAGGCAAAGCCTGTTATTGGATTCTACACCCTGGGATGCTTCTTTTGGGATCTAACACCAAGTTAAGGCAGGTATTACAGCTGGGAATTCTGGGCACCTGGCTGAGAGCAGCAGGAGAGCAAAAATATTGAATCCAGAGGAAGAATCTCAGTGACCCAGGCACTGGGATTAACCTCAGGCACAGAGCACTGAGCTTTGCTTTCTTCAAGGAACAATAACAGCAAATCAACAATAAGCAAATAAAGCAGTTAGAAACCAAAGTCAGCTGGAAAATAAAATTCCATCCTCAAACAGGTTCTATGCCTAACCTGCTCTTTGTTTTTTCACGTACAACTCCATCCTCATTCCATATTAATGCACTAAGTAAACTGAAAAAATCAGGTCAGCAGAGTGTGAGTCTGAGAGGGGCTGGTGAGCTCTCAGCACTTGAGGGAAAAATAGATATCGAGGTGTTCTGTCAGAGACACTTTAAATACTCTAGGAACACAGCTTCAAGCATCTGATTTTGCAGAATCTTTGATTCCAGATTGAAAAAAAAAAAAACACCCTAAACTAAAGCAAACCAAAAATAACCCAGCGCATAAATCCAGTTAAGATCCTAGAAGCTTTTCTGTAGTAGCCACTATGTGCCATGGGAAAGCAGAAATTCATCTGACTCTGAAGCACTGAAAAAAAAAGTCACTTAACAGAACCAAGTTAGCAAGGACAGTTTGATGAGTTTTTCCGTGATGACAGGCTCCTAAAAGATATGCCAGTTACAATAAATATTTCCAAATTAGATATCTGGCATTAAGTCGAGAGAGCCAAAGGCTTAGAGATGTCACATAACATAAATGCAGCTCTGTTTAATTTGCAGTTTCTGAAGCACTGAAACCCTGGGCTTGCTCTCTCTTTTCCCCTTCCCCTCTGCCTTTTTTGATATGCCAAATCCATGACCAACACAAGAAACTTCTTTTGCTGGGCTCTGACTAACATTTATCATTTGTGTATAAAGTAGCCATTATTCACCCAAATGCGAATTCAGCAAGTGCTTTTAAAAATCACCCACCCCCCAGCAAGAACCGCAAACCAAACAGCCGCCCACACCCCGGCTGGAGCAGGGCTCTGCATTCCTGAGCGCTGAATAACAGGAGCCTCTTTGAATCCAGCCTTTCTTGCTGCTCCTCGGCCTGGGGACCTTCCCCAAGTGCAGAATGGATGCTGCAGTGCCAGCCCGGCTCACACCTCAGCCTTCACATTAACTGCTTGCTAAGTGCGGCTTAGAGATGCTCCTGATGCCTTTTTCTTATTGAAAAAGTAAGTTAAAAGGGAAAAAATTACATTCCCGAGTGCTGAATAACAGGAGCCTCTTTGAACCCAGGCTTTCTAGCTGCTCCTAAAGCTTGGGAGAGACCTTCCCTAAGAATCCATGCTGCAGCGGCAGCTCACCTCAGGTTCACATTAACTGCTTGCTAAGTGCGGCTTAAAGATGCTGCTGCTGCCTTTTTCTTGTTGAAAAAACGAGAAAAAAGGGGGGAAATATCGTAAATACATGTATATATGTGTGTGTCTAAGCAATGAAGTATAAGGGGACAAGACTCTCTTATACTTTATATAGAGTGAAAACAAGGAGAGCTCCGAGATGCAGCTGCTGGGTGATCCAGCTCCCAAGCGATGCCAAAGATGATGGCACCCATCGTCACCGACCCGGGCAGGAAAGCCAACCCCGACACCAGGAAGGGCCAGACCCGCCCAGGACCGATTGCTTCACCCGGCAGAGGCAGCCCCGTGTCCCGCAGGGAACGGGAGTCCCGGAGTTGGGATCTGAGATCTGTCCCGGCTGCTCTGATCCCTGCTGTGCCCATGGCCCCCAGAGAGGCCCCGTGCAGGGCAGGGCAGAACACGGCTCCGGCACACGGAGCAGCTTCTGCAGCTGCTCCGGGCTAGAACGGGACCAAAATCCTGAAAATCGAGCAGAGGCTCTGGGGAAGGCTCACGGAGCTTCCAGCAGCTGCAGAAGCAATTTGGGGCAGTTCCCCCCCCAGAACTCCCCTCGGAGTAAAACCACAAATATTTCCAAACAATGAAATCTAGCCACAAATAAATCCTCAGCAATACGCAGATAAATTGCTTGTGTTTGAAATCACTTCTTTACCTACCATGAAGCTGAGTCAGTTCTCAACTTCCACTTGCTCCAGCCTGTGGGGTGGGAAGCAAAGCCTCACCTCGGAGTCCTGGAAATGCTGATTTTCCACACACCACCTTCCCTCCACACTTTCAGGGCTGAAAAAGGACCTGGAAATGTGGATTTTCCATACAACACTTTTCCTCCACACTTCCAGGGCTGAAAAAGGAACACCTGAGACGTTTTGCTGCACACAAAAGTCATTTCCAGATTTGCAGCAGCAGCTGGATTTGCAGATCCTTACTAGCAAACCTGACATCTCTCTTGACTTTAAGTCCTGTATTTTCCTTTTCTCCAGTGTTAATGTAACATTTCCATGCTAGGGAGCAGCCATGGAGTAAAGCATCACCATCCAAACACTGTTGTACCACAGTCTGCATATCCACTTAATTATTTATTAGGCTGGGGAAAGCATCAAATGCTTTGGGGTTTCTGCTCTACTCCATTCATGTTATATGTTAATTTAATTGGACTTCTGTAATTGTTTGAGGGGGAAAAAAAGGCAAATAAATCCAATACTAAAGACATTTTAAAATGTGATTGTCATTTTGAGTAACTGACTAAATCTAGGTTAAAATTTCCCTTTTTTCTTTTTCTGTAGAAGGTAATCAAACATCTTATGCTGGTGCTGTATCAAGGCCCAGAAATCTGATTTTCTTTTGCTGTCACCTTTGCCAAGATGTTTTTGGGAAGGCCTGGAAGCTCCTGTGGTGCCTCACACGCCAGCAGGTACCCAAGGTGCTGAGCCAATATGATAATCCTGTATTGCTAAATCCACCATTTCCCCGAAAAACCTTGAATCACATTCAGGACTCACTTGGCCAAGGACACCGGATGTTACTTTTTGCAAAACCTGTCACCACCACTCCCAAGTCAGCAAAAATTGCTGGAGAGAACCAGAATTCCCCCAGGCACTTTTGATAGGAACATTAGGCCCACTCTCCTTCCTTTTTTTGTGTGCTTGAATGTGAACAGTCCAGGAAAGAAGGACAAAAAATACAAAAATACAAATTTTGGCTGTAAAGCTTAGGAAATTTTGTCCATAGATTAGAACCCAGGTCTCACACAACAAATTATTTTGATGAATAAAAGAACAGCCAGAGAAAGTGATGGGTTAACTGAGTGAAAAATTCCAAGGAAGTTCTATTCTGTATTGATGGAATATCGAGCACTTCACCCCCAGAACGGGCCCAGCACTATCAAAGGCTCTCCAGAACTGTCAGCTGCTGCTAATTTACACTTCCATAGTTGCCATCTGCTATTCAGCCCTTTGTGACACAGCCACCAGCCCAGGACCTTTAACCAGCACGGGCAAAACAAAACTACTCAAAGACACGAATTTTATCCATGTCCCCAACGGTAAAGGAAAACATTTAATCCAATTATGGTTGCATCACTCCTAGTTTGGGTCACACAGCCAGGAAATCGTGTTGCAGTATCTTCTGCCACCAGCCCTGAATTTCAGGGAGAAATCAAAGCTACTCATTGATATCTTAGGTCAATTAATTAAGAACTGTGAATCCCAAGTAAGAAAAAAAAGCTAAATGATCCTCAGGTGCATCAGTTCCTGATAGCTTCCTACCAATATCAAAGTACATTTTATGTACCCTCAAGTTAGAAGGAGATGCTTAGCTTACATTCAAAGCAAGTGTCACCAGGAGGATTTCTTTGTTCCTTTCAGCCTATTCTGAAAATTATTTTTTACAGTCATGCTGTTGGTCTGTCATTAGAGTTTTTTTTTAATCTGCATTTTGTTTCCCTTTGAAATCCCTTCTGGTAAAACACAGCCCCATGAAAAACTGCAACAGAACAAATTGCTCACACCTAAGAGTCCCAGCACCTCTGAGGTGTGCAGCGCTGGAATTTCCTCCTTCAGAACTTCCCAACTCCAGCACAGGATGCAGATCCCAGATTTGATCAGCAAAGAAGGGCAGAGATCAAAGATTCCGAAAACTGGATGACAAATATCCAACTGTATGAGTCACTGCCAGAAGAATCAGCATAATAATGCTGAGCCCTGTAGCCAGGATTATACCCATGGTGGAAACAATGGGACATATGGGCACAAGGAATATTCCTCTTTCTTTAAAACTGTCTATTGTTTCAGAACAAAGCAAACCACATCCAAATACATCTGGCATCAACATCTAACAGTTCTGCAAGCTGATCCTTCTTTTCAAACCCCAAAAAAACCTGTACATCCGAGCGTCCCATAAATTTTGCTGGAGCACAGGATGAGCTTGGCCATTTTCTGGAGGAGGAAGTGAACTCGGCATTGTCCTGCTCACCCCAGGCTGCTCTTCCAGAGCCAAGCAGCCCCATCCCACCGCCCTGCTTCCTTTCATGTGGCCTCGGGCACACTTTCCCTGGGAAGGATGGTGCCTGGGAATCGGCTGTGTGTCCCACAGCTCATCCCATCCCCTGCCTGGATCTGAGGAGTGGCTGGGGAGGAGGGCAGCTGGAGCTGGCTGCGTTTCCTCGCCCTGGAATGCGATGGCAGAGCTGCTTTTAAACCACATCGTCCCTGCTGCTGCCAACAGGAAACGGCTCATGTGCACAGCAGAGGAGAAACAGCGAGGAAAATAGGAATGTGCTCCCACAAAATAATCTGGAGACACCACAAACTGCTGCATGTGAGCACCTAAGAAATCTGGAGGTTCAGAAAACGCTGGAGCGCTTCCTTGTCTGTGTATTACACCCTGGATGTGATTTCTGACTGAGGAACCCCAAACAGGAACAAGCCAACTCTAAAATCTCCCCAGGAAAGGAAACATCATTAAATGCACACCAGGTTTACTTAGGGACAGTCCCTCCACCCTGAGAGAAAGAACAGGGCCCACTTCAGGTCCAGTTAGGGCAAGTTGGGCATCAATTTCCATTTGTATGAGCTATTTTGAGCAGAAACAAGCCAAAAGGTATGTGAGCAATCTCCTTTCTTCTCAGCCTGCGTTTAAATGTTTGGTTCCCAGGGTGCAGCTCTTGTCCAAGTATTGACTCGAGCTGAAGAAATGAAGTGGAAATGAATCACTTTGCCATTTTAAACAGCTTCCAGGTTTTCCCAGATTCATACAAAAAAAGTGTTTGGGCGGAGCTTGAAGGTTTTCTGCATTTCTTTGTGCCTGGTCAAAGTTACAAGTTGTGCTGAGTCCAGAAAGTCCAACTGTGTCACTGCACATGGGGAACAAGTCTGAGCCTGGAGAGGAATCTCAGCTCCCATTATTTTTGTGGAGTCAATTCCTGCTGTGAGAGCATCCAGGCAGCCCGAAAATCTGGGGCTGAGCTTTCCAAACCTGCCAATTTTCCCTGTGTGTTTCCACACGCTTCTTTCTGTCCCAGAAAGCCTGAACAGAAACAGAAGAGCCCCGAGCTCTGCCTGCAGGGTTTGCATCACAATGAAGAATGCAGCTCTGTGTTGGCCACTGTCCACACAATCACAATAAACAAACAGCTTCCAGCATTAATCACCTTTTGACAATTTACACCACAACAGTTTATAATCTCACCTACTTTCATGCCTCCCAAGTGTCAGAGTTCATTCTGCACTAGATTAAACGCAAGAATAAAGTAAATAAAAGGTTCCACAGATAGCCTTTTTTATCTAATCCAACTCACAACAGTGGAACCCTGAAATAACAGGCACGGGGAGCTTCTTTTGGACCTCAGAAGCACTCAGATAAATTCTGAATAACTCATTCTTCTGCTCACAGACCTCCAAGCTTATCGGTTTACCCATCAGTCAAAAGGAACATTTCTGATTATTCCCTGGAACTGAAGCATTCCAGGCACAAGAAGTTCAAGGTACCAATCTCAGTTCAGCAGAATTTACTGCTCAGCTGGAGTTCAGCAACTCTGGACTCCACCCGAGGATCACTCTGCCATCATGAGATGTATTTAAATAAATCTTTCAGTGCTACTGCAGCACCTCCCAGCCCTTGCTGAGTGCCAGAGGACAGGCAGATGTCTTCTGCTGCCTTAAACCACATGGGATGAACGAAAATTCCTTGCATCTCCTCAGAGCGTGTGCTCCTCACTGAGACTCCAAACTGCTTTGCTTTGCTAAGCACTTGTAAAGCATATTTCAAATAATTATAATCCTGAGGTCTCCTCTGACATTACCACAATGTATATTTATTAAGTTAAAAGCACGAGCTGCTCCCAAACAGTTATTTAACATTCATTGCAGCTTGTCCAAGCAAGCCCTCCGTGCTCTGCAACCCTGCTCTTCCCTCAGGGCAGAAATGCTAAGTGCAGCTTGAAACAAGACACTGTTTTGTCCTGAATTTACCCACAGAAGAAATATTTGAAGGATTGGTAATATCTGTCTTTCCCACACCTCTCCTGAAACTGTAAAATCCTACAAAATCTTAAATAAAAACAAAGATAAATAAAAACAAAGATAAGTAAGAAAGACGATAGACAATGTTAGATTTCTATTTTTCCTGAAATTTTGGGAATCACACTCAAATCCCACCTCTGACTAGAAGTGTCAGGCCATGGGGACACCCACGTTCCCACATCCCACCCCTGTTCCAACACGGGGCAAATCCCAGGCTTTAATTTAGACTAGGTCAGCAATAAGGATGTGACTTCTAAAAGTTCTAAAGGGTTCAGAAAACTCTTCTAAAGGAGCACAAGCTACTAGGGCACACAACTCAAAACATTAAAAAGAGCCCATAATGAGACAAAATTTACCATCACCTGATTTAACATCATTTAGTGGGAGACTTCTACAGGCAGGCACAAATTTTCTCTCAAGTGAAGAAGATAAGACCCCCACAGAATTAAGGTGCAATCTAGCTTTAAATCTTCTCAAATTTAGTTTAATTCCCTTGTTAGAGGAGAAATTTGGTTGATAAAAGGTAATTTCCTGAATATAATGCTTTTAGACTTCTGTAAAGCAATCAGCTGCATACAGCTTGATAAAAATAAACCCACAAAAACAGTTTAGGGCAAAAGAAAACATCTTAAAACAAAAGATATGAAAGTTTCAATCCATATTTCTATTAAGACAGTGATGAGTGAGGTCTGAATCCCAGCAGGGTGAGGAGAATGTTTATTGAAGGGGAAAAAGGGAATAATGCAGGCTTTCTCAGTCTGGCCAAGAAAGGTAAAATGAAGCAATGCTGTAAGATGACACTGGGCCAACTGCAGCAGAAATATGGTACTTTTTTAATGTGAGGAGATTATTAGCTGTTAAGAAAAAGAAGAACAACAGAGTACAATCTCTGTCTTGGTACCTTTAAATAAAGACAGGATGCATTTCTGAAAGACACACTTGTCCAGGTTACTAATTTCAATAGAGGTCAAAACTCTACCCACAAGCTCTGATTTAAAAGTGCCCCATTTACAAGGTATTAGAGTGGGTGGTCTTGTTGCCATAAAGATAAAAAGAGACTCAGAACTGCAGCAAGCTCGGAGACAGCCAGAAATGGGATTATGCCTTTTAATGGTATTCTACCACCGGGCTAAATCAGTGCTGTAACATGAAGCCACATCCTCACCCAGTCCCTCTTTTTGTTTTACACTTGCTGGCCCAAAGAGATGTGATTACTGGAAACAAGGAGTTAAACTAATTACTGATGTTCCACTTTCTTTAAGACCCGAAGAAAAGTAGTAAGTAGATATTTAGTAAGCAGACTGCTGAAAAATCACTTTACGAGCAGTCCTGTCCAAAAGGCTTTTAGAGTCCAAAGAAGCAGCAACCCTGCTGTTAAATAGATCTGCTGTGAAGAGTGAAAAATAAAACTGCAGCAATATTAGTGCAGGGAAAGCCCCTCTCAGGAAGGAACACATGGATGTGACAACAGCTCGGGCAGTGCCACAGCCCTGCACAGGCAGCTGCAGGTCTCAGGAAGGGAATTACACGGTTAAACTCAGACATGTGATCAGTTCCACTGACTTACAGGAGGCTCAATCTGGCAAAATTCTTCAGAACATGCAGGGTTTTGAGCACGTGTGAATGTGCTGGGACCATTATTACTCATCCTGAGGCTGCACAGGGCAAAGGAGCTTCCTCCAGCTCCCCATGGACACAGGGGAGGCCATGGGAAGGTCTGCAGGACTGAGTTTGTGGAAATCTTCATTTTTAAAAAGCAGTTCTTAAGGTGGGGAAAGTGATAAAAAAATCCCCGAAGAACAGAGTGCAACAAGCCCAATGAAATTTCAGTGTTCGTGTTTAGAGATAAATCTTCACCGCACACCGCCCTCCCCCACAGAGAAAAGAAATACAAAAATAAACCACGAAGGGAAGGAAGGAAAAACCTCACGATTTTTAAAGTTTGTTTGAGGCCTACTGCAGCAACGGCTTCACTTGGCTTTTATCTGCTTTTGTGGTGTCCTCCAGGCCTGGACTGTAAAAGCAAAGTGCTCCACACACAAACAGCAGAGGGTTTATAGAGCCGAGTCCTTTGTTACCGCTGGAAATTAGAGCCAGGCGTTGATCCAGAAAGGACAGTAATTGCACAGGGAACCCGGGAAGCAGAAATACCAGAGGCCCTGAGCCTTTATTACCGAGATAGCTGTAAACTCCTGCCCCAGGCACAAACCAGACCAGGCCGTGAGAAACTTGGCTCTGGTGATGACTCTGCTTCACACACACATTGGAATAAACACTTCCAGATTTCATGTCTCCATCACTGCTATTCCATTCTTTGCTACAAGATGACAGAAAGCAAAGTATCCTCAACAGAAAACTCCACAGCTCCCCCCCAGGATCCTTAGCCTGGCTGTGCAGAGCTCCCTCCAGGGTGCAAGTCCAGGCTGTTTTTCCTCTCTGCCTTTCCAAGAGAAGAAATGAACAAGTTGAACAGCTTGTGATATTTGCATGACTGCAGTGAGAGCATCGGAACAGTTTGAACAGCCAAAATCTAAAGAGTTTGCAAGGAGTAAAAAGCAGTTTGTGACAAAGCCCTCTGAAGACCCTCACCTTGCTGGAGTTACTGCAAGTATTATTATTAAATCTGTAATGACTAGCAAGTCCTGTCCTTTCCACAGTAGGCTCTTTCTACTTATTTCCAGCTCAGAGATAATCCCACTTTTATTAGGTGCTGATCTATCACTTTATGTATTGCAGAGGAAGAGCCCAAATTCCAGGGAATAAGAGGTTTTAGCTGAAATAATTTCATGAGTGGCTTCAGTAAAGGCAAAAAGACAAGGAAAGTAGTGCTACATTGATTGGAGCTACATATGGACACCACCACCCGATGGCAACAATATGTTAAAATTAGACAAGATTCTTTTGATGTAAATTAAAGGAAAAACATTTCAAGGAATGTATTTTGAGTACACTCCAGGCACAATTCCTGTCATTGACATTTGCACGTCCACATTCTGAAATATTCTCATCTCTGACAAAACCCGATGTGCTGCAGCTGATTCTCAGTAAATTAAAAGAATGCCAGAAAGTTATAGCATTTCACATCTGCATTGTCCAACACATCTGGATCGCAGATCATTGCACATGGGGAGGAAGATTAGGCAACTGCCAGGTAATGTTGCCTCTTGTTCAATTAATAATCTTATCTGTGCAAGGAATGCCCGAATTGCAGGGCCAGACTCGTTAAGATGGAGCAGGATTTCATTTATTGGTTGCACAAGGGTCACTCAGCTCCTCACGTTCCACACGATGCCAAATCCCAGCTGCACCCAGGCAGTTCTGCACCCACATTTGACTTTGCTGTAACACCTTGCTGGCACACAAACGCTTTCAACACTCAGCAAAAGTGCCAGACTAAGGACAATGTAAGAGCTCAAGTTCTTCATTAAAGGACATGGCCACTAACGGGCCACTCACCTCACACAATAAACAGCATTTAGCGTTCTCTTTGAAGGGGACATCAAAAGGCACCTGAGTTTGCATTTCGGTGCTTGTCACCTCCAGCACAGTCCCCAAATGGCCAGCTGCAGTCCCTTTTGCATGCGGTTAGGTGCCTATTCACCGTGAAACAGTGACAAACCGATCTGCTGCTAAAGCCACAAACTTGTATTGAACAATCCTGGTAGCGATGGTGACAGGAAGCTGCCAGTCCCTGGCGTGGGATGTGAGAAAATAAACCCCTCCAGCACAGTCACACTCTTCAAAGACAAGCGGTTCGGCAGTGAGTAACATTCCTGCGGTGGTTTGGAGGTAACAGGAGCTACACTCATTGAAGTGGAAACCAGAAACAAAATTATGTTACTGATGCATCATTATCATAATATGTAGAGATACGACAATTGGAAATCAGACAATTCAGAGCTGTCATTTCTCTTACAGTTAGTTTGGCTTCCAAACAACTCAGCAGCACAGCCGGAGATGGCTGCTCCGTCCAAATCCACTCTGCCATTTATTGGCATACAAAGAAAATATTTGGGTTTAAAGTAAAAGATAAAAAATTATTGACAAATTAAAGCAGGGGTTATTGTTATCTCAACTTGCTACAGCAAGCTGCATCTGCCAGCCCACTGCACACATCCACGGTGGCTTTTGGCTCCTTCAGCCTGGGAAAAACTTCATTTAAAACCCCCCAAAAGACACCCCTAGGGGCAGTTTCACCCCCGTGAGCTGCTGCACAGCACACACGCTCGTGGTTACCCCTGTCACCTTCTTCAGGCCTGAAAAGCACTGCAGGAGATATAAATATAGACAACTTTTAATTTAAACACTTGACTGGCTCTCCCCTGAACTCTTTTGTGCCAGGAGATAAGACCAGAAAGCTAAACTGGAGAAAGGTTATCCTATGGGCAAGGCTGTACACTGAATTCCCAAAGGATTGCCAGCTTCAGATTAGGCAGCACTCCTCAGTGTCCCTGACAGCCATAAAACAAACTAGATCAGCTTTTGTGAAGCACAAGACTTGTTTGTCTCTGTTTATTTTAAAACATGTTTATTTTAAAGGGGATAAGTACCTTGGAGTAACAATCTTACTTGCTGAAAAAAAAAATTAAATTTAAAAATATCCTACAAGCTGGCACTGCCTCCAATTCAACGTGAGGCACAATTTTTAGCCAACAGGAATAAGTTATTGAATCACTGGTAGAAAAGTTATGAGCTGTGCTTTGAAATAATCCTTGTCTTCCAAAAATAATTCCTGGGTTATTTAATTTACAGCAATACATTACATGTGCAGTTACACTGAACCAACTTTTGATAACACTCAACCCTCAAATGGGCCTACAAAAATATCCTTCAGAGCTCCAAGTAGCACAGGGGCTGCAAAGCAAAATTAAGAATTAAATGTGGCAGGATCTGTAAAATCAAGAGGTGATCCTAAAGCAAAAGTGTGACCAAGTCTTCTGTGCTTCCCCAGTTCCTCTCTCACAGTGATGCAAATTCGGAGCTGCTCTGCACGTGCAAAAGTGATGGCCCCAAACTCACACAGGTGAAAAATGTGGCTCACTGAACTAAAAACAAAAATCACCCTCACTCAGGCTTCTAACCCAAGAACCTGTGCCTGGGTTGTTTTACACATTCCCACTGAGTAACGGCCTTTGCTTTCAAAACAAAGAACATTTTTGTTCCCTTCCTTGCCCTCCTAATAACCATCTTTCCCTATTGTTTAAGGTTCTCAGCCACAGCACAAGGGAGAAAAATAATATTTAAACAAAGAAACCCCATCCCAACCCCTAAACAAATAAACAAAGAAAAGCACACACAGGAGAACACAAGTCACAAATGAGCCAAGAGCCTCTGGGCAGCTGCAGCCCAGGGCCCTTCCCAGGAGGGGGGAGGAATGTCACATCCATACCCACCAGGGTATTCCTGAAAATTCCCTCTCCCTGCTTTTATGCCCTTAAAACAACTCTGATCAGCATTAGAGCTGACTGGAAAACCATTATGCCATTATTTTATTTATTTATGTGGGCATATGTCACTAAACATTGTTTTGTTCCAATGGTAATAGACCATTAACATGTTTTAATGAAGTTACAATACTTTTTTTTCTCCATAGAATGACTAATTAAATACCATGTTCCACTTGAAGCTAATTCTATGGGATACGATTTTTACATATGTATTTAAAAAACTAAATACACACATATAAAATAAATATAAAATTGTCCTACAACTTTTAATGGCCTGTCTCCAGTCCTAAACTTCCTGTTCTTCTCTTTTTACTGAAGAGATTGTCAAATGTGCATGATCAATGGCTTCAAGCACAAACAGATCTTTCATTGACTATCAGATAAATTGGAAACACACAGACTTTGAACACAAACTCAAAAGGCAAATTACTAACAGTGCTCATTAGCTCTACCTCCCACCTTTCCTCTTTCTTCTGGAATAGCTGGTCTGGCAGTAGAGCAGAAACTCTGAAATGCCATCCTAAAAATAGAAAGCAAGAAAAGAGGAAAAAGAAAAGAGGGGGAACAGTAACTGAGAGAATACAGAGTGAAAAGCTCTGTAGTATAAAACTGTCTCCAGCTTCAAAGTCATCAGCCAATCATAATCCAATAAATGCTTTTCTTTCTTTCTAAAATCAGAACACTCCAATGGCTATTCTTATTCCTGTTTAGAAGCAGCTCCCCCAGCAGAGCCTTCAAACCAGCAGAGCCTGGCAGGCAAGGCAGGGACTCACAGGACCCCATTTCAGGCCAGCGTTTCCAAGCCCTTCACAGGCTCCATGGGTTCATTTGTGTCTGCACCAACTTTGTTTTACACCACAAACCCCACCAGAGAACAAACAGAGAAGTAAAAGGAGAGAACAGAGGGGATGTTTACATGGAACTATTCTTTCAATCCTATTTAAGGGTGCACCCTTCATGAATTTCTATCCATCCAAATGGCTACTCTGTTCTTCCAATATACCAATACAAACATTTTCCACATGCAGCCACCAGGAACAGCAATATGGGCAGGTTTGAATTAAAGCTGGTTCTTGGGTCACTCAGACACTCCAAAAAGAATTGCTGGGACCCTCAATCTACTGAAAAAATCATGGCAGAATGGCTCCATGCTCATCCTATGTCTGGAAAATATGGACAGAAAATGAAATAGCATCTCTTGAGGGGTATCCTCAGCATTTTGTTATTTCTCTTGTGTGGAGAAGCTGTGAATGCCCCACCAGTGGAAGTGTTTCAAGGAGTGTGATTTGAGTAACCTGAAATTTGAGTAAAAGATGTCCCTGGACATCGAGGGAGCTGGGCAGGATCAACTTGGAAAGCCCCTTCCAATCCACACAACTCTAAAATGCTTGAGACCTTTTCCTCTATTTAACTGAAAGTGAGTTTTCTGAATATAAAATCCCCATGCTACAAATTACTGGTGTAACACAGAGAGAGCAGCTTTTGACCCAATTCCTGTTTTCCATCCAGAGCACAGGAAGATGCCTGGATGGAAATGGAAATCCTGGATATGGAAAACTGCAGCAGGCCTTAGGATGTCTGCACCAAAATGCCCTTTGGCCCCATTAGCCTCAGGTAAATCAACCCCATTCTCAGGACTTCAATCTCCCCATCAGCAAAAGAGGGTAAGAACCCTTCTGCTATAAAGGATTTAAGATCAGAACTCTGATCTAAAATGAGAGGCCACAAATGCTCCTCCTTCAAAAGCACATAATGAAAAGGTCTTTAAGAGGACTCAATGAATATTGTATAGTAAAGATTTATTATTATTATTTTTAAATGGGAGTAGCTGCCAGCATTGGAACTTAATTGTTCTCCTTCAAGGAAAGTAACTGTGTAAAACACACAGGGAAAAAATCCAGAGGCTGTTTTGCTCTCAGCTTATCTAAGTAACCCTGATCTCAGATGTTATTTCTCTGTGCTTAATTTTAGTGAGGAGATACATTAAACACTCTGTTTCCCACAGCAAGGCTTCAGATTCATCTTGCTTCACTAGCTTTGAAAAGAGCATTTATTTCAAACTTGTAAATGATTTAAAAGAGAACGTTTAATTAATAATGTTGTTTCCAGCCAGATGGCCAGCTATTAGTTTTCAGTCATCTCTTTCAGAACAATTCCCCACAAGTCTTCAGATGCAAAGGAGCTTCGAAGCAAATAGATGTGAGTGCTCAACACTCACAGGCTGCCAAAATATTCAGTAAAACGACACAGCTATAGCTACAGAAATTACATTTTTCCAAGTAATTTTGCTGCAGGTCATGGTGGTAAAAGTCCACCAGCAACAGACACACATTTCTTTCATTTACCATCCTGTATTTGGATGGCATTAAATTCACACATGGCTATAGAATATTACTTAACTGAAAACATGAGGCTACATGTATAGAGTTTCCCCTGGACCTGTGCTAACAGACCTCAGACTGGAGCTCAGGAGCAGAACTCTGTGGTGTGATCTCTATCAACCAGTCAAAATATTCCGTGTGTACAGGAGGCCCTGCTACAGAGATGAATAGATAAATATTAGGCAAACCCAGCCAAGGTTTACCACTAAACATCTGTGGAATTCTAATATTCTCACTGACGTAGCACCTACATATTTTCAAAGAGAGTTTCCAACAACAATTAAAATTGCTTTCTTAGTACAAATGAGATGCTGGGCAGCAGCAGAAAGCTTTTTAAAGCAGCAAAGTAATGAGATTTGCAACAGGTTTTTAAAATGCTGGGATTTTAAGAGCTTTCCCATCTGTAATTAAATTCCCTGACAGGCAAGGAGGTACTTGCATTTGGGAGGTACTTAAGGTACAGGCAGGGTGCAATGTTCTGCTTACAGTTACACCATGGTGTGGAACAAACCCTGATATTTTCAGTCTTCCCTAACCACAATGCGCATTCATTATGCAGCAATCCACAACTGAAGACCCATTTTTATTCTGTTACGATTGGGAAAAACAAAGATGCAACTGCAGTTCTATACCTGAACTTTCAGCCTGTAGTTCTCCCAAACAAGCAAAATCAGGCTTGGGAAAAGCTTCAGTGATCAGCTGTCTACCTACACATGAGTTATTTATGGCATCTAATTCAGAGCAAAGCTCAACTCAGTTTGCAGAGAGCCAGCAGACTTTTACTGGCCACAGAAACCTGCTAGAAAGTTCTATCAGCTCCAATAAGTGGACAGGGATTATCTGCTCTTTAAAATTTGCCATTTTGCTGGCTAAGGCTTCATTCTACCACAGTGGTGTCGCATCTTCCGGTTTGCACTTTCTACCATTCTTGTGCAAAAACTGGCTGTTAAAAAAAAAAAAAAGATCATTTTGAACAGAAAACAATGTTGTGAAACAGGACAGTAGGACAGATCTCACTGCTGGTGGGGCTTATAGTGAGTAAGCCAGGTAAATTCAGGCCCCAGAAGCAGATATGGAGAAAGATCCCCCAAGTCACCTCTAAGCCTGCCCATTCCAAACCTGTAAAACTCTCACATGGTCATCAATCCACCACCTCCAGTGCCCACTGGAGTTTTGCTTGAAGGTTCCAGGCCAACATCAACAACTACTCCAGACTTTTTATCCCACAGGCTGCTGATTGTTGGGAAAGCAGGGACAGACCATCAGGCAGTGCAGACCTTGTGCTCTCCTGAGTTCAAGGTCTGTAATTGGGGGGGGCTTTATCTAGAGAACATTTCTGCTTCCTGAGCTGGTGTAGCTGTGGGGCAGGGGAGGGGCACACTGGAATAAGGGCTTCACCACTGGTTTGAAAGCTGGTTAAAACGGTTAAAAAAGGGAAAAAACAAACACAGAACAGCCCAATGGTGCCTTGTGCCCAGGATCACCCACTCCAGAGGTACCTCAGTTACAAATGTGGAGAGTCCCTGCCCAGTCCCAGCACTGCCCATCAGCAAACCTCACTGGAATATGAGTGAACTCCTCTGAAAATTAAATGTTTTGCAGAGAAGTAGCATTTTCATCAAACTTGCAGCTAAAAACCCTGCCTGGCTTCCTGCCAGATTTCCAGCCCAGGCCTGACAAGTCCAGTCTTCCTGGGGCTGGAGCCTCCCGGTCTCACAGGCTCTGCTGGGCAGGCTTCAAATCCTGCAAAGAACCCTCAGAAGCCACCAAATCCCTGAATTTGAAAGAGGAAAATGGACAATATTCAACCTACAAACACCTCTCCCCTGTTTTCAGTTCACTGCTTCCCTGTGCTAGCCTGACTCTCCCTTCACTTGCCTGCAAGTAAATTTACTGAAATCCAGGTAACTACACAAACACAGAAAGGGTGGGAAAAGCCTCCAGCTGCTTATTAGCCTCTCGTTTAGACTGAGTGCTTTTTAAACACTGAGAGAATTTTTCAGATACTGGCTCTGCATCTTGAGTCCCGGGGAACAACAATTTTTTCAACAAACAATAAAATCCTTTCTGTACAGTTCCATGTGTATGGATACCATAGACTTCGTATCACTATGAAAAAAACCCCACTTTGGTCTTTCTCAGAATAACAAAATTAAAGATTCTTGTAGTTGGGTCTTTGTCTTCCCACATGGCAACACTGAAATTCCAGTTAATGGAGGGAAAGGAAATTCAGGGAAAAAAGAATTCTCCAGCTGTTAAGTAGATAAAGCAACAACAGTCACACATTCAACACAGAAACAGAGGCATTCTCACATGCCACAGATGTTTTCCTCTCAGCCCAATATTTTTGTGAACCTTAACTGTTCTACATGTCCAAAGAGTAGGTGAATTTCTCTTTTCATGTTCAAGCAACTAAAACAGGAAGGAGAAAGTTTCTCCTCTTTTGTCGTGAAAAAGGAGAGTCAGTGTCAGCATTCATCATTCAACCACTGCTGGCTGCAGCTTCACCACAAAGGAGGAAATTTCTGTTTTGACTTCCTTTTTAAAAAAAGATTGAGTTCTGGTTAATGAACGTCACCATTTCGGAGAGAAACTCCGACCTGTCCTATGACACAATCTGTAAGGAAAATTCACTGAAATTCTCAACTGCAAATTATAAAGGGAGCTAAAGAGGGTTCACCCAATATTTTCACCCTGAGAGCCCTGGAGAAAGCAAGAATCCCAGCAAGAGGATCAAACTCCTGACACATCATCCACTGCAAACCCTCCCTCCAGGATTCACACCCCTCGTTTTCCATGAGCTGATCCATATTCCTGCAGGGCTGGAAAAGCAGATGGTCCCACCCGGGGTCAGGCACCCAGCCCACCTGTGCAGGTGCTCCAGGAGAGGCACACACAGAGCACAGCTGCACCACCTCAAACGTTTAAAGTAAAAAATAAAAAAATATTGACAAATAAAAGCAGGGGTTATTGTTATCTCAGCGTCCTCCTTGCCCTCATAACCCAGGGCTGAACAGCAAGTGAGCCGTGAAGGAATTTCTTGTGATGTACAGAATTTATCAGGATCACCTCTTCACCTTTCTACACTCACACAGGTGAGTGTTCTACAGGTTCTACATTTCTCACAGGTAGGTTTTACTGGAGCTTTAACCACGTTCTTTCACAAGGCCCACCAGTGACAGATATAATCCATGTTTTCCACAGCAGCAGCAGCTGCTACTGTCAGAAGTCTCTGCAGCACGCACCAAAACCTCCCTTGCTGTAGAAGGAACAAATCTGGGTATCTGGAATCTGTAGCTACAACATCTTAGGTTTCCTTAGCTAGCAAAGACTTCCTGCTGGAGCTCAGACGGTCCCGGGGTGACCCTTTAAAAAGCAGGGTGTTATTTCTTACCTGGCTGGGCTCTCGTGAACACAAGTGTTACACTTGGTTTTATTTGGTTGGGTTTTTAATGGAGCTGCTATAACTACGCAGAAATTCATTCTCACTCACATTTGTGTTCTCTGAGGAGCTGAGTCTTTAAGACAGAAAAAAAGAGCTCTGGTTTGTATTGTTACTACAGAGTCACAGTACCTGGAGTAATCAAACTTCCCTAAGGGCAAGTCCCACCACTCTGAGGGCAAAAAGTTATCAGCAAATGAGGATCGGGTCTGAAAGGCTTCAAAACACCTTTAAAAGCAGAATTACTGCAACAATCCACACATTACTGCCTCCTAAGCTACACGAGGCTGTGCTGCGGTGCCAAGAGCCCAATTAGCACCAATTCCAAGAGGAATTAGCAAACATCTGCTGGCCCTGGTGGAGTCACCCCGTGGAACTGCAGGGCCTGGACAAATCCTCTGCCCTGGCTTCGCTCCTGTCCCTCCCCTCTGCCCATCAGGCACTGGAAAAGGGCTTTTCACAAACACATCAAGGCAGACAAGGACAAAAGTTAATTAGGACTATTCATAAGCCTGACTGGAGGAGTGCTGCATCCCATCCCTGAAAATTTAATTGCACTCAGTAGAGGAAAGCTAAAACACAGTCATATTGAAAAAATAACCCAAACAACAGAAAGACAATTTGGGAATAAAAACTGATTTCAATTTAATTCAAGCACTTGTTGGCCCTATTCATTTCATCAAGTAGTTCATGCAGGATAATGGCACTGCTTTGCATCTAACAGCATTAGAAGTTCCTAATAAATTAACAAGTGAAAATTAATGGCTGCTCAGTCCATTAAATCTTGTTAATTTTATTTTTGTTGTAATAATATAGCAATCACAAGTTGACATTATTAAACCAATATTTATTAGAAGAACTCGTTTTAATTGGATCCCTGATGTGATAGTCCCGTACAGTGTGTATTTCTTTATTTCTTTTTTTTTTTTGTATTTATTTCTCATTATATTTAAATGACTGCAATATTCAGGGTCTTTTCCTAATACTATGAAAGTTAAGCAACCATTTAAAACATTTTATTTCACACAGATTCAACACTTACTACACAATATAATGAGAACATTATGAGTCCCTTCAGAAGCTATTTTAACTCTTTTAGATTCTTGAGAAAGGGCAGAAGAATGAAAGGCAGAGATATGAACAAGTGAAAGCATCTTAACAAATGGTAAAATCCAATTTTTCCTCTTAGCCCCTCGGTGTCCTGGATAAACATTCTGGTTGTTCCTCAAGACAGAAGGAGTTTTATCACTGGTTTTAACGCAAAGTGTGAGCTGGCCTGCAGAACTCAGGTAAAGAAATAAATATATATATACTGACAAAAGGGTTTGCATTGTAGTGACCACATGAGAAATTACAAAACCGAGGAGACACCTTAATAAAGGGCTGCTGTGCTATTCCAGCAGCAATCTTTTGAGGGGAGGGACCATAACTCCTCCCCAGCTCCCTCCTCTCCCAGCTCTTGTCTCTGCCACAATAACTGAGTGTGTATTTGCTCCCTAAGTGGCTGTACCAACATTATTGCTCCAGCCTGACAGCAGTGCTTTGTTTTTGGGAATGGCATCGTGTGGAATACAACAACTCCACACACATTACCCAGGCTGATGTAAGAGGAGGAACAAGTGCCAGGGGGGCAGAAAAGTTGGAGGGGCTGCAGGGAACAGAAACCTGTGCCCAGAGAGGGAGGTTTGACCTGTGGGGAGATGAGAAAGGCACTGATGGACAGGCAGGACTGCAGGCAGAAAGTCACGGAATCCCACAGAAAAAGCTGAGCTGAAGGGACCCACAAGGATCACTGAGTCCAGCTCCTGGCCCTGCACAGGGTCACACCCTGAGCCCAAGAGCGTTGCCCAAACACTCCTGGGACTCTGTCAGGCCCAGGCTCATGTGCACTCATTGTATCTTCACCTTCAGATTGACCTACGAAGTTCCACAGGGGCCACAGCAGCCGGGCTTGGAGCAGCCCTTGGTGCCACGGCTGACAGGGCACTGCAGCAGCACAAAGGTTGGGCAGGGCTGTAAAACCTGCCCAGAAAGCTGGGGCAGGACAGAGGTCACTGACACGGCTCTGCAGCAGAAAATCGCCAGCAGGACAAAGCAGGGTGATGGCAGCCAGAGGGGTTTGCACACAGGGACTGGGCTGTACCCACCCTGCACACCGGGCTGTGCCCCTGCAGGCACTCCAGACAAGGACATGAATTAT
Organism: Cisticola juncidis; assembly: GCA_013400215.1. Classification (NCBI taxonomy): domain Eukaryota; kingdom Metazoa; phylum Chordata; class Aves; order Passeriformes; family Cisticolidae; genus Cisticola; species Cisticola juncidis. The sequence continues at coordinate 268,844 of VXBR01008020.1, forward strand.
TAAAGCTCCTCACACTCAGGGACAGAACGCTGAAAACAAGGTCGTTTGAAAATGGCATTGAAAGACAGATAAATTTGCACATGGACACACAGAACTGTGTCTGGTCCTTTGCTTGTTACCGCAATCACATGGGCAGCAGCTCCAAAAGAGGAGCATGGAATGAGAATATCCCGAGCTGGAAGGGACCCACAAGGAGCAAGTCCAAAGACCCCAAAATCACACCAGGATGTGAACCCACCACATCCCTCAGGGTCTTGCAGCCTCTGCTACTTAACATCCTTACGTTTTCCTATTTTCCTGGTATCACCTCAAACCTAAGAACACGACCAAACCCTGTAAATATTGTGTGGTCAACTCCCAACACAACAGAGGCTGTGCTCACAGCCAAGATCTTCCTGAAATACTTATCCTCCTTCTTTATTATTCTTATGCAGTTCATTCCTTGTGCATTATCCCTGGTTTTCCCCACCAAAATGTAAATCATTTAAGGAACACCTTGTTCAGTGGCTTTTAAGAAGCAAATTTGCAGTGTTTCCATTTCAATTGGTACATTCAATCCTTATCAGATGAGTTCCAAAAGAAGTAACACCCACCTCTCTTCAAAACTGTTTTCTAAATTAAAAAAAAAAAAAAAAAAAAGGCACCACTTAAAAGAAGGTGTTCTTTACATACAGGAATCCAGGCTCCCCTAAAACCACTGGTGATACCAAAACAAATAAATACAGTAATGAGTTCAAAAGAAAAATGTGCATATGAAAATATATTACAAAATGTTAGGAGATTTATGTCTTTATATGTGTAACACCATTAAAGCTCTTGAAACAAAGCATTTACTATCTCATACAGCAAGAGTACAGATACCACACAGCTTTTAGAAATTACTGAGTGCCCGTCACATGGGCTGGTTTCTGCAGATCAGATACTAAAAATGTTGAGTTACACACTCATCACACTTCATTTCCAGGGCAAATGCTGCTGGTTTCTCAGGTGCACAGAAAGGCCTCTCTTCTGCTCAGAACAGTGTTAGAAATTCAGGTTTTTGCAGGTTTGTAAGGATGTCAGATGTAGATGCCATTTTTACCACATTTTTTGGGTCTCCGGAGAGAATAGAACCACCAAAAGTTCAAAAATTCTGCGAGCAGCTGGAGCAGATCTTTGCGTGCTCACAGAGCAAAGCAGAGAGGCCACAAACACCCAGCTGGCTGTGCTGGGTAGGTGTTAATGGCACACTTGTCCTCAGATTGGTCTGAAAAGTGATAAAAATGCTCATCCTGAAAACTGTGCTTTCCAGATAATGCAGCTGTGACAAAGGATGCATTTTAATGGGCAGAAGAATGTGTGTTCTCAACTTTATCCCCCCATACAGGATGAAAACAACCCAGGGAGACCCAGCACTCACTAGGTCAGCTCTGACACCAAAGGCCACCAGCTCAGGGCACAGGGGTTTAAAGAAAGGTCCTGCTGGGGCAGGATGGGCTTTGGCAGCTGTGCCAGAGGAAAGGAAGATTCTCTAAAGGAGCCGTCCTGTGCAGCACCAGCACCAGGAGAAACCACGGGATGGTCTGAGACCAGAGTTTTTCAGGTGGGAATGACTGCCTCCTCTTGTAAAAACAAGCAGGAAAAATCCTTCTTGCCAGGACAGTCACGCTGTAATCCTTGAAGGCCTCTCCAGCCTTTTGGACCTGCCACAGGTTCTCCCAACACAGAAAACCTGGGGTGTCTGTCACCACCTCAGAAAGGGAACACTTGGAGAAGTAATACATGCTGGGCCAATACACAAACAAATAAACGAATCCCTCTTTACTAATCTGTCAGGAGATGGCATGCAGTACATTTGTTCAGATCCCAGCAGATAAACATGACAGCAGGAATACATTTGTTATTCTAACTCCTCAGCCCTACAACAAAACAAATGTGTTTTTCCTGTCCCTTCTTCAAACAATTCCACCTGATCAGCGCAGGAATTTGCTGTGCAGCCCTCATTCCCACAAGCGATGTTTCTGCAAAGCTCGAGCCCTTTTCCACGTGAAACTTGCTCCGTCTCATGGATACAATAGCTAATTTTGGACTTACTCTGCTCCTGCTGGGCCAGAGTCATCACTGGCATGGCTCCACTGTAATTCAGTCTACTGATGCATTACAGACAATGCACAACATGAGCTAATCCTTAATGATGCTTTTCCCCCTTCCCCCCTCCCCAACATATTATTTGAGTAAATAGTAAAATGACATACGTAAAAATTATTAAATGAAAAGAAAAAAAAAAAACACAACAGGAAACTAAAACTACGCTAAAATCGTCTTGCAAACACTAATTTCAGATGACACAGTAATCAGATTCACAGATACATTAGGACAAGCAGTGCAGCCCAGAGGAGAAGGCACAGCTCTTAAAGTCACAAGGCCTGGTCAGAGCTGCAGCTCTGCACGGACCTCAGAGATTGTTCCATGTTCCCACACCATTCCCCCACCCCTGACACACACATATTAACACCTCTGCACAGAAAACACAACCGTGCTCATTTCTAAATAATAATAAAAGCACATATGAAGTTGTGTTCAAAAACTGGTGCCACGGTATAAGGCATTACAGCAGCCACCAAAACAGGCTGATGCCTCCCCCATAGCGAGCTTTGAGATCTGCAGGATCCAGGCTCAGTGTCATAAATTAACATGAAAGGTTTTAATTTCTGCACAGATTTTCTTTAACAGAGGAGGAACAGACGTTCAGTAGGAACAGCCAGGACAATCTCTGAAGGTGAGAATATTCATGAGTTGTGGTATCTGTTTGTGTTATTCCTTATTCTGAAACTTTTTTTTTTTTAAATAAAGCATTGTGTTTGGCCCAACTCTTTTCTTCCCTTAAATCTTAAAATATCAAATCCTTCCTTATCTAAACCACCTTGTTAGGAGTCACAGAAGTTCCACGGGACTTCATGCTCCGCTCCCTAACGGGTCAGCATCAGCCAGACACAATACCCAGGTCACAGCAGCAGGGCTGCTCTAGCAATTTTCTTCTTTTGAAATGGTAAATATTTCAGGGAAGTGGTTTAAACAGGGAATTATCTAGGTGGAAAGTGCGCTGCTTATCAAGAATTTTAAAAATATCGGTTTTAAGGCAGTTGTATTGTGTGGTGGCTCTACAGGTTCTGGTTTCTGCTTCAAGTAGAAGCTGGAGCAACTCTAACAAAGGGAGAGAGCTCTCATTTGCATTACTGGCCAAAATCTTAGCCACAGTCATTCAGCACCAAAAAAGATAAGGAGGCTTTATTTTTCCTTTTAAAAAAATCCACTGCAGTTGTTGGAAGAAAATTTTAGGAGCTCCAAACATCCACATTTCTAAGCTACTTGCTTCACTTTTTCATGCAACAGATGCTGCTTTGTATCAGCTCCTGCATATTAAATCATTCTGACAACCAAGAAAGCATACATTTGTTTGTGCCAGAGAGAAGCATGAATACACACACACACATAGATATCTTCTCACGCAGAAGCACACAATTATGCAGCATTCAAATATTTGGGATGAACTTTGGCCTTTGCTTAAAAAAAAAAATTTAAAAAGTACTTTTAAACAACAATCAGGAACAGACCCAGCAATCATCTGGCTGAGCTCACAGAAATCAACAATCTGCAGGAATAAAACACCACTTGTGGGCAGCCATTTGGAAGTTACTTGGAAAATTATTCTTAGATGGGATAGTTTTATACACGTCGTTTATGATTTATGATAGCCCTATGGATCGAGCTCGGAATGGAGACTAAAAATAAAATCTATGTTCATTCAAAAAATGGAGGAAAAATGGGTTATAATCACCCCTACACGTGTGGGGTTTTTTTGCACTCCAAACATCCTCCTTCAGCTCTGCCATTTGCATTCCCGATTTAAAAAGAAATTCGAAAACATCAGCAGAGCAGGGCTCTAAATCTCGCCTTCAGAGGAGTAATATGGAAGAAGTCAAACAACTCAAACAAAACCGTTTTCCTGACCCTTTACTCGCAAGAAAATCTTAATGCAGCAGCACTTGAGAACACGATGAAACTTCTGACAATGAGAGCAACCCTCAGTGAGTGGAACTGATCCTCAGCGCTTCCAACTTTTGGTTTTTTTTCTTTTTATAATCTCGGTTAGAGGCATATTTTCTCCACTACGTTTTCTCTCTCGTTACTAGAGAGTAATTCTGTGGCCACTGACGGGGTTTTTGTTAAGGAGGTAAGGAGCAGGCGGAGCGGTCCAACGCCGCACCGAGTGCGGCAGGGCCGGGACGCCAAGCGAGCGCTGTCCCGGCCGTGTCCGAGCTCGGGGCTCCCCCGGGCCCCCCGCACCCCGCAGGGCCCCGCGGCCGCGCCCTCCGCACCCCGGTACCTGGGGATGGTGATGCACTTGGTGTTCATGTTCTGCGTGGTGATCGCCTTCTCCAGCTCGTCCAGCTGCCCCGTCTTCTTCAGCTTCTTCACCAGGCTCTTCACCGCCTTCTCGCACCATTTCTCCTCC
>VXBR01008020.1:273448-383164 GCA_013400215.1 Cisticola juncidis
AGGGAGGGAGGGAGGGAGGGAGGATGGAAGGAGGGCGGGGAGGCGGCCGGCCCGCCGGGAACTCCGCGCCTCCATCGCCGCCCGCGGAGGCCCCGGTGCCCTGAGGGGGATCGCGCTCCGCGGGGCCCACGGGGACGGGAGAAAAGCCCGGGAGCAGGGCAAGGAGAGGTGCCCGGACAAACCCCGCCGAGGGGAGGAGGAAAAATAAACACAAGTGTAAAACCCCCCCGCTATAAAGCCCCACAAGTGTAAAGCCCGCTCTGTAAGGGAAGGGGACAGGAGGGTCCACAGCCTGGCTGCGGCCCCTGCCACGGGCATTTCGGCCGTGGAAAGGTTCCCACACAGATACCTGAGCACAGCTCGGCCAGCCGTGCTCAGACAATCAACCTCTTTTGGTTCCAGCCCCTTTAATTTACTATTCCATTCCCTCATCTTTCCACCCCGAGCAACAGGTACCCGAATAATTTTTGCTCTGTATCAGACAAAAACGACACCCTGGAGGTGTTTACTGCCTGAGCTGGTCAGAAATTCTCAGACGGAATATTTTTGTCAGAGGACGGCAGTTTGTTCACATCTAGGTGTTTTGTAGAGATGCTTCGGTTTGGGCTGACTCAGGGTGGCATCCAGGTACATTTCCAGTTTCTAACTTTCCATCACTGGGCAGACTGGGCTGTCACAATCCCCAGTCTCAAGCATGCTGAAAGGCAGCCCAGGTCCTCAAAAAACATATAATTACAAACTGTAGCTCCTTAAAGCAGCAGTTCTCTGTTAAACTACTCCAAAATGGTGCTGAGCAAGGAGGCTCAGAGGCACCTGCAGAGTCCCCAGGTGCCTCCAGCCAGGCTGGTTCCTTTTCTCAGCTCCAGCTGCTTTTCCTCTCCCTGAACAGCTGCCCAGGAGCAACAGGGTGAAAGTTCTGTGGGACCTGGCTCCCAAATTCTGAGATTTGCTTCCCGGTTTTCTCCATCCTATCAGAAGGGACCATGGCAAGCCCAAATTCGGGAAGCCTGAGGGGCTGCTCGGCAGCTCCAGACACGCGGGTTCTTGCCAACCCACATTCTCATATTCCAGGATCCGGAGTTTCCCAGTGGGGAGACTCCTCGAAAGCCGGCATCCCAAAGCTCCCGTGCCTGTGGATTTGGAGCAGCCAGCCATCCAGATTGCCTCGTGGCAACTCGGGAACCGATGGGATCAGACAGCGTCTGAGGCTCTGAGGCAACAGCCTTGGCTTCCACAGGCATTTCAAACTCTGGCTTTTATTCCAAATTGACAGTACCAATTTTTGAATATTAATATTGGATACAAATTAAATACACCCTTCTCTCTCTCTCTTTTTTTTTTTCCTTCAGCATTCTCATATTATTCCCCAACATGCATTCCCTGAGAGTCTTGAATTTTGGAGGCTCACCACTAAAATTTTGGACTGTTGCCCTGACCCACTTTTTGGCTGCTTCGGTTGAGATGCCTGAAGTACAAAGATGTGGAACCCCTGTAGATGATCCTATTGTTTTAGGAAATATCTCCTCAATACCTCTAAAGCAAGGCAAAAAACTTATTGATAGTTTTTAAAAGCAGGATGCCTCAACTACTGTATTGCTAGTGCTGTTGACTTGCTGTATATTTGTGTATTTCTGAAAAGGCCAAGTTTCTGATAGTTTCTGGTCATTTAAGGATCTGAACTCTTAATTAAAAGTTGTTGTTCACAGTTTTAGAAAATGGCTTGAATATGTGAACCAACTGAAAGACAGGTGGGGAAGTTAAATACATTTTTAGTGCAGAAATACATTCTTACTATATTTTGAAATGGGGTGAAGTTAAATAATTTTTTTCTATTTTCTCAATTCTTGGCCTGGCATATTTTGCAAGCCCAGAGGCTGAAGGACCTGCCTCAGACCTGATAAGTCCATATTACATCAGGGTGATCTCAGAGCAAGTTTCTGTTCTGGGGACCATTTCTTTCTGGCTATTCTGGATAGAAAATCATGGGCACCATTCCATGCTTTTTTCATCCAGAAAGATTTTGATAATACTCAAATCTCATGGCTACACTCAGAATTCATGCTGTGACCTTGGTTCAGCAGAGCTTCTAGAATTTTCCATCCATATTCAGGGGCTGATCTTCACTCCTCACAGTCATATCACAAGTCATGGCCTGGGTACATTTGAATAAGGGGAAGGAGAGGAAGATCTGAGTGGTTTGCTCGTGCTTGTACAGTGATTTAGTGGCAAAAGGGTGAAGATAATTTGCTAAGCACTAAACCAAACTGGTCTCACTTACCTACAACCTCTGAATGAGGTGTAGGCAGCTAAACCACTGATGTAAAACTCTGGGCCACAGCAGCACTGAAAACACTCCTGAAAACAAACAAACAGTTGGGCTTGGGATGTGGGATACATTTTTAAACTTAAGGCCATGACATTTAATGGAACAGCTTGTGTGCTTGCTGGGGTTACCTGTCAGAATGAACTGTTCTATGAAAATATGACTTTCTGAACCCCTAGACAGTAATCCTTTATTTCAGAGAGTTTTGGACACTCTCATAGTGGAAAAATTAACAGGAAAAGCAGGACCGTCCCAATTCTGCGTGGTCTGGATCCGATTGCTGGTTTACAAAACGTCTGACGTCTTGGAAGCCACCACTAGGCAGAAGTTTATGCTTCTTTTGTCATTGTGCTCATTTTTTGTGAAACAATTTTTTTTCTTTAGTTTCAAAAAGTCATTATCTTTGCTTGTGTTTGGAACTGTAGAGGTTCAGGGCCACAGTTTGCCCTTATTAAGAAATAAAGATATATGTAGTCTGCAATAATGTGAGGGAACCAAACACTTCAAGAAAAAAACCCAAACCCTTTACAGCTATTTTGTATTTCTTAACCTCTTACTAATACACTAGCACTTTAAAATTACTGAAAAATAATATCTGCATGCCTTGGGTTTTTATATGATTAATGAACAGAACCAGAATTAAAATTCTCCTTTCACAAAGAGAAAAAATCAGACTCTGCTTCAGGAACAAGATCAAATTAACATGAGAAATAAGAAGGTGTTCACTGGAGCTCAGCTATGCATACATGTACCTTTATCAAAAATATTTGTAACAGCTTCAGAGACTGAAGAATTGTTCTGTGCTTTGCTCCGTGTTCCCTTTATATCCTTTGAGTAGCAAGAGGGGGTTTTTGGGCAGACTTGAGCGTGGTTCAGGGCGAGCTGGGACAGGCAGGATGGAGGCAGCGTGGCCAGAGCATGCTCTGAGGGAGCCTGGTGCCTGCTCAAACAGCTCCCAACGTGCCCCTGTGGCTGGGCTGAAAATCAGGGAGTGGTTGAGAAGCAGCTTCTGAGGTGCTGTCCCCGTTTCTACCTCACTGGCTGAAATATTAAATGTGATTTCCTACCTGTACGTGGAAAGGGAATTTTACAATTCCCAGGTGGACAAGCTGGGAAGCTCACAGCAGACAGGGTGGTGGCCTCAACTCCTCTTGTCCAGTGTTCTCCATGAAGGGTGAGATGGGCAGCACTGAAAATAAAGAGTTTTAAATTGGGTTATCTTCATTGCTTGCCTTGTAAATAAGGGCTATGACATTTAACTTGGAACCTATGTCATGTATAATGTGCATAAACAAGGGAAAGTGTGGGAGCTTTCCCTGGTGAAGGTAAAGTATATATATCCATATGTGTAGAACGGCATTTATATGCAAGCAAACCTATCTACATCACTCAGAACAAACCTATAGGAAAATAATTTCTGGCATGAGTCATGAAAAAAGCGAGGCCTTTCTAAGTTAATGTCTTCAGCGTTAATGTCAGCTCTGTGAAATACACAGCTCAGTCAAATCCTTGCAGGGTACCTCAGCTATTCTCTGCAGATGAGAAAACCCTCACGCACAATAAAAAGTTGTTTTGTTGGAAGTTTCTAATGCTTCATACACACAAGCCAATTCACCTGCCTGTTCCAAGAGGCTCAGTGGTGCAAAAATCACACAACCACTTCTGGTTAAGCCAGAATCCTTTCTGTTACCACGGCAGCACCTCTTGCCTGAGGAAAAAATACAAGGCAGCAGCACGTCCATAATGATCCTTCTAAAACACTCTCCCAGTTCCTGGCAGTTATTTGTGTAGGCGCTCCTGAACTGGAGCTGACCTCCCTGGAGAGCTGTGGACAGCCCATTCCTGCACTCCAGAACCTCTCTGCTTCTGAGCTACATTTCTGAGTAGCCTTCCCCAGGCCCCCATGGCACATCTGGGGCACAGGACAGAGCCACTCTGAAGAAGAACTGAAATTATCCACTGAAAATAATAATGATTGCCTTGTTATTTCCATCATAACCTGTATGGGTCTAGGTGGGAGGGGAAAGGGCGATGTTGAGGTTGGGGCAGGTGAGGAATCTCCCAGGAAATGTGAGTTTTCCCCTGTGTGTCACAGTGAGATGAGACAGCCTCAGCCTCGGGGATGTTTGTGGTGTGCAGGGAGCTGGGGGGCCCTGGCTGCTCCCCTGGGTCAGGGCTGCTCGGGGCACCCACAGCTGCACGGGAAGCGGCCGAGCTCTGCTTCACCGGCAGGGACATCCTGCTGGGCAGGGCCCTCCTCACAAACACCCTCAGAGAGGGAACCCCAGCCCTCCTCACAAACACCCTCAGAGGGGCACAGGGAACCCCAGCCCTCCTCACAAACACCCTGAAAGGGGCAGAGGAACCCCAGCCCTCCTCACAAACTCCCTGAAAGGGGCAGAGGGAACCCCAGCTCTGCTTTTCCCTCCATTTTTCCGAGGCTTGGCTTTGAAATCTTAATAGGCCCTTACATGGGAACTCCTGGCACGGTTTACAAGTGTCCAGTGTGTGAAGGGAGACAGAAGGCAACAGTCTGGAGGACAGTTCTTTCCTTGGTTTTGGAGTTTCATGAGAGAAAATAAAACATCTTGATGAGGACACCACAGCATCTTTCCTGCATAGCTGTCAGAGCATAGGAAAGGGACACACAAGGACACAAAAGCCTCCTGAGGCTGAGCCCTCTCCTGAACCACAGCCACTGGGATAAGGCCTGATCTAATCTTCCCAAATGTGCTAACAGCCTGAAATGAATATGCTTCTAATTAAGCTGTCACTTGGGTGGCCACCCAGTGGGATGTGCTGATATCCTGAGGGATGGAATGGAGGATTTTCAACACCTGGGTGTGAGGAGGCAGCACCTGCAAGCTCAGCACTGCCCTGACTTTGCATACAGGGAGCTGCTGCCAGGCTGCTCTAGGTGCGACTGCACACACATGCAAACATGGCCCTGTCCCAGTCTCCATAAAATGAAGTTATCTGAAGTTTCATGAGGTTTAAGTATGGCTAAGAAATAAAATCCAAATGCTGAGTTTTGGGTATGGTGCTCCTCATGAGATGTGCTCCTCCTCTGGTTGCTGGAGGGAGTGAGGTGCTGGTGAAATTCCACACTGTCTCCTGTACTACAAAAAGCACCAAAAGCTGCAGTCAGGAAAAAAGAGAGGAATGGGCCAGGCCCCAAAACCAGAGGCTCATTACAGGTAACACAAAAACTCCAGCTCCCAGCCACAAACATTTATTTGAGATTCCTTTCCCATGTCCATATGTGACTGTCTGTCCTTTCTGAATTCCTTGCTGTGTCTGCACCCTTTTCTTCGCCAGGGCACATCTGTTAAAGTCTTCGGTTTGGTTTTGAAGTAGGCATTTTCTCTCCAGCTGAACTTTAAAAAAGCTCCTGAGCAAAGGCTTTGAAGGAGTAAATATAAATACATTTTTTTTATGAATAGGCTCCTGTTTTCACATGTTCCACTTGCAATGGCTTCTTGTCCACAACTGCTGGCATGTCTGGCCCTCTGCAGGAAGAATCCTCTTTTGGAGGAACACACTTTTCTTTGTGCACAAGGGATATTCTCAAGGAACATTTTAATGAAAAATTCAGTATTGAGGGGGTCAATCCCACCAGTCTTGGAAAACAAAAAACAGCCTGGCCAAACTGGCCCCCAGCACTGCAGGGAGATCCTGATCAGGTTCAAACTCTGTGCCTGAGGTGGTTTGGTCCAAGACTTGTGCTGAACCCAGGCAGAACTCGAGGCTGCTCACAACACCCATCCATGCACACAGCAAGGAACAAATCCTTTGGATCCCAGCCCTACCTCACCCAAGTCAAGTGGGAGTTGACTAATTGCAATTATTATAGAGTTTAGTCAGTAGTTTTTATGTGGTGGTGGCTCCCCTACATTAAAACCAACAGTTAAAGGCCACTTCTTCATTTCTGAGGTTTACTTAATTAAGTTATCCTTTCTCTCTTTTCTTTTTTTCTTAAATTCTTTTAACCTAAAATGCACTGAAGGCCTCACAAAGGGACTTACACTCTCATTTAAACCAAGAATCCTCTCTAAGGCAGCAGCAGCAGCAGCAAGGAGTGGCATGGATTTATTTGCCCATGAATAATGTGTTAATATTTATACATAGCTCGCTTAGATAAGGGAAACAGCTTGAAGATTTATGGGAGAAGCTCTGCATGGCCATGCTCCGTGGAGAACCCCAAGTGTTGATTTTGCCTCTGGACAGTTTAATGTGTAACCCAAGAAAGTGCATTCTTCAAGATGAAAAAGGGGAAAATCAAACCACCACAATCTGCCTGCTCTTCCCTTCCAGGGGTTTTGCTGCATTCTGGGCAGAGCTCAGCCCCTTTGCTGTTGGGATCCTCAAACACAGCTGAACTGGACAGAGTCCACAAGCTGTGCATGTAAACACACAAAAAACCTTGGGTTTATTTTTTCCTTTTGAGTCCTTACTGTTGCAAAAATGCAGCTTTGCCTTTTCATAACATTTTCATAAAGCTGAAGTCCTACTTGGGCTGTAGAAATGGCACAAATGGGAAGAGAATGACAAGGAAATGTTCTGTGTGTGTGTGAGGAGGGATGTTTACTCCTTGTTTATTTGTTCTGGGGAGAAATAAAGTGCTTTGTGTGAAGGCTCTTTGCAAGAGAGGCTGAAATGCTCTCCGGGCCCTGTAAAAGCATTGCCAAGTTTGTCAGCAGAAGGAAAAGAAATCTGGGCAGGCTGCCCTAAATTAAAACTAAACTTAAATCAAATTCAGTTTAAATACACAGAGAAGTGCTTGGTGTGGGGGCTAAAGGCAGAATTACCAACTCAAACACTGAAAATTCCTGAGTGAGACTTGTTCAAATGGGTCTGAAATTTAGCAAATAAATTAAAATAAAATAATTCCTTCAGCTTTTGTCATGTGTCAAAGGGGTCATGTTTCCTACTTTGTCTTGGCCCAGGTAAGAGATGAGGTGAGGTGAGGTGAGCTGAAAGTGAAGGTTCTGATGCAATTCTGTCCTTCTGGGAGTGAAGGATTTAAGGAACATCACCTGTGTGAACCTGCAGCCAACCCCTGAGGGGTAGGGACAGTGCAAAAGAAACCAGAGCTATGGAGAAAGTCCAATTAATTATTCATTATTCATTATTAATTTTTAATTTACCTGAGATACTGAACAAATGAGGGATGCTTATTGGAGGGATGCTGCTTTATTGGAACACATTTGAATCCTACACATTTATTCTTTCTCTTGGGATAAACTAACCAGCATAACTTGGATCTGGACCAAGATTTCAAACCAAACCTCAGGGCTGCCTGCATAAGGCTTCTTGTCAGTTTTGCTATGAGATTTTGGGATCTTTTAAAATGAAAATGTCACACCACTAGTTACAAGGCTTTCTGTAATGTATCAAAGTCATTTTTGCAGTATTGGTGGTCTTTCCCCTCCCAAGTTGTTGGGAGTGGAATTGAAAATCACGTGCTCCAGCACTTAGAGAGACCCTGTGAAGTGAATGGAAGCCAATTTAGGCAGCTGGGTACAGCCTTGATAGAAATGTTCAAAGGCACACGTGATTTTTATGACCTTAGGATTATTTCTTGCCTTTGGAAATCTCTTTCTTTGCTTAACTTCACATACCTCTTCACAAACCCCCTGTCCTCTGTTTGTTATCAGCACTCACAGATGTCCTTTATGGATTTACCTACTTGAAAGTCCCTGAAACAAACTCTGGGTACTGGAGAGGGGAGTGCAAAGCAAGGAGATGATTTTGGTTACCTAACATTTATTTGACTTAGTCATGCAGAACTGGATCAGTGCAGCTGATAGGGAGTGATGATTAAACCAAAGCCTGAGTCTTTATTCCCATGTGATCACTGCCATTATCTCTGCTATCAAGGTTGATCTGACAATAACTTTTATTTAGAATCAGCCACACTTCTTTTCCCCGCCTACCCAAAAGGCACCAGAGTTGTTTGCAGCTCCACAACTTGCAGAAAGTAAAATGTAATTCATCCCTCCAGTGCAGTGAGGGAGCTGGGGAAAAGAGATCTGGCTTCTTTGTTTTGGGGGGCCTGATACAAAACCCATCCCAGGCAGGAAATCAAGGTTTGTAAAGCATCCCAGAATCCCAGAATGGTTTGGGTTGGAAGGGACCATAAAGCTCATCCCATTCTACTGTCCCAGGTTGCTCCAAGCCCTTTCCAACTCATCCTGGGACACCTCCAGGGGTGGGGCAGCCACAGCTTCTCTGGTTGGTGGAGAGTTTGAAAGTCCTTGGGTTGAAAAACCCAGAATGCTGTATCTCGGTTATTAAATGTCAATTGATTCCTTGCATTCCCATACACATTCATATTTCAAAATATGTATATATTTCAGTGTCCCTTGCAATATTGCATCATTGTTGTGGTGTAAGCCCAGAACCTTTGACCTTTGTAGGCAAACTCCTGAAAGTAAAGATATTTTTATAACAAGAGAGTACAGTAAATATTAATAATTATCACTTCAGGCAGAAATTTCACAATGCTACCCACTTATAGGATGTGGAATGTGCTGCTAGATCAAAGTTAATGAACAGATCCATACCTCAGCTCTGGCCCAGAGGGAGTGACCTCGTGGCTGTCTTGTGGTGATTCCCTCACCTGCCCAGGTGCAGCAATGACAAACCAAAGGGTTCACAGAACTTTCCAAAAGAGCTGCTCCATTCCTAAAAGAAAAGAAGGCAGGTTAGAAACTAAATTTGCAAAGATGGTTGTGTGCAGCTCTGGTTTCTGGTTTGGGGTTTGCATTGCTTTCCGGGTTGTTTCTTAAAACTTTAACCAAGCTTGCTGAGGTGGAGATTGAGGCATGTCTGAAATGAGTCAGCTTGTTTTTAGGTCTTCTGACAGTTCTGAGAATTGTGAGTTTTCCTCAAAGACTCCTGAGCTGTGACCTGAGGCTCTCCTGGGTCTGAAGCACCCAGATCTCCATGGTGACTGCAGAAAGGGGGCTGGGGAGAAGGCTGTGAGGGTGCTGTGAGCAGGAAAAAACACCCCAAATCAATGTCATTTCTTCATCATCAACTGGGGCTTTGATGGGAGGAGAATCCTGAAAAGGACCATTGCTACTGAGGAGTGGAGAGTTCTGTCAGGCAGGATAATCCCAAAGCTGCTGCAGTGGAAGGCAGGATTTGAGTGGATTTATGCAAACTGAGATTTCAGTCTTCGCTCTGCTTTGGGTTGGTATTTGGTAGCCTGAGGGACTCTTCTACAGAGCAATTTGGATATTCTGGGCCCTTTATTTTATGAATTATTGGCTTCATTTTATAAAGTATTGGTTTCATTTTATAAAATATCTCTGAGGCAAGAAGGGAAATGGGGCAAGTTGTGAAATAATTCTCTGATCAGCCACTCAGAGCCCCATGAGATCCATTATTGTGACAGCAAATCTCCCCTGCGGTGTGTGCAAAGTCAACCCCACTTCTGTCCTACCATGGCAAAACTCAGACCCATCACACCCTCCCACCCCTCCGGGCCCTGGCCCATTTTGGGGTACCTGAGGAACATGAAACAATGTTCTTCCCCTGCTTTTGGGACATGGAGAGGCCTCAAGACAGGGGAGAAAAGTGAAGGCAGCCACGCAGATGTTGCTGCTACAATGTGCGAGACAGAGCCTTTTGTCTCTGCTGTCACTAAAGCTACAGAACAATTTATCTGATCTGTGCATGGAGCAGCATTATGTGTCTTTCCATTGTGTGCAAACATTTCTCTTGCTTAAAATGCTACAGTTCATGGAGCTGTTAGTCCTGAAAGCCACAATGTTTTGTATTTCTTCAGTGTAATTAACGCTGGAAGAGACCAAGTCACCAGTTTGCCAGTACAGAGGATTAAACTTCCTGTTGCTACTTGTAGAACTCCATGGATTATGTGCAGTGCTTTGCACAAGTACAGTGAGACCTAAATACCTTACAATCTATTCATCTCTATCTGATAGAACTCCCTCCTCAGCCTAAATCATTAATAAATGTTGTCTGAGTCATGAACACACCAAAACTGACGAACACTGGACCCTGAGATGAATTCGAGGATCAGAAAACTGACAGCAAACTGTCCCGTTCCCATCCACCCACTGTCACCCTCACAAAGGAAAAAAAATAAAAAGAAAAAAGGCAATGGATTGTTCAAATGACAATGGGGTGAGGATGAAGGCACAAAGCCCTTTGAGAGAGAAGAAATTCCTTATGAATAGACTGGAAAAGCTGAGATTCTGCAAAGGGAGAAGGCAGGGCTGAGATGCAGCTGAGCTACCCTGGATCACAGAACCATTAAGAAAAGACCTCCAAGATCACGGAGTGTGAGAGTTAACCCAGCACCACAGGAAGAGGCAGAGGGGAGGAGGAAGGGAAGGAGGAGGCCAGGCAGGTCCAGCCTTGGTGGTGGGGTGTGGGGAGGGCACCCAGGGCTCTTCCCCATCCAGAGGAAGGGCAAGGGCAGGAGCAGAAAAAGACACCGTGGTGGAGGAGAAGACCAAAGTCAACAGAGTCCTGGAAGCAGTGCTGGTGGAGGAGGGCAGGAGGAACTCCTCAGGGGGAAAAAAGATGTGCAGACAGAGAGGAAGAGACATGCTGGGCTTTCCCAGAGCTAACAGTCTATGCTGGCCTGGGGACAGGGGTGATGGACAGACAGGAGTCACAAACAGGAGTCTGACAACAGACAGGGTCCAACCTCAGGGTCCCTGTACACAAACTGAAAAGTGGGTGGCAGGATTGAAAAGCAGAGAGCACAGGGAGGCAAAGGGGAAGCTGAGGAGCTGGATTGGATTTCTTTGCCTTTAAGAGATTTTATAGCCAGTGATATGTTAATTTTGTGTGGTGCCAAAGTCAATATAAACTGCAGAGAAAATCAGATCTGTAGTGGTCGAGGATGTGGAGAAACAGTCGATTGTATATTTAACAGGAAGCCAGGGAGATCAAAGAGTTTTCAAAATGGTTTTGTTTTTAACTGATACCCTGGCTTTATTTTGTTTAGATTGAGCTGGGGGCCTCTCTGAAGAGGATGAAAGGAGAACAGAAATGTGTAACAAAGACATTTCCCTTCTCCTTAATAGTCAAGGGAAGTTGACATCCCTGTCAAGCAATAGCACCATTATATGCAGGGCTTCAAGAAGGGAAGCTATTTTATCCTTGGGAGGAAGGAGAAATGTCATCTCCTAGCAAAGAGGTGAAGTTCTGCAGAAATTCAGGGCTGTTAATAGACTGTTATGACAGGGTGCAATTTGATTTCCAGTGAACAACGTGTGTCCCAGGCCTGAACACTCCCCAGTTAGCAGAGATCAAACAGAGCACAGGCACAGCCTCCTCTCTGGTAACAGATCCTTCCAACACTCTGCTTGTTTTAAGGGTTAAATTAGATTTTTGCTTTTAGCTATTTGCAGCTCCACATGAAGGGATGGTTTTGCATTAATGGAAGTGGCAGACTCTAGCCTGTAATGAATTAAGATAGAATAACTCAAGACTCTGCAAAGAGAATTCTCTACATGATCTTCTGTAAAAAGGAACATCTTATAACACTTTTGGAGCAGGCCTTGGACACAAAATTTTTGAATTAATTAAGTGTATGCTTAAATCTGCCTTTGCTGATCAAAACACTGAATCATCTTTATATTTTTTTCTTGGTACAGAATGGATTTGAGTGAATACTTGAACATGTATTTGTTTTGCAGGACTTTGAACTTGATCTGCATCAATGCCCTGCTTCAGTTTCATCCTCCCAGTTCGTAGGCAGCCTTCTGAAGCTAAAATCTTAACTTCCAGTTAAAACAGGATATTGAAGATTACAGATTAGAGGATACAAGAGGAAGGGGCTGTGCCACAGGAGGCACATATGCCCTCCCTGCTTCAGAATGAGGAACAAACAAGAGGCTGTTTCCCATTTCTGCAGTCCCAGCTGCTTTGAGTACCAGAGCCTCAGCAGCCCCTGCCATTGTTGTTGGGTTAAGGTGGTGCCAGCCTCTCCATCAGAAACCATTTAATAACTTGGCCACAAACACCTGCTTCAAGCTTAGCACTGGAAATGATCAGTCCTTCAGCAGCTCTGAAGACATTTCCCTCCTCCCCTCCCAAAATTCCACAAGTATTTGCATGCAGAATGTCTAGGATTGATAAAGTTTCCTTTTGGGTCGGTACCCCCATCATTTCCAAACCACTTTGTACCTCTGAGTGAGCTGTGCCTCAATCCTGCTTATGGACAGCTGCACTCTTCAGACAAAACCTTCAGTGCACAGAGCATGTCAGGAATCACTTGTGGAAGGAATTATGGCCTCTCAGGTAGATTTTAAATCCATGTATATTCGTGATTTCCCTTTTGCTGTACCATGCAGCTGACAGAGCAGATCAGAGGGATCTCAGCATCATCTTCACCACCACAGGCCCTTTCTCTCTCTCTCTGTTCAGGCTCTCAGCTAAACCTGTACCTCCACAATTCACCCAGTCTGTTCTTTTTCTGCTCATGGATGACTTTCCATTTAATGTAATGGCTTTAGGGACGCAGGAGGCAGCCATGCCTCGATGCCTTTGCCTGCTGGCAGTGCCCTCCATCCCCATCCTTATCCAAACAACACAAGCATTCAGCTCCACCGGGGGAATGGTGCGAGGCTGTGTCCCAGACCCATGGAATGACGCCAGGCTGGGAGCAGTGTGGGTTTACCCCTCCTTCCCTGTGCTGTGCAGCCCTCATGTGAGAGCAGAGAGGCTGTGAAACCCCATCTTCCTTTCTCTACCACAGCTGTGGTTGAGTTGATGAGTTTTCGTTCCCCTTTCTGGCATGTGCTCCTGCCCCTGGCTCGGCGGGATGAGGCTGCCATGCCATGGTGGCACGCTGGTGACTCAGGCAGCCTCTCTCACCCACAGGCAGCTGCCTCTTGGCTTTGTGGTCTCCGCTGAAAAATGCGAGGAACCTTCATTTCTCTGAAACCCAAGGCTTTCAGTGCTCCCGTGGGACTGAGCTCGCCCTCGCTGGGTCCTTTTGTTTTCAAACCCTAAAGCCTCTCTAGTTTCGGGATTACCCGCGGCTCTCTCCAGCAGCTGTTGTTGATCACCTGGGGATCTCCCGCTCTCCTCCTCGAGGCCGAGCCCCTGGATTGTCTGATCCATTTGATCCAGGCTTGGATGCAGAGAGGGCAGAGCACGGGGCAGGAGCCATTCCCTGCTGCAGGGAAGGGATTGCTCTGCCCTAAACCCGGGCCCAGGCTGGGCTCAAGAGCTCCCATCCCTTCCCAAATGGGCGTTTCTTCCACACAAATACTCAACAAATGTTTTGGCCATTGGCAGCTCATTTAGGCCATCAGCTGGAGGGAGAGGGATGTGAAATGGCACTGGAAATCCCACAGAAATGCTGAGAAAAACAAGACTACCCTCAGAATACTTGCTGCTTTTTTTTTGTCTCGATGAATAATGAAAATTTTTCTACCCTCATCAGAGAGAGGAAGAAATTACATTGCCTGTAGTAATGGTGCCCAGAAGGAGGAACTAACCTGGTTCACTCTGGTGGAACAGAGAGCAGAAAGTCGCCGAGGTGTGGAGGACTCCTGTGCTGCTCACACCAGCTCCTGCAACAACATTCACCAAATCAGCACAGAAAAATGCCTGGCACAGGCACTAACCCAGAATAACACAGCCCAGCAGGAATGCAACCCTCAGCCTGACATTCCTCTGAAGATGTGCAGCATTCCCTAGTTCACCTGACTGGATTTTAAGGAATACAAAGTAGATTAGACCCCAAAATACACAGTAGTCCATCCATGACCCCTCTCGGGGGCTCTGAAGCAGTGACCCTCTCTGCCTGCTCCTGTCTGCCTCCCTTGTCCCGGGTGGAATTTCCCCGATGACTGCACAGCAGTGCTTGTGCCCGGGGCTCCCTGCATGCTTTGGGAAGGGCTGGATCTACCACAGGCACGATGCTGAGGCAAACACAGGCCTGGAGTTTCCATCCAGCCCTCCTGCTGCCACCAAAAGGTCTGGGGAGCCCCACGATCCTTCCCCGTGCTAAGCAAGCCTTGAGGGATGGCCATGCTTTGTCTGGAGGGGTTTAGAGCTCTCAGGGCCCAGCTGTGCTCCCCAGGGACCAGACGAGGCTGAACAGGTCACAATGTCATGGGGAGACCTGTCTGGAAGTCAGGAAGGGCAGAGCAGCCCGTGGTCTGGCTGGGGGCTTTGGGAGATGACAATCTGTACACTCAGGGGTTTATCATTTCCGAAAGAACACCTTACTCTATCGGTTCCCCCTCCTTTGTCATCAGAGAAAAACTCACACTTTCCTAACTGAAAGTTCAGTCTAAACATAAATGTCACTGAAAGCCCAGCGAGACCTTTGCTTCTCTGGTTTCACTCTCCTGAGCTGTGGGGAAGATTATGCAACAGGAACACTGGGGTGACTCATCTTCTGGCATTGCAGTAAATTAGGAAATGTTTGCTGCGATGTTGTAGGGCTTTCTACCGGCTATTTGTGGGCTGCTTTTTTCTCTGCCAGTGTCTTCAAATCCCAAGTGTTGCCTGTCGCCCTTGTCTGAGCTAGGAAAAGGCTCCTGGGTAGGTGCTGCAGCTCAGCTCTGGAGCAGAGGGTAACAGAGCAGCTGTTGGAAGGAAATGATGTTAAAGAAATTCTGAATGTCCTTGCTCAGCATTTCTGTCCCCTCCGTGAATATTTCTTTGAATCACTGGCTTTGTTTCTCTGCTCTAACTCTTAACAACATTCTCAGCCATCAGAAAGTAAGGGGGTCAAGGAGATTTTTCTCCTGTGTTTGTTCCTGAAGCACAAGGCTTGTCAAGATCACAGAGACTCTTCAGAGAGTCTGAATATATCAGAGGAAGGACAAATTGAATATAAGAAAAATCATGTCAGGCTCATCCTTCCTTCTTTACAGATTCTTTTGGTTTAAGGTTCAAAATAAATGTATTGACTCGAAGGATGACAATTCATAAGGCGTACCTTCCCTTTCCAAATCTATGGCAAGAATTAATTTTTGGAAGGAAACTGCAGAATAAAGAGAAATACTAGTATTGTGAGATTGCAAGTAAAACAATGAGGATGGAAACACTATGAAGGACATGAACCAGACTGTTGGTTGTGTGATGCCATAATCAACCCTGACATAAAGATGTGAGCCTTTGTTGCAATTTCATTTCTGGTTACTCTTCCTACATATTTGTAAAGGATTAGAAGAGAGAAAGTCAAACCTACATCAGAAATTCCACAAATGCCCCCTTGTTGTTAAAACCCCAGTCCTGAGTTAGGACTTTTCTGAGCTACACAACCTATTGTTGTTGATATAAACTGAAATTTTGGGCAAACAAAAAGGGGCATGAGGTTCTCAGCTTGCTCTGTACAGTACCTAATTTTTGCCAAAAAAGAGAGTATGAACTTATTTTGCCATGGAAATCAAATAAGGCATCAAAGCCCAATTTCCTAAGGACAGTATCTATCAGTTTCTTTGAAGCAGACATTTTTATGACCAGCAATGTTAACAAATCCAAACTAAGTATCCAATCTGTCAAGGAGAAAAATAAGTTTAGAATGAAAGTAAGTATTGCTCGTTAAACTTTAATGACGAGGCATTTAAAAGAAGAAAACCATCCATTATAACGCTGGTGGAATAGTGTGCTGTCAAATTCCCCAGAGAGGATTCTTATCACAATGTTTAAATATATTATATTAAGGGATGGCTGTTACTCTGTTCTCTAAACAGGAGACTTTTTGGAGGAAAAGTTCAGGAGCAATATATATCCAGTGGTGAAAATTTCCCTATTGCCCAGCAATTAAAATGAACTGTTGGACATTAATCCTACCTGTCCCAAAGGATGTGCTGGGGAAGAGTTGTGCTGATGCAAAGCTGAACCAAGCAATGTTTTCTCATCCAGAGGGGAGCACAGAAGAGCCTGGAAAGGGTTATTCCATTTTTTTGGGATCTGCAGGATCAAGGACTTCTGTGATTACTACCTTTCACTGGAAAGAGAGCCATTGCTTTAGGCTTGTAATGAGTTTGGACAGACAGTGATAAATCCTGGAGTTGGAGAACCTGTGCCTATTGATCACATCCCAGTTTTGTGTCCCAGCTTTGCTCTGGTTTATGCAGGTGCACACAGCCAAGGCACATCACCAGCACTTCTTGAGCAGCATTTCCTACTTTATGCTCCCCTTGCCATGACTCCATTCCCCATGTTAAGCTGACTCCTGTTGCCTTTTTCAAGGCAGAACTCGTTCCACGTTTCCCTTTTACCCCCTCACTTCAGTGATCACATCCCCGATCCCTGACTCAAGCCAGCCCCACTTCTGCCCAAGCACAGCTTACCCATTAAGGCCTGTTTATTTTTAAAATCTACATGTGAGGGATTCCATTTTAGTTATAAACTACTTCCACACCCAGAGGTCCATCATAAGAAATGAAAAGAGAGAGCTGCAGAGCCTCATCCCAACTTTCTCTTGGGGAACCTCGGTGCTGCAGAGGCCAAGAGCCCCAGGCACGGCCGTGTCCCAGCTGATGGATGCCGTGCTCAGCCCTATCTCCAGCATCTCCACCAGCCTTTGAACCAAAGATTACCTCCTCTGCAATCTTTAATGATTTAATACCTCTAATATCACTGTCTCATCTCACTTTCTTTGGTTGCAAAATGCTATGAGGTCACTCCAGCAGTCAAATGGGGCTCTCAGGGTTGGGGCTGCAGCTCTGCCCTGATGCCAAGACTTGCTGAAATCTCTGCCAAACTTTCATCACTTGAACTGAAAATTTCATGTCAAAGGCCTGCCATAGTCTGCTTTGCCTTGAGGTTTTATTTACTCTTTTGATTTAGATTAATTCAAGTGAAACCATTCTAGAAGGAACCAGAGAAGACACAGACCTGATGACCTCTGTCAATTTACTGTGTCCCCCACAAAAACATTTATCACCCATTTTATTGCCACGTCCTTGTCTGCTCCTCACTTTCTATCAGCATGCAGGCAAGACCTTATTAAGGGGTGAATAAAGGCTGCAAGGTGATGGAAGCTATAACCTGATAGCTCCTGCTCCATTTGCTGCAGGAGATGGGAATCATGTAGTGAATCAAGGAGGAAATCCAAAAGAGAAGCAGTTAATGCAGCTAAAAACCAACCTGGAAAAAATGTCTGTAAAGTCCTTGCCTCTGCCACAGAATTTTTGAGCAGAATTAGGCAAGTCATTTGGAAAGATTCCCAGATCATCTCTAAATATGCATTCTGCATCCACCAAATTCCTGAGGGGACCTGAAGTGGGGCTTTAAGAAGCTGCAGCACAGCAAGGGACCACTCACACATCGTGTCCAAACCCAGAGCTGGTGAATACCCTTAAACATGATTTCTCTCTGCCTCAAATGACATCTAGAACCCAAGCAAATGCCACCCCCACACCTCACAGGAGAATGTGAAGAATAAAATTTGCTACTGCCTGTCATGAGTGCTCCCAAGGAAATGAATAATTCTGTGTTCGGAGCAGGATTTGAATAGTGAGCAGTAAGTGAGGCACAGGGGCTCACATTGCACAATCAGGAAGAACAAGAAGGTGAATAATGGTTCACTGAGCAAGCTGGTACATGGAAAGAGACAGGAGCCCTACAGGAAAACTCTGCAGAGCCAGAGAACAGAATAACAGTGTAACACAGGGGCAGGGAACATTCAGAGCTGGGGAGCATCCTTCCTTCTCAAGGGCATTTCCACTTTTGAGAACCTGACTGCTGAGTGCTTGATTTTGATGCCTAAATGCCAAAATAAGGCTTTCTCTGAAAAAGAAGCATTGTTGAGATCAGAGACAAGGTAAGATACCTTCCCCACAACAAGAAGGGTTGGGGTCACTTTGGGCTGGAAAAGATTTCTTGCTTTTCAGTCTCTGCCCACAAATGGTGCCCTGCCTACACCTCTCTGAACAATTGTCTGGGGAGTTTCCTGTTCTCAGAGCTGCCACAAACCTGGGCACAGGCTGTTGTGTTTGCCTGCTCTTGTGTCACCCCTCTGGGGACACCAATGGGCAATGGACCCCTGGACATGTTCCACATATGGACGAGACTGAAGGCCCACAGCTCCTCGCTCAGCAATGACACAGGCTGGGGTTCATACAACACATTTAATTGCTGCTTGAGATTTGATTAGCTCTGTTTCACCTCCATCAACAACAGCCTTTATCCTGCCCGTGGCAAATGGCAGAACTCCCCTGTGTTGCACAGGGAGCAGTGTTGGGGTGCTACATTTTCCTTTTTTCAGCTGGGTTGTGCAGGGACTTTTTGTCAGGCTCAGCAGGAGCACTGAGAATATCCAATCATCTGTGTGAGTCCAAGAGCAGCTAGATTAGGGGCAGGCAAGGAATCTGCTGCTGTGACCCCCCGTAAGATTTTGGAAGCAGAGAATGGTACCTCCCTTAACCACCCTCCACTGCAACTGCAGCACTGTTCCCTCTGCAGCTCCCATTGTTTCAACTGGATTTCAAAGTGCTCATCATCTGCCAGGCCTGGGCTTTTGGTCCCTGTCAGCTGAATAAAAAAAAGCATGAAAAATGGAGTAAATTGGAACTATTATTTATCACACATCTGGCAGCACAAGGACTGTCTTTCAGGATTGGAGTCCCTGGAGAATATGCTTTCCTGCCCCACTTTCCTTGGAGATGCACACAGTCAGTCCCAGCCACTTACATATGTGGAAAAAATTGATTTTTAAAGCAAGTGACCTTAATCCAGGGAGACCTGTCAACCTTGGATGTATCTCAAGTTTCCCTTCCAAGGCTGCTGCAGTAATCCCCAGTTCATAAAGCTGAAGGCCGGGGAAATCAGAGACTCGTGGTCCTTGTGCGTGGCCTCTGCACAGCTGCACAGTTGGCTTTCCCCTCCTGGGTCAGTCTTTAAAAGGACTTAACCAAGGCTGACAAACCTAAAATTAGATTTGCCAGCTCCAGGAGGAGTGTGAACATGTCCCTCCCGTCTCAAGGCTGCATCTGTATCCAGCCAGGGCTGACTGGAAACCAGAAGTGTTGCATATCAAGGAGCTGTGGGGACAGACAGGCAGGGAGGGAGCACAGATAAATGTTGGTGTCAGTTGTGTCTGTGCTTCCACTGACTCCACCAGCTTTTGCATCAGGCTTTCCATGGGAATAAGGGTAGTGGGAGACTGTCCTTAGCACAGAAGTGCAGTTACACTCACAATAAATGCCCTTAAATGACAATTTCCTGTCCGCTGTGGTCCTCTGTGTGTCTTCTCTGCCAGCAAATCCCACGGGGAAGGGAGTGTCTGTTATTCCATGTTTGTTTAGTGCCTCGTACAATGGGCCTCTCTTCCAGTTGGGGCCACTTGATGCTGCCACAATACAAATAATAACGATTCTAATAATAAAATACAGACTTCAATGGGCCAAGCTGCTCGGCAGCATTGGCCTGTCTTGCTGACTTGCTTCCTCCCACTTCCTCGCTTCCTCCCCCAGCAGAAGAACTCTTCTACATCACCAATTCCCAAAGGTGGTTGCCCTCAGTGTTGTTTGGCTCTGCAGGAAGCACCATTGCTTAAGGCACTTGGCTTTCTCTTTTTTTAATTTTTTTTTTCCACTGACGCGCTGCAGAAACTCTTCCACACCCTTCACTTCCCGGGAACATCTGTCCCTCTGGATCCTCGTCCTGGCCACGGCACCACTTGCACTTTCTCCAGCCATAAAGACAGGGAAGAAGTGGAGCACCAGCCAGGGGCACAGGCTGGGAGGAGCTGGCAGGGAACACGGCAGAATCACAGAATCACCGAGCTTGGAAAAGCCCTCCAAGCCCACTGAGTCCAGCCAGCACTGCCAAGGGACACTGGGCCGTGTCCCCAAGTGCCACATCCACACGGTCAGATCCCTCCTGGGATTCCTGCAGCCCCTCAGCTGCACCGTGGGGTTTCTCAGCAAGGACAACCCCTGGGCACAGGATTGGGGAGCAGCGGGTGCTGGGAGAACTCCTTCCCACAGCACTCTGTGGATCCAGCCAGTTCAGCTTTGTGTCCAGGGCTGGTTTCAATTTGGCTTCTCACAGAGCACTCCGTTGACAAAAATGGCTCTTGGCTAAAGTTCCTCTTTGTTTTGGTTGGAATTTTCCAAGTTTTCGGACAAAAATGCACACGAGGAGGGTTTTGATTTTCTGTCACTTAATCTGTTCCTCTGTTGGAAAAACGGAAGCTCAGTGGAAAAACTGACAGCCAAATGTATGTGAGCCCTCAATAAAAAGTTACAAGAATCAAGGAACAAAAATCTGTGAAAAAAATTTTAACGGCACGACCATTTTTGCAGAGAATATATTTAACATTTTCCAACCAGCTTTAGCAGTGGCCTGTAATTAAAGAGGAGTCTAAGTCACAGGGTTCAGAACCAGACTTTCCCAGAATTTATGGATGTCTGGGTTTGGTTGAGTCCAATATGAACCAAGGCAAGAGCTGGGATCAAACTCCCACCTCTCCTGAGGCTGGACAGAGGTGGTTTGGAGGCAGCTCCTCATTCAGGCCATCCTGCTCTGGCTCAGAGGAGCTGCCACCCTGCCTGAGCCCTGGGTAGGGACAGCAGGACAGACAGAGGTGTCTGTGCAGCTCCCAGCATCATCTGGGAATGCTCCACACCATAACACAATGGAAATTTTGAAAATTAAAGCCTGTTTATAAAAATCTGTTAAAACAGCAAAAAAAAAAGAGTGAAAGAAAAGAGAAAAAGTAAGGAGAGGGGAAAAAAGAAGGAATTGCACAGGTATTTTTCAAGAAATGACAGGAATTGCTGTCAAACCAGAAGATGAGTCAAGGATAACTCCAAGAGATTCCCCACTCACCTCTGGCTGGGAGTAGGAGAGGTTGTTAGCACTGCCAGGCTGTGTCCAGGGGCTGGAGAAGGGTCTGAGGTCTCCTTGCTCCTGATGCAGTGGGGAAACATTTGTGCCACCCTCAAGGTATGTATTTCTCTGCTAGATATTCTAGCAGAGGACAGGTTTTCACTCTGGCTCCACATCTTGGGTGCTGACCTCCTTAGAAAATCTGTCCCAGCCAGGTGCTGCCAAGTTCCTGAAACGCTGCCCGTGGGCGATTTTGGAAATAGAGCCACACCTGTCCTCGTTTCGCATCACTATCAACTCCAGCAAATCTTGAGATTGGCCTGATTTCAGCATTGTTTGGAGTCCCTGCTGCCAGGTGTTGTTTGGGGAAACACGCTGTCCTCGCCGCAGCGCATTCTGTGTCAGAACAACTTCATCTTGTGTTTTGGCCCCAAACCAAGCAGCCATTCCTATAGGCTAATAGAAAAGCTTGGTTTATTGTGGGAACACACCGGGGTGGTTGGAAAGGGATCCCAGAGTCTGATAAAAACAAGGCTACCTGTCTTGCTCCTTGTTGAGACTGGTTGGGGCAAGCTGCCAGCAACAGCTGTTTCTTAATTGCACAGACACTTATCTTGTTCTGACACCACACGCAAACGTGTCTTTCTGCAAATATGAATTTGGAGAGTCCCACTGTGGGATTTCAAAAGCTCTGTGTATTTCTTGGTCCATCAGACGAGATAGATGGCGGGGCAGAGTCCTGGTGACACATCTGAGCAGAGCTGCACACCTGGTGTCACCTGGTAAGCTGCTGACACAAAATGGTCTCGTGGCACATTTTCCAAGCAGAGGTGGCAAAGGCCAGATGCCAAAATCAAGACAATATGGGTCACTATCAGTAGTGTATTTGAAAGAAAAAGGTTGGCACTAAGTGGTCTGCACACAGCACTGCCTGAGGCTGTGGGAGATCATCGGATCCCAGAATGGTTGGAAGGATTTTAAAGCCCATCCTCTTCCACTATTCAGGCTGCTCCAAGCCCCATCCAGCCTGCCTTTGGACACTCCAGGGATCCAGGGGCAACCACAGCTTCTCCAGCTGTGCCAGGGCCTGCCCACCCCCAGGGATGTCTGACCAGTCAGCAGCACAGGCTCCCACACGGCTCTCCCTGCTGCCTCCAGGGCTCCCCCTGGGCTGCCTGGGCTAGGCCAGAACCCTGGCCCTGCTGGTGCTCACACCAGTGCTGGGCTCTGCTCACTGCAGCCCCAGACGTGTCTGTGTCAGGCCAGCCTGGGTCTCTGAGTCCTCCAGAGCGCCCCTCCGCCCACGCCTGCTCAGTGCCCATCTCTAATTTTCCACTCGAGCAAGCCCGTCTGGCTGCTTGGGCGGGAGCCTCTCTCAAGGTTCCCAGCTCTGCCTGGCTTTCAGCACAGAGTTTTATTTTTGGTGCTGGGCCCTAAAGCCAAAACCCCGCTCCTCCCTTTGCTCTGACCGCTGGTGCTGGGAGGATGCTGTAAACAAGCAGGGAGGGAGCAGGGAGGGAGCAGAGCCCAGGGGGCTGCAGGGATGGTGGGATGCACCCCCCTGGCTGTTCTAGGATTTGTAATTAATCTCCCTGGTGGAGACATGAGATCACCAGGAAAGGGGGCCTGGAAGTATCTCTGTTCCTCGGTCGAGGCGTGACATTTAAGATTGCCCCTACTAAAGAGAGGCCTTGAGGAGAAAACAGCAGCTGGAATAGTCAGTGTTGGTCATCAGCTGTCTGTCTACCTCTCACTCATCCTCAATCTCATGAGAAATCCTATGGAATTTAACAGCTTAAACAATAGCTTCCACATAGATTAAATTGAGCATTGCTCTAAAAAACCCACAACGTATGAGAGTGATCTTTCTAAAGCTTCCTTTCAAAAATCTGTGGTGGGTTAATCCTTCTGCATTACATTAAATGTATGATTTAAGTGATTCATAAACAAAGGTCAGGCCTGCTCTGGAAACTTTGCCCTGCACAGCTTCTCTGCTTGGGAATATGGATTTTCACCACATTTATGGACCAAACCCCCACACTGTACTCTTGCCACCAGGCCAAGACAGACTTTTGGTGCCAGACTTTATGGTGTTCTTTTGTAAGGAAATATTTCTTTTATCTGTACAAAAGGCAAAGGATCTGATAAACCCATTTCTCTTCCAGACCCTGACACATGATGCATAACCCCAAAGGGCCTGAAATGATCTTCACTCAAATTTTATTTCCCAATTTCTGTTTTCTTAGCTGCACTAGACTCTTTTGCTTTTCCCTTTCTTTCTTCTAAACAAATGAATGAATGAAACTCTCACCCCACACATGGCACACTCTGTTTGCACAACGTACAACTTTCTAATTTCTCTTGAAAGCAGGAGTGAAATTTTGCAGCCAGAGCAGAATGGGGTTGAGCAAGCATTTGTTGCCCAAATGACAGAGAGGAAAGCAGGCTAAAAGGGAATGGCACCTGCACCAACTGCATCTGGTGCCTGAGCCACACTGAGGCACTAAAATAAGCAATTGTGCTTAACTGAATCTTGAGCAGACTTGATGTTAAACGTACACTGAAGGATTTGGCTGGATTTCATGATCTTGGAGGTCTTTTTCAAACTTGACCATTCTATGATTTCACTGAGTGCCATGGATGACACAGGGAAGCAGCAATTTGCCTTATTCCTGCCCAAACTGGCATTTGGTGGGTGACTGGGAGCTCAGTGATGCTGCTGTCCCTACAGCACCAGTGACCTTCCCTGCAGCACATCCCTTTGAACTGGGACTGTGTGCTGGGAGCAGATCTGGGGGTGCTCTCTGCCAGGCCACGGGGAGCTGATGTTTCTGAATGTCTCCTCTGACCAGATGCAGTGCAAAACCCAAGAACTTGCCCAAAAGGTTGGTTTTCCTCCTAAACCCAAATCTATAGCCCTGATAAATCTGGGGTGTAATTCTTGGGCAGTTAAACTCTTTGAGTTTAACCCCTCAAAACCACACAGTGGTGGAAAATACCTGGGCACTGGCTGCAGCACAGCCTCAGCAAAGCTCTGTCGTTCTGGCTGCTCCCTCCAGGCTGGAAAAGGTGCAAATCTCCAGGTGCAATCCCACTTGGAAAGCATCATTTGCTTCGAGTCCTCCGTCTGGGGCCAGGAGCCGGCGTCAGCGCATCCCCGGCGGTGCCAGCACAGCCTCTCTCACCTGGCTGCCCCACACACTTGGAGGGAATATTGTTGTTGTGTCAGTCAAATCCTGGGGCTCCACTGAGGAATATTTTCCGTCTGCAAGGGAAAAAAGCCTCTGTGAGTTCCAGCCAGCCTGCTCAGACGGAGGGGAGTGATCCAAGGTGCCGGTTTTCCACACCACACACTTCCCTCTTGCCCTGCAAGGGACAGGAATTACCCCGGGCTTTGCCACGTGTGTGCCAGGGGAGTGAGGAGAGCACGGGCAGGGCATGAAAGGGATGGGAAACAACTCCTCTGTTGCATTCACAGCATTTTTTTTTTTAATCTGCCCCTCTATCCTGCATCCCCAACGTCACACAGGCTCGGGCTATATGGCTTACTGGAACTTGCTTGCCCAAAAACTTTTCATTAACATTTTACCGTGAAGAAATCCACACATCAGCCACACAGGCATGTGGTTTCAATCCCTTAAAACACTGATTCATTACGTGTTTAGCAAACATTTTCTCCTGCATCTGCAAACAATAGCTACTTCCAGACTTTCACTGGCCCGTGGTCACTGCCTCTGTAATGCCTTGGCTTCCCTGAAACCAAAAAGGTGAAGTTTCTTTCCAAAGGGCAGCTGCCCCTCTCAATGGGTCTGTCCTTCTGCAGCCATCCCCAGCACCGCAGAGGGGCTGGGATTTAACCCTCTGTGCTGTCACCCTCTGAAACGGGAGAGCCACAACTGTCTTTGGGATATTCCTTAGGGCTGCGGTAGGTGAGGGGCTCTGAAAGCTCCTCAAAGGGCCTCAGCCCATCTGAAATCCTTTAAAAACAGAGGTAAATAGAAAGGGGCCCGTGGCCGGGGTCAGGCACGCAGCTCTGCCCGCCGGGGGTGACCGAGCACGGGCAGCGCCCCTGAGCAGGGCAGCCTCCGGCCCCGGCATCCCCGCGGGCTGCGCTTGTCCCTGGCAGCGAGGGTGAGTCACCGAAATCCCGGCTCCCGCCGCACCGCGGGGCAGCTGTCCAAACACCCTGAGACCGGGGAACCGGCCATTCCCTGAAAAACAACAACAGCCTCTTCTTCGGGGCTGCCTTCCTGCGGGGCTGAGGTGACACAGCCGATGGCACAGGGACCAGGGAACCCCCGAGACCAAGCAGGGAGGGCCCAAAGGCAGCGAAACTCCTACAAATTCCCTGAAAACCTTTAAGTCCTCCTTCCCTGCACAACACACACACACCAAAGCAGATTTTACTCACTCCTCTGAGGAGGCAGAATTACTCACAGGTGGTTCTTTTCAAAAATACATATGGGCTGAGGCTGAGAACATATGGTCTGATGGCATATTAATAACAGAGAGATGAGGTTCGCTGTTACTCACACGGCAAAAAGCAGATTGAGGGAAGGACACCTTTCAGGAGGAGCTCCTGCTGCCCTGGCTGCATGAATCACCCCTAAGCAGGTCACCCTGTTCCCAAAGCCCTGCCTAGGAACAGCAGCCATTTAGGGGTATGAGAGATAAGGGAGGGTTATCCTTGTTTAGACGCCAGGGATGAAACCACAGACCTTCTCCCCCGTTATTCCAGGATGAAAGCACATTTTTGTGGGATGCACAGGGCAAGGGCCATGATGTCTGGAGGAGTTTTGGTCGCTGTTTTCCTATGGTCACCCCCAATGCTGATGGTTGTGAATGAGGAGGATGCTCCACCACAATTCTCTATGGGGCTCACAGTGGTGCCAACCTGGGCATTCCTTACTCCAGATTATCCTTTCTCCCCTAAGTCACCTCTTCCTCCTCTTTCTTTTCCCTTTCTACTCAGAAAGGGAGAAGATTTATCCTAGGGGAAGGTGTGATGACTTTCTAGACATTTTCCTTGACCTGCTCTGCTCTTAGTTGCCAATTACAAATGAAGGAACCGGGCAGGGTGGCCCAGCTTCCACACTGGCACACACAGCCCCAAACTCCTCCACTCCAGGGCACACTCCGAGCTCTCCAGGTGCTCCAGGGTTAAAAACTGCTCCCCTGACCCTTCCCTGCTCTTCCCTCCTGACAGAGCGGCCTTGGAGCTGTGATTTATGGGACTGCAAGAGCAGCAACCCCTCCCTTGAGGGTCCCAGTCCTGCACAGAGCGTTCTCCTCACTGCAGAGCAGGGAGGATTTCCCAGCTCCCTGAGGATCCTGCTCTTATCTCCTCAGTCCTGGAAAAGATCAAACACTGCAGCTGGGAGCAGCTTCATCCAAACAAAGCCTGGAAGGAGATGCCTCATCCAGCTCAGGCAGCTGGGGCTGCACTCCTCCAGTGGGATAAATCCTTGGCAAAGCCAGGGGTGGCTGTGGCTCTCCTGCAGGAGAACTGGGTCCCTCAAGGATAGGGAAGGCTTTTCCCTAAGGATGGGCCCAGCTCAACCCAGCAGTACCCACTTCTGGACCCACAGCTCAGAGATGCCTCTTGCAAACGTGCCCAGGATCTCACTGCTGCCAATAAAACCAGCTCAGGGTTGATGTCTGAAGTGCCCTGATGTGCATTTGCCAAATTTATAAACTGGATTGACTGTGCTGGAGTGGGGAAAGAGAATGGGGACTGGAGAGGATGCAGGAAACAATACAGGTTTTATTTTTTCCTGGGTTAAGGGCAATGACTCGTTTCAGGTTGCAGCACAGGGCTGGAAGAAAAAGTAAAGGAGCTGCAAGCTGATGTTTGGTGTGGAGAGCCCCAGGGACACCCAGATCAACCAAACCAGAAAGAAAAGGGGCCACAGCTCCAGAAACAGCACAAGAAATAGGGGGTGAGGTGCTCCCATCATTGCTGCAGCTTTGGACCAATATCCTCCCACTTCAGCTAAATGTGCCTGCACAGCCAATTGATTTTCCTAAAAATAAAATTATTCCAATTCCAACCTAAAAAAGTAATACAGAAATCCCTGCCCAGCACCGTCTTCTAAGGGTCTGTATTTCCAGGGATCTGGAGTGCTGCTGGTAGGGCTGGCCTTCAGGAGAGCAAAGCACAGCAACCTCCCTCCTGTTTGATCCATCCTGTGGAAAACTCAGCGTGCCCAGGGTGAAAATCCAGCTGGATAAAATAAATGTTTAATCTCTTAAAACACCCAGTAAAACAAAGGTGCATGGAAGATTGACTTTTATCGCAAATTTGACACAGTTGATTTTTCCAGCTAAGGATGTTCCTTCTCTGCTGGCCCTTAAATTTGTCTGCAGGAAGGGACTGTGGAGAGAGAAGGCAAATGAGTGAAGGTGTGAAATCAATGTACATAAACTCAATGGCCCTGAGCCTTAATGCTGAGGCTATAGTTGGCTGCACTTCATGCAAAATGAGCTGAGACCCTTCTGTTTGACTCCAGGCGAGCCTGCAGACAGACCTTTCACCTTCCACCTCTGCTAATTCATCTTGGCTTTGTGTTAATGGCACAACAAATCCAGGTTTTGTCCCACAGTAGCTGGGATCACGGCAGGCGTGGGAGAGGCAGGGCCTGCCATGCTCTGCTGCCAGCCTGGGAGGGCAACCCCTGTCCCAGATCCCAGGCAGGATATTTCACTTGGATTTCAAATTTCCAAAAGACACCACACCTGTGCTCTGAGCTGGAATATAATAGTGAACTCCCAGGAGTTTTAAAAGACAGGTGTACCCATCAATGCTCTGGCTTTCTATCAATTAATTTCATTTGTACAAGTGGCCCAGGTTTAAATAACATATGGTTGGTACAAGGAGCCAACAGAGAAGTTTCAAGGGAACCTTCAGAGCCTCTTCCAGGGCCTAAAGGGGCTCCAGGAGAGCTGGAGAGGGACTGGAACCAAGGGATGGAGGGACAGGACACAGGGAATGGCTTCCCACTGGAAAAGAGGGGATTTAGATGGGATATTGAGAAGGAATTCCTGGCTGGGGAGGTGGGGAGGGTTTGGGCTGGAATTCCCAGAGAAGCTGCGGCTGTCCCTGGATCCCGGGCAGTGCCCAAAGTTGGACAGGGCTTGGAGCAGCCTGGCACAGTGGAAGCCCAAGGCAGGGGGTGGCACTGGATGGGCTTTGGGCTCCCTCCAACGCAACCTTTGATGTTTTACCTGCTCCAGACGCGGCGCAGAGGGCAGAGCCGAAGCCGCGGCTCCCGTGGAGGCCCGGCCCGGCCCCGCTCCCTCACGGCCCGCGCCGTTCCCGGGCTCCGCGCGCCCTCCGGTGGCCGCGGGCCCGCAGCGCAGCCGGGCTCGGCTCGGCCCCNCACTTTCCTGCTTCCCCCGCCTCGCACAAAGCGCAGATCTGCTGCTGCCCGCTTTTCCAGGCGCTCCCACCACCCCTCCCGGCTGTCCATGGCAGAGGAAGGAGCGGGGATGCTCGTTCTGCCCCAGAGCGCGTCCCGAGAGGGCGGCCCGGGGACCCTCACGGTGAAAGAGGCTGCCGAGAAAGGAACAGCAGCAAAACAGCGATGGCAGCACCTCCCAGGGCCGGGAGCTGCTGAGATCTGAGCTGCAGCTGGGCCTCAGCTAATTCCAGAGAAAATAAACAGCCCTGAAGTGCCACTTGCCCCGGCTTGGGATGGGATGAGCTCTAAGGCGCCTTCGACTCAAACCATTCTGTGCTTTTGTAATTCTCTCCAGCACCAGGGAGCTGGGGGTGATGCAGAGACATCAATATCTCCTTGTCACCTTCCAGGTCCAATCCTTCCATCCCTGCTGTTCCCTGCTCTGTGTCAGAGAGCAAACGGCCCCTCAGAAGGTGAATTTCAAACCCAGGACAAGCTGCCCCTCACAAGATGAATTCCACAGCTCCCAAGCTTCCCTTCCCTGCTCGTTTGCCATGAATGAGCTGTGCTGGATATGCCAGGTGTCCCTGGGGCCATGTGCAATGCCAACAACATCCCCGTGCCTCCATGGAAAATCTCTCTCCTGATGTGCCCGTGCTTTGTGTTTTCCCAGCCTTGGCTCAGAGCTGATGCATCCATGGATGGTCTTTTCTGTCCTACTGCTGCTCCCAGCAGAACCTTGTGGGAATTCAAATCCACCCCTGAGTGCTGCATTCCCAGCAGCAGCAACAGAGTCAGAGATTATCCTGATTGGAAGAGACACACGAGAATCACTGAGACAAACTCCTGGCTCTGCACAGGACACCCCCAAAATCCTACCACGTGACTAATAATAATAATAATAATAATAATAATAATAATAATAATAGTAGTCCACAACAGGATTGTGCACCCTGCCAGGACCCTGCCAGGTCCTGAGAGCCCCAAGCCTCCCTCCTGGCACCCCTGCAAGGGTTAACACCGGGGCTGATGCCCAGGAAAGGTGGAAAGTGCTCGCAGCAAAACAAGTGAAGTTCCAAGATAGTTTTGTCTGATCAATGCTATTAGACTGATAGATTGTTTGGGGAAGCTTTTTATCTCAGCCCTCACATCTGTTCTGCATTTAGAGGCAGCCTGAGAGGCTGGGGGTGCAGAGCAGGTGCTTCGAGTGTCTGGTGAACATTAGGGAACGTTCACTCAGAGGCTCCAGAGCTGCCAAAAAGTGCACTGATTGGACAGATGTTACTTCATTACTGTCAACTCGTCATCCTGGATGTTTTAAGGGAACAGTTGTTTGTTAAGGAAACACAGCTGTTACCAAGAAATTTGTTTTTCCTTTCCTTTTCTTGGCTGCAGGGCAGTGAAAAGCCCAAGGTACCTGGGCACCTGCAGAGCCCCTTTCTGGGCAGGTCTGTGGCCAAGGAAAGGGCACAGGAATGGAAGGGCCTTGCCTGTTCACCTGCCACCCCACTGCTCCAGGGCTGATCCTTGTTTAAACTCTCTTGGATGTGTTTTTCTTACCTGATCTTCAGAATTCCCAGTGCTGGAAGTCATCCGGCGCTGATGTTCCTGTCCTGGGGTCACTGCTGGAGCTTTGCCATGGAGGTGGCTTTGACCTTCCTCCCATCCAGCTTCAGGGCACATCTTCCAGAAATTATCTCCAAAGTATGAATTGTTTGAAGGGGCTGCACAGGAGGGGAACTGGAGCACACTTTGCCCTATGGAAAAGGGGAATTCCCACCTGCAGGGCATGAGCAGCAGGATTGGATCTGGTTTATCCAATCACATGCATTCCAAAAAAGGGCTCTGTAGGCTTCCCTCTGGTGTTCAAGCCCTGTTTCATCCAGAAGGACTCACTGGGAATGTCAATCCTGTGCCTTCCAGGGCAGCCTGGGGCAGGAGGACCCCTGTCTCATCCCACAGCAGCACTGCTGGGAACACTCTGCAAAAACTGGGAACAGTTTTGGTGCACTGCTGATCTCCTGATCTCTGATCTCTTGAAGTGAGGCTCAGGAGCAACCAGCTCTTCTCCATCCTCTGGATGAGTCACTGTGCCCGTCCCTCAGCTCCTCTCTCCTTTGGACAGCCAATTCCAGCCCACAGGAGTGTCAGGAGGGTGAATTTTTCATCCCTGGTGTCCTGTGCTGCTCTGGTGGGAGGCAGAGGTTGCTCTAAACCCTCAGTGGAGTTCTCTGAGGTGGGTGATAGATGGATACAGTGACAGCCCCTGGATCCGAGCTGTGACACGTGGAGCGGGCCGTGGAAATCTGTGGAATACAGCGAGCACTGATTAACAGAGTCCTGCTTTTTGAGGGATCTAACCCAGAGCCAGCTCATTTTGCTTTTCCCTGTCAATAAACCCCTGCAGCTGATCTAAGCATCCCTCTGTGAGATGTCCAGAGCAGGATTCTGGAGCCACTGAGTTGTATCAGCTCAGGCAGCCTCTGATCAATTCTGAGTTATTCGTCCTGCCATCAATTAGCACAATAACTGATTGCCCTGCCCCTGCCCAGCTCTATCCATACTTCTTCTCACAGACCCGTTCTCCCTTATCGACTTTTACCCTGCAGCTTTTCCGCTTTGATCAATTCCAAGAGGAACGTGCAAATGAGGAGTCAAACATCTTTATGACCTGAGAACTTATCGAAGGAATTCTCTGCTCCTAATAACCCCCCTCCCGTGCTGGGTAAGCATTTAGCACCCGAAATGTGCTGGCAGGAGGAGCAGGCTGCTCATGCAGAGGGATGGAACGGATCCTTCTTTTGCCTCATCCCATGGATGCAGGCCGGGAAAGAAGGTGGCTCCATTTTACACCTCTTTGTTTTTGTTTTCCCCAGGGTCTCCAGCTCAGGAGCTGCTCTGGGGATTTATGTGGCCATAAGTCCCCCAAAACAAGTTTTTATCACTGCAAAGCTCCCAGGAATGGGTGGGATCCTGCTGCTGCCTGAAAACAGCTCCCTGCTATCAGTAGAGGCTGGAGTATGATCCTGAATATCAGGATTTGTGCTTCAAACACAGCAGGAATCAGCCTCTGCAAGGAGATGATGAAAGCAGAGAGGAAACACCGACAGAAGTATCATGCAGTGCTTGCTAATCCTAGAAACAGAGACATAAAATCACAGAATCATAAAATAATGGAATCATACAAATCATAGAATAATAAATTATAGAATCACAGGATGGTTTGGGCTGGAAGGGACCTTTCAAGGTCACCTGGTCCAGCCCCCTGCCATGAACAGGAACAGCTTCAGCCAGAGCATCTACACGGAGATGAACCACTGAGTGCTTTGGTGGGATTCCAGCTGTGCCCAGCTTCTCCTTGCCAAGCACATCATGGGTTTAAGGGCTGCTGAAACTGATGGTTTTATAGGAATACAGGCATTTTGATGGAGGAAGAAAGCTATTGATCAAATGAACTCATTAAATCTCCTCAAAACCAAGACACAACCAACCAAACCTGCCGTGGGAGCAGCTCCTGTCCCAACACAAGTCACCTTTCAAATGTGAACCTCAGCCAGG
This sequence comes from Cisticola juncidis, assembly GCA_013400215.1. NCBI lineage: Eukaryota > Metazoa > Chordata > Aves > Passeriformes > Cisticolidae > Cisticola > Cisticola juncidis. Next base: position 305,519 of record VXBR01008020.1, read on the forward strand.
TCACGGCCTGGAGAATCCCTCTGCTGGAGCAAGGTCTCCTCCAAACAGGGAGAAACAGCCAGGAAAATAATCCCAGCAGGCTTAGAATGAGAGGTCACAGCCCCTCAAACGGCTCAAGATTTGTAAATCCACCAGGGACTGTTGATTTTTGGGAGTGCCCAGTGGTTCCTTATTGAAAATAAAGAGGACACTATGAGCCACTGTTCCCCTCCAATCCTAAAATCTAGGAATTACCAGCCTGATGTTTTCTCCTACCCATGTCCCTGGAATGTCAGGCAAGGTGCTGCGGTACCTGAACACCAGGATTTCCTTGGGTTATTAATGTTAAATAAAAGTTGAAAGCTCTTTGCAGTTACAGCTGGAGCCAGAGACTTTGAGGAGGAATCTGCTGAAAATGAGTTTTATATACTGACTGGCTGAATGGATAATTAAACAAATAACAAAAGTGAAATGCAATTTTGTTCTACCTCCTGGGAACATTATTGTTAGTTTATTCTTTTTATCAAAAGACTTAAGAAAAAAACCCCAACAAAACAACAATGCAATTGAACAATATTGCTTTTGTAAACAATTTGAAAATCCAATAACTGTAAAACTTATGACATGTTATTAAAATGTCTTATTTTTTTTCCCCTTACAAGTGAGAAAGCAATTCCAATCTCAGATGTTATAATTTAATTATACACTTTAGGTTCTAAAGACACCATAATTCTTAGCACTGAATACATTCCATTTAATGTCCTTCTGGCATGTTTGGGAAGCTCAGGCGTTGCTGAGCACGTTGGTCCAGTTCCCCAGGATCTCTGCTCCCTGGATGCCTGGCTCTTCCCAGGGGGAGCAGAGGCCACCACATCCCCCCAGTGCTCCCCACACCTCTCTGGGGACACACACAGCCCTGGGGGTCATGGGGGGAAAGTTTTGGGTTTTTTCCTAAACCATCCCACAGGCAGGGTGGGAAGCACCAGCAAAACGGTGCTGACTTCTGGTGCTGCCAACAAAAGATGGAAATTCTGGAGCAATTCCAGAGGAGGCCACAAGGTGGATCAAGGCACTGGAGAACCTCCTCATGGACACAGGCTGGGAGAGCTGGGGCTGCTCAGCCTGCAGAAGGGAAGGTTTTGTGGAGACCCCACAGCTCCTACCAGGATCTGAAGGAACTACAGGGAAACTGGAGAGGGAAAATCCATTAGGAACTGGAGGGACAGGACAAGGGGCAATGGATTCAAATTGCCAGAGGGTAGGTTTTGATTAGATTTTGGGAAGAAATCCTTCCCTGTGAGGGTGGGCCGGCCCTGGCACAGGGTGCCCAGAGCAGCTGTGGCTGCCCCTGGATCCCTGGCAGTACCCAAGGCCAGGTTGGATGGATCTTGGAGCAGCCTGGGACAGTGGAAGGTGTCCCTGCCATGGCAGGGGGTGGGATGAGATGATTTTTAAGGTCCTTTCCCACCCAAACCATTTCAGGGTTCTGTGATTTGGGGAAGGCGAGTGGAGGTGGTGACAAGCCCTGGGTCAGGTGATGATGGTTCCTGGGTGGGGAATCAGGACAGGAGAGCTCATCCAGGGCCACCCAAATTCCACAACACCAGGTCCCCGTCAGTGCTGCCACGATCCTTGACCTGTTCCCTGTCCTCCATCCCCCTTCCCACTCCCAGCACTTGAGCAAACACAGATTCGAGGGTCTTCAGCAGGACCCACCCCTGCAACAGGAGAGTTCCCAAACACAAGAACTAATTGGAACAAAATTTAAATGCTAACAAATAAATAAAGGCAAGCTACAGTGAACTAGTAATAAGATACCTTTGGATGTTCATTACGCTGCATTTCCAGGCAGTTAAATAGTTTAATGCCTTTCCCTTTGGCTTGCATATCAATCTCAGAGCCTGTCTGGAAGCTGCTCCCATCCTCCCCAGTCCTACATTACTGGAAAATGCCTCGGTGGCACCAGCAGTGACTCCCACCAGGTAGGGGCTGTGATCCCCTGACAGCAGCAGCGTGGGGATAATTGATGGCAAGTGATTGCCAGCATGTGATGATTATCTCGTCGGGTTGTCTGCAAAACAATTAATGGCAATGAAAAGAATTCCTTTAATTAATCATTTCCTGTAAATAAATGCATCAGAATAAAAGAAATCACCGAGCTGTTGCTAAAAATGGGTTGCTGGCAAAGGCTGCCACATGTTAGTGATGGAGCTGATGGTGTGGAAGAGGCAGCAGAAAGGCTGAAATGTACCTGGGTGCCAATTGTCCTCCCTCCAAAGTTTGGGAATGTGGGAAGGGACTGTTCTTAGGAATGGATTTGCTTTGGGGGCTCCAAAACGAGCAGGATGATGGGGCTTGGGTGGCTGAGCCATGAAACCAGAGCTTCTCTGCTTGGGGCTGAGCCCTCCCTGCCCTCTCCTGGGGGAAGCAGGTTTAATGGGAGCAGGAGGGATGTTCCTCACTGCCCTGGTCTCCCTGGCAGCAGAGCCCATGGGAATGGGAGCACAGGCTGGTGGTGGCTGCTGCACCCCACAGCTTCTTCCTGCCCTGGCCACAGAACCCCTTTGGTTTCTGGCCAAGCTCCAGGTTGCTCCCAGGACTCAGATTTCCATGCTATGGTGGTCTCAGCCCAGATCCTGCTGCAGCAGGGCCCCTGCAGCTGCTCTCTGTGCCCCTGAGCACAGAGACCCACAGCCCTACCTTGTTCCCAACCCTCCCAGAGCCACAAACCCTGCCACACATTCCCTTGGAATGCTGAATATCCATGCTGCTGCCCCCTGGATGAGCCCCAGGCAGCAGCACCCTGCATCCCCAGATGGCATTTGGGGGTTTGAAATGCCTGAAGGGCTCCTGCTTACAAAAAAAAAAAAAAAAAAAGGTTGTGATGAAGCATCTCCTAGAGATGAGCCCACCTTCAGTTGCTGCCAGGTTATGGGGTGTAAATCAGGGCAGAATTCAACCTTCAGAGAACAATGGGAAGAGAAAAAAAAACAGGTAGGTGTTAAAAATAATCATAAATAATCCCAACCAGAAAAACCACACAAAACGTGTCACAAACCTAGAGCATTTTAAGAATGCTGAAAGTTTATAAAATTAATTTTCTTCATTTTACTTTATTAAAATTGCTTTCATTTATCTCCCGTGTTAAATATTTTATTTTTCCATATTAATGGCTGCAATTTCTACTGCAGCTTGTTTCTGTCATTAACACTGTACAAACTTAATATCATTAGTAGTTTTTTCCCTTAATTATGTGAGTGGAGAAGAAAAACATCAAAGTTTCCGTGAAATTGGAATAGTATATCTAAATTGCCTCATGTTTATTTTAACATTAACAGTAAATGAAGCTAATGGGCTTTTATATTATTAAAAGCAGCCATTTGTGTCCTGCCTGCTGTAATATATAGCAAAGCTTTAAAAGATGTTAAATAATTAGTTATTTAATAGGGATGCGCAAAATAGATCAAACAAAAGGCAAACTTCCTGGAAGCAGCAACTTCGGATCCAGCCAGGGCCCCTTTGGGATGCTTCAGAACTGTTTTTCCCTGCACACAGCCCGTGTCCCACTGTTATTCTGGATCTTCCATCTCCTGCAGGCCCAGAGGGACAGCGGAGCAGCCTGCCCAGAGGTGGTGGAATGATGGCATGGATGGAGTGATGGCATCCATGGGAATGATGACCTTGGTGGAAGGATGGCATCAATGGAGTGATGGCATCTGTGCGAATGATGGCATGGATGGAGTGATGGCATCAATGGAGTGATAGCATTGATGGAATGATGGCATCAATGGAGCAATGGCATCAATGGAATGATGGCATCAGTGCAGTAATGGCCAATGGAATGATGTCATTGATGGAGCAATGGCCTCAATGGAATGGTGGCATTGATGGAGTGATGGCATCAGTGGAGTGATGGCATCAATGGAATGATGGCATCAATGGAGTGATAGCATCCATGGAATGATGGCATTGATGGAGCAATGGCATCAATGGAATGATGACATCAGTGCAGTAATGGCATCAATGGAATGATGGCATTGATGGAGTGATGGCATCACTCCATTGATGCCATCACTCCATCAATGCCATGATGGCCTCAATGGCACTGACAGCACTGGGAGCAGCTCCTGCCCACCCCAGGCCTCTCACGGACAGCAGTGACCTTCCCTCATCCCTGGAAAAGGCTCCTCCGCTCCGGGAGGTGAAGGGGGAGATGCCAACAAAAAACCCCACAGCTTTTCCCTGCAGGATTCTGAGGGCAGCCTCAAGCTCTGGTGTCTCCCTGCAAGGCAGCGCTTGCCAAGCATAATCCAGGAGTAATTTACTCCACAATTCACGTTAATGAAGGCATCCTCCCTTCCTGGGAACAGCCTCTCCTGGTGTGAGCAGCAAACCCCGGCAGCAGGACCACGGATGTGACAGGAGCAGCAGCACCACGGATGTGACAGGAGCAGCAGCAGCGCTCCCTCCATCACTCCTCCCTCGCATGAACCTCTGCACCTCAGCACAAGGACCAGCTCCAGAGCCAGCTGCCAGCTTGGGGCCAAATTACAACATTTTAAGCCAACATTTGGCTGTTTGGGCTCTCTGTCTCATGGGGAGGAGCTGCAGGATCAGCACCACTTTCCTGGGTTCCCATAAGGCAGCAGAAGCTCGATTCCTTTACCTCCTGTGATAGCACAGGATGATAATTAAACACCTCCTGGTGTCACCTCTCACCCCCTTCAGCACTTTAAACCCCCCATTAACAGCCTTTATCTCCCTTTCCCATCTTCTTTTCTGTGCTGGGGAGATGGATGGACTTAAATCACCTCCAGAGAAAAGGGGTGTGCAAAGGAGAGCACTTCTCTCTTCCAGCCTATTAGTGCTGTTAAAAATGTGCCTGGAATTAATAATAATAACAAACTGCTGCAGCTTAAATAAAATCAATAACAAATGGCAGATTAGCAGAAGGCCTCGGGAAAAGGCTGGAGAGGGGAGGGAGGACACAGGGCGGGGAGCACACCTGGGACTGACAGAAAGCTCCGGTGCTCCCTGGCTTAATTTAGCAAAGAATTGACTCCCAGAGGTTATTTTTAGTTTGCTGCTCATCTCAAAGTATCTTCCCAAGGGTTTTTTGAGCACCAAACCAAGCCCAGCCCCAGCCTCGAGCGTAACTCCAGCCCTGGCTGGCGAAGCAATGCTATTTCCTGTGCCCTGGAGAGATGGAAAACCATCGGGATAGGGATCACTCTGCCTCTCTGCAACATGGGCTGCACATGTAGGGCTGGGGGAAAATAAATAAACTGGCCCTGTACTGCAAGCCACAGGAATCTGTCATGTGAGGAGGAGTGGAGAGGGGAGAAATCGCCGTGTGGTTGTCAATCCCATCAAGGAAAAGTAGTTCACACCAACAGAGCGTGAGTTTGCACCCGGCTGAAGGGCCCAGTGGCTCTTTCATCACTCACAGGCACATGGCTGGGCTGGAAAAAGGAGCCCCAGAAGGCAAACACAGCTTGGACAAACCGGTCCAGCAGAGGAGGGAGCTGGGGGAGTCCCTGTGGAGAGGGGAGGGGTTGTGCCAAGTGGTTCTGCTGTAGGGAAAGGAGGAGGTGGAGTGGGAGAAAAGAGGAATTGCTTAGGGAGAGACGAGGCTTCTCTAAAACTTCCAGATTGCAGATCTTGGGATGTCACCACGCTTGGAGCTTGCAAGGCAGAGAATTCTCTCCTTTTGCCAGCCTGGAGTGCAGCAGGGCCAGGGATGCCACGGCCTCCCTTGCTGTGAGCCAGGTCAACCCAACTTCAACCAAAAGAACTCCAGCAGCCAAGGAGACCCCAGGAGCAAAAGGACAACCCTCCACCCCTGAAATGGAGCAACTCTGAGCATCCTGGTCCAGTGCAAGGTGTCCCTGCCCCTGGCAGGGGTTGGAATGAGATGAGCTTTAAGGTCCCTTCCCACCCACACCGTGCCATGATTGTGACCTGCTCCTGTTCCAGCTGCAGTTCTGGGGGGATTCTGCACCTCCAGCTCCATCCCTGCTCTCCACCCTCCCCATCCCACGGTGGGAACTGCTGTTCCCAAGGCTGCAGTGTCCAAGAATCCATGGTGGGAAGGCAGATTTGTCCCCCTGTGTCCCACACCCTGGGCAGGAGGCATGGGAGAATAATTACAGGGAAGTGGCAGCTTTCCTTCTGCTTAACTTGCTTTGGAAGGAACAGTTGGGGGTACTACAGAAACTAATGTAAGGTAATGTAATCATTTACAGAAGATTTGTGGTAAATGAATGTTTGGCCTGTGTCCAGGCGCACAGCCAGGGCTCATTACGCCCGAGGAGATGGCAGGGAGAGCTTTCCACGGCCACTGTTTGTCTTTCATTTCATCTCGTGTCTGACCCGCCTGACCCTGCCGAAGCCGCCGAGGACTTTGCTTTTCCAGGGCTGGGTTTCAAGGGGGATTTCTGAAGGGCAGCTCTGCAAAGGCTCCTTGTGCCGGGCCCTTGGCGCAGTAAAGAGCCACAGCTTTCCCAAACTCCGCCACTTTGGTGAAGAACAGATTTTTTTTTTTTTTTAAATGATTATTATTTTTTTTTTCCACATGAAAACAGCAGCGAGGGCCCTGGGATAGGGTAACTTAGCAACTCCGCCGCAGGGATTAGGAAAATTGACTCCAGACCAAACTAAAACAGCAGAGTTTCCTGTTTTGAGCCACTCTGGACTATATTAAAATTATTTATGAAAAGAGTAAGAAGGAGGGGAAGGATGGGGAGCTGGGGCTGCTGCTGGGGGAGATGAGCCAGGGGGGATTTTTTTCATCCCACTACTAAGCTCACAGCAGGGACACCTTCCACTATCCCAGGTTGCTCCAAGCCCTGTCCAACCTGGCCCTGGGCACTTCCAGGGATGGGACATGTGGGGATGCCCACCAGTGGAGTGGCACAGTCCCTTTGCTCCCAGTTTGTCCCTGCTGGAAATTGTTCTTCCACTCCTCCCGGTGCCCCTGTGGTGAGGGATGTGGCAGTTCCGTTATTTTGGCACTGCCTTTTTTTTTTATTGTTATAGATTTCAAAGAGCAGCTTTTGTTGAAGGCTTTTTTTTTTGAGAAATGAAATTGAGCAAAAAGCAGTTCTGGTTTCAAAATTCTCAAGGGGGTAAAAAAAACCCCAAAAAACCAAACAACAAATGAAACAAGACTCATGGGCAGCAAAGAGCTTTCTTAAAATTATCAGATGGTTTGAACCAGGAATGTCCACATCCCAAACCTCCCTGGGAGCTAGGGGAGCCTCTTCAGGGTATCTAAGAGATGGTGACTGTGCTGGGAAGCCCCACAGAGGAGAAATGAGCTGGAAAATGTCATAGCACCCTGGTTAAAGTGGGCTGAGAGCCCACCTGACCACAGATCCTTGCTGGAAGTGTCCAAGACCAGGCTGGAGGGGCTTGGAGCACCCTGGGATAGTGGGAGCTGTCCCTGCCCAGGCAGGGGGGGAATGGGATGGGATTTAAGGTCCCTCCCAACCCAACCCACTCTAGGATTCCATGATTTATTATCCTGAAGGACCCACGCCTTAGACGTGCAAGAAGCAAATTCAAAAGGCAGAGAAAAAGTCCCTTGTCAGAGCCCAGCTCTCCTGCCATTTATCTTCTAGTCCTTAAGACGTATTAAAATAGATTTAAAAGGACTTTAAAGGTTTTTTTCTCTTTAAGGAACACATTAGTGGCTTTTGTTTTAATTAAAATAGGTATTGAAATCCTCCACAAAGCTTCAGTGGAATTGTTACAGACTGCAGTTTCCTTACGTGCAGTGCAGCCAAAATATACTGTAGTTGTTATCTTGCAACAAGGCAGAAGCCTTATTAATTTAGTTCAATCAAATGAAAGCTGCTTTAATTTACAAAGCAATAAAATCTGCAAGCATCACTTTAGATCAAAGAACTAAAAACAGCCTAAACACAAGTGGAATGTTTATTTTGTACAATGGTCCATAACTGCATTTATGTGATTTAAAAGCTTTTTGAAGCATGTGATAATATTACATGCATATAGAATTGTGTCCTTGTTGTGGATCATTACTCCCCACAGAGACCAAAAAGCATTTGCTGTTCAACTCCTACCTAAAATATTTCCTTTTACATTATTTTTTTCCCTTTGCCTTAAATGGGATCTCTATGGTAATTTTTTTTTTCAGGGTTGGGATGCAAAATCATTTACTAAAAGGGATGGGGATGCTGGATAGCATAAAGAAAACTCAGCCAGTTTTTCAACTTTGGATATTTAAGATTTTCAGAGGTTTCACTCAACTTTTAGGAGCCCAACCTCACCATGGCTGTGAGGAGGAGCCCAACACCAAACAAAAAGCAAATTACACTGTTGTGGGGCCAAATTCCATCCTCCCACGGATCTCAGCCATATCTGGTTGAGGAACAATGGGGAGAGCAGGGTGGTCCCATCCTGCTGGGATGAACCGGGATGTGCCAGGGATGCTCCAATCTCCTGGTGCTCCAGGGGAAAGCCCGGTGTGGCCACCAAAAAAGGACCAGAAAGAGCCACTCGTGTCTTTTCAGCCGGGTATCTGTAAATAATTTGGTGCAACAATGCCCCCTCTACTGTACTGGGCAAGGAATGAGAAGTATTTGCACGGTAACAAAGGAATTTAATGGCTCGGGAAATGACTCTGATTGGAGAAATCTGCACCAAGTGCTGAAAAACTGGATGCTGGTTCTCACCTAACCCTTAGATCCTCCCGGATGTGGGCAGGAGGAATCTCTGGAGCTCTGAACGAGCCAGCCCAGCAGCCTGGCAGCGTTTGCCAGCATTGTTTGTAACACCAGCACAGCATTTGCTCCCTGTTGCATATTTTTGTAGATTTGGGACTATTTCTGCCAGAATTTCTTGGATGATGCTTCACACCAACATCCCCCATAGTTAAGAACCCAAACCCAGAATTTAAACATTTTCTCCTCCTTCTTTCCCTTGATGTTTCCCTCAGACCAGGAGATGGTGGCAAAACCAGGGACTGCCACGAAAAAGAGTTGAAATCCAGACCCGAGTGTTTATATATAAAACAAATGAGCACTGAGAAAATCAATTGCAGTCGGATGATGGAAAACTCATGGAGCTGCCACGGCTTTCTAAGAAAAAACCCGACTCAGCCAGAGTCCTGTGTGCCACGGCCGGGTTTGTGAGCTGTAACTCAGCCTGCCAGAGCTGGAACCAAGAAGAATACACAACTAAAAAATGCTTTTTTGCATTTTTTAAGCGAAGTTCGGTGTTTTTGTGAACTGTTCCCGACTACCCCGAGCAGACCCAGCGCTCCAGACATGCTGGTCCGCGGCTTTTGTGCCTCCCTCCCTCGCTGACATCCCCACGGCAGAAAAAGGCAATTAAGCCAAGTGGATTTTTTAAATTTTAGAGTCACTGTAAATAATCTGGAGCATGAGTTACGTGATGAGGGCGGCAGTAATTGCCGGCTTCTTCACTTTTTATGAGCGGCAGCACCCTGGGAGCTGTTTTATTGGCGCATTCGGCTGGGGAAGCGCCGTGCTGGGCGCGTCCTGCCCTCCCTAAATCTGCCCGCGGGCCGGGCTCTCCGCAGCCTCCCGCGGGCTGCCTTTACCTGCCTGCCATCACTCCTGTCCCCACCCAGGGGGATTTAAGCCCTTCAGGCCCGAGCTCTGACCGTGTTTTCCCTGAGCCCTGCAGATCTCTGGGCATTTTCACCCCGTGTATCCACCCCGAGTGCCGCGATCCAGCCCGGCTGCGATTGCAGGAGCCGGGCTCCCATTCATGGATCTGCCCCATTCAAACCCAAACCCTCCATCCACCCTTCCCGGTGTGGCTGAGCTTTTCACACCGCGATCCCGCTGTAAAAAACTCGAGGAGCATCCCCCTGCTGCCCCGCAGCTCCCGTGCATCTGCTGTGCCCTTCCCCTCCGCCCTGTGCCGGCGTTTGCACCAGAAAAAAAAAACAAAAAAACCCCCAAACAACTCTTCCTGTGGCGGTGGCCAGATGTAAATCCCAGAAAATGACACTCTCCGCGGAAGTACCCGGTTGTTTACAACACCCAACCTCGTCCTGGTCCGCTACCTATTAATAAAAGCAGGAGCATCTCCTCCCTCCCCCTGCTCGTCCTTGACTCGGCTCCTCTCCTCGAAGATGGCTTTATAAAGGAGAGCAAACTTGGATGGCAGCAGATGGCAGATAAGTAGGAATGGTAAATAGTTTTAATTACTGCATAATGTAAGTGAGACAATAAAGGGGAGAGAGTGGGAACAAGCTGCTGCCATGGCAGCCCTGGAACTGTTGCGGGACCCAATTTGTCTGGGAGGCAGCATGTGCTGCTCGCAGTCTTGGGAGGGCTTTAAAAAGAGAACGCCGAAAAATATTAATTGCACGGCTCATCTGCCCATCCATCTTCGCAACCGAGTCACACGCTTCCTTAATTTCAGGGGAATCGTTTTCAAATGGGAATCATGCAAATGAGTATTTTAGCTATTCATTTGTTTTACTGCAAGCGCTTTGTGAGCAAATGGCCTACAGCTTGCAATGAATTAAAAGACACGGGCACTGGAGACCGATTTTTAATACAAAGTCTTGACACAGAGACGACCCCGACCGGCAACACGGAAAATGTTGGCATAGCAACTTTGGGCATTTTCATGCAAATTGGCTCCTGTATAGATGATACCAATGCAATGTTTTCCTTCAACTAATCATCATAAAATTAGTTTCACTATATTTAAATGCTCCTACTTAATGCATTATATCCATATGCATGAAATTGCCTCGGCTAATGCGGTACATAAAGTGCCAAAGATACAATGAATAGCCAAATTGCAAGCAGTTATGTTATCTCCCATAAAAACTCCTTTTTTCCTTATTGAATGCGTGGGCCCCAGAGGCATCTATCACAAATTGCTATTAATGCACACACACACACACAGGAGCGTGCACCCACACACTGAACACCTACGTTTAAGTAACACTGAGGCTGTTATGCAACCTAAGACAAGCCCAAAACCTAAATCCAGGCTTTGTGCTCGGTGCTGCCTGCGTCCTGTGTGGCTGTGTGTTTGTGAGTGTGCTGCTTCTCAGAATCTGAAGTTCTGTTATTACAAACACGGTGTTCCAAACTCCAAGAAATGACATTTTGCATGAAACTACCCCTGTGCACGTCCCTGGGTTGCATCCTAGGAACTGCTTCTCAGGTTGCTGAGAGGAAAGGGAGGAATTGCTGCTGAATTTCCTTGCCTTTGATGGTTTTATCCCAAATTTGCTGCTAAACTGCACTTAGGGGCTTTTAAAAGAATAAATTAATTTTTTATACCTGAACAACAGTGACTGAAGGACAGATTAGTCCTGCACATGTCTTTGCATAACATTTGCTCTTCAATTTGGGGCTGACTCTGCCAACAGAGGAATTCCCAGTGGCTTCCCAAGGGGCTCTTGGATATCTCCAAACAAGGGATGTTCCTCTCTTGTGCAGGGCTCTGTGCACCAGGCCAGGTTTGCAGTGTCAGCCAGGACAGACTGCCAGCATATTTGGTCTGTCTCAAACTCTGGGGACAATAAATCATGAGGAAAGCTTTACATCCTGCTAAGTGCTGCTGGGGGAGTGGTGCCTTCGGAAGCACTGGGCCATCCATCTCCCATCCCAGCAGAAAATCCCAAGGGAAACAAGGGGGGAAATCTCTGTTCCACCCAGAAGAGGTTTGGGGTGGATTTCGGACTTCTCTGTGTCACTTCTGCGTGGAAGGGACAAAGGGGACAATCATACCCACAGTGGTGTGAGGGGCTGACATCTCTCTGGTCCCTGAGTACAAAACAAGTCCCCAAAATTGCAAAAAGAGGAGCAGAGCCCGAGTCCTGCAGCTGGGATGACCCCAAAGGAGCAAATCCAATATCTACACTCAATACTGTGCATCCTCCTCATCACAAAACATCTGACTGGTGGCGTATTTTAAGTTCTCTCTGTGTTATTCTATAGAGTCAGGGCCCAGTGCACTTCCAGGAAATTCACATTTTGTGGAATTGTGCTGTGAATATGGGTGGTCCCAAGCCCAGCAGCAAAGAGCTGCTTGGAGGCTTTTAGGAAACCTCCAATTGTTGAACAACTCATCTGATTACGAAATAACAAAATTGTGGAATGTTAGGGTGGGAAGGGACCTTAAAGCTCATCCAGTGCCGCCCCTGCCATGGCAGGGACACCTCCCACTGTCCCAGGCTGCTCCAAGCCCTGTCCAGCCTGGCCTTGGGCACTGCCAGGGATCAGGGGCAGCCACAGCTGCTCTGGGAATTCCAGCCCAGCCCTCTGCATCCTCACAGGGAGAATTCCTTCCCAAAATCCCATCCATCCCTGCCCTCTGTCAGTGGGAGCCATTCCCTGTGTCCTGTCCCTCCATGCCTTGTCCCCAGTCCCTCTCCAGCTCTCCTGAGGCACTGGAAGGCTGCTGCAAATTCTGGAATTCCCTCTGTGTGCATCTCCTCAGTGGTTTGGTGCCACAGCACAGAGATAAACCACCTTTACCTCATCACTCAAGGACTAATTGCAAGATGATTTAATTAACGTATACCTCTCCTTCCCCCAAGTTAGTTGTATTTCATATTGCTCTAGTAGGAGTAATTTGCAGAAATTAAGCATTGCATGTCGCTGGAATGGTACAGGTGCAGTGGAAGAATAAAAAGCCCTTCCTGCAGCAGCAGGCAGTGCCACCAGAGCTCGGTGAAATATCTGTAATGACTCATTAATTCAGCAAATGCTGCACTTTGCAGCAAACATTCAAATTAGCCACAAAGAGGCTGTTTTCAAAACTTGTAGGTTATTCATAATTGCTCAATGAACACTTCATGCAAATGTATTTTAGCCCATTGGGCAAAGTGTTGCCTTTGAATATTTCCTGCAGAACGCACAATTAGCCCTGAGAATTTATGACATCATGAGAGTTTTAAGGCCAAGAGCAGGACGAGGAGAGGAAGAACATGGACAAAGGAATACTGAGAGCTCTTCAGGGGAGCAGGAAGAGGCACAGACTCAGGATAAGCCAAGTTTTGGCCCAGCAGTTGGTCAGAAATGACTTTGTGTGGCTGGTGTCACGCACAAGTGGGATGCTCCTGGAGCTGGCCAGTGACAGCTGATTTACACACCCACAGATCTGTGCACAGCCACGTCTGCCACGTGTTAAACACCCCAACAACTCCAGCACCCATGAGGAAGAGGGGAAATGATTCCTTGTGGGAGCACATCCCGCTTGCACCGTCCCCTGCTGACAGCCGTGGCACGGGGGAAATAATCCCAACATTTACAGCTCTGCTTCCTGCCAGGCCCAGCAATTTTTCAAGCTGTTAATTCGCTTCATCTTACGGCTCACGAGTGCCTCCCAGATATTGGCAATCATAATTTTTATTGCCAGTTATTGCAGGAGTGGAGCCACGTCTGTCTCCGTGTCACCCCGGGGAGCAGAGCGGGGTGGGCAGGGGCTGCTGGGGTGGAGCTGCCACTGCCCCAGAGCTGCCACCTCTGCCACATCGGGTGGTGGCACTGCCAGTGTCACCTGCCAGCCCTCCAGTGCCACCAGCTTGGGGCTTTGCAGCATTTCCCAGTCCCGGTTTGCCCCTCACAGCTCATGGGGCAGCACAAGAGGAACTCTGCCCTTCACTGGCACCTCCTCTTTGCTCTGTGTCTGCCACAACATGAATTCCTTTCTCTTCTGCTCACATGTGACAATGGATCTTTAAAGGCCACATAAATTAGAGCCAAATTTTGCTAAAAGACAGAAAAAAGCATTTCTTTGACTTGGTATAAAAAACATTTCATTTGCGGGCTGCCCCAAGTAAGAGAGCTGGGCAGGGACCTTTGCAAAGGAAATTAAATCCTGACACAGGCTCAGGACAGGCTGGAATTCCAGCCAGGCAGGAGCAGGGTGCCCAGGCAGATTCCCTGCTCCAGGCAGGCATTTCTGAATATTTCTGCAATCCCAAGCACTTGATGTGTGAGCACTTCACAGCTTCCATCCTGTAGAGTTGGGAATGTGCAGTTTTCCAGGCCCTCCTGACTGTGGGCTGGGACACCAGCTCTGTAATCCACACAAGGAATGTGCCACTGCCACTCAAATGAGGGAAGGAATGGCCTTTTGGGGACATATGGCACAAAGAAGACACTTTCTGTAGGATCTCCTGTGTTTTCCTGGCTGGGGAAAGCATCTCTGCTCCGAAATGTTCTGCTCAGGCTCTCCCCATGGAATCAAGGCAATGGGATGGGGAAGGAGCCTGGAAAGGGAAATCTGCAGGGTGAACACTGAGACCCCGAGCTCTTCCCATCCTGGATGGTTTCCTCCTTGCAAAGACTCTTTCTCCATAGGCAAACCCAAGTAAAACTGAGCCAAATCTCTCCCTCCCACCCCTCTGTTCTCTACCCCAGGTGACAGGAGCAGGGCAGCTCCCAGCGAGGCCTCTCTGTCACTCACTCAAAACATAATTTGATATCTAGTAGCTCATTAATCTATTTTTTTTTATCCCCCCTCTCCCCTCCCCTAGACAGGGAGCGCTTCTGCTTCTCCTCAGCTAAATAACTCAGGTCATAAAAGGTAATACCATGGGTAGCAGAATGTAAACAAACACATTCTACCTCAATAAACATGCTAATTTCCAGCTCTAATATTCACAAGTAAAATATCCATCACACAGCCCCTATTTGGCAAAGGCAGCAGCCCTCATCAGTCAATGAAGTAGGCTCCTGCCAGTTCACTGCGGGAGGCAAATAGTACAACTTAACTCACTTGATGATGCCCTTGGGGGGAAAACATGAGCCTCATAAATGAGTCTGGAAATGTGATAAAAGGATAATCTTGCATAAATGAGCCCAGATCATCATTACCTGCACAAACACGAGGTTGGGTGAATGATGTGGCCACGTTTTGCAGGGATTAAGGCAGGGAGGAGGTGCTGCACTGGTCTGGGAGGTGCTGGGATGGAGGAGCTGGGAGTTCCCCTGGATCCCCCAATTCCAGGGCACAGCCCCCCAGTTCCCTGGGCCTGGGAGCTGCTGCTGAGGGCAGGGCTGGATCTGGGGCTGAGGCCCTTTGGGTGGGTGGGGTTCCTGTGGGGTCAGACCAGGCTCCTCCTGGCTCTTGGACATACCTGGGTGTGCCTTTGAGTCCTGCTGCAGCCAGAGGATGAACAACAACCTCCCAAAATGGCACTAACCAATGGAAACAACCCAGAATCTCCTTGCTAAGGTGCTGAAACCCTGTAGAACAAGAGATGACACCAAATGGACAAAAATCTGGAGTGCAGGGGGGTGTGACTCCATCTCCATGGCACTCCCAAAGGCACTCCCTGCAGCACTGCTGAGCATTTCAGCCTGATCTCAAGGCCCACCCAGGGGTGGGGGGAAGCTGAGGTGTCCCAGCCCACTGGATCACCTGGAAAGGTCCCTTCCCTTCCCATTCCCTGATTCTGGGATGTTCTCCCAAATCGAAAGCCTTTAACGCACAGGAGCTCCACACTGGGAGCTCCTTTTAATTACACAATGCACTAAAGGCTACAATGCTTGAGAAACTCAGAGCTCCTTGGAAATGAGCTGCAGGATTGTGAATTAACCTCTATTTCCTGAAGATTCAGACCTTTCTATTTAAGAAACCCACTTTTCCAACTGGGAAAAGCCAGGACACCTCGTGTGGAGCTGCTCCCACTCCAGACTGAGAGATCTGAGACCACTTGAGAACTTCAGGGAGCACCACCACGGTATTGGGAACCCCTCTGGATTAGCACAGACCCCAAGCCCCAAGGAAGAAGATGGAGATCTGCTTAGGGGTTAAATCTATTTCTGTTAAGTGGCTATTTGGGTTTGTAGAAAGAAAAGAAAGAAAAAGAAATCGATAAAATAGAGGAGCAGAAGCCTTAGTTGCAAGTCTTGGCTGACAAACGAGGTGGCCGTGCCAAGAAGTGACACATTTAAGCCAGTGTGTAATTTTGATCTCTGTGTTTAAAATACTTCTCCCTGTATTTGTAAACGGAGGGTTTGAACGGGGCAGAGGGAGGGGAAGAACACTGAAAACTCACATTTCTAATCACGACAACCCCGGGCTGTGAAATGTCCTGGCTGAAAGGGGAGGGGTTAAACAAGAGGGGGTGGAAAAGGTGGGGAAGTGCTGGAAGGATGGGATGAAATGCTGACAGAGGTCTCCTGAGGAGCTGTGGGGCTTTGGAAGGGAAGCTGAACCAGCCCTGTGGGGCTGGGATGCTTCAGGGATCCTTGGGTGGATCCTTCTGTCTGTGCATGGAGTTTGTGTTTGTGGGATGAGGATCCCAGAGAGCATCACAACACAGAGCCAGGCAGAGAAACCACAGATTCCCCCTTTGGTGGTGATGATGATGATGGTGAGCTGCACAGAGCCACCAACACAAGGCTCTTTTGGGTGACTCAGAGGGAAAAATGAAGGTTTTCCCCCACATTCCCTGGGATTCCCATGCCAGCAGTGCCAGCAGGGATGGGGCTGCTGCTCCTATCACAGTCCAGGCACAGGCAGGGTGCAGGGACAGGGTGCCAGTGACACCAGTGGTGGGTGACACCAGAGCCTCCAGGACACCCTCACACCCTGACAGAGACCTGGAGCAATCTCAGCTCAAGTACTTAGAACTTTCTAGTGAGAAGAATTTGCTGAACCCTGCTGAAATGGGGTTAAAAACGCTGCGCTCTCTTCCTCCCATAAATCCCCAGCAGCTTTTGCCAGGCTTTTAATTCCTCACATCAACAGCTGAACCCAGCCAAAGTCATCCCTCTTCATCCTGGGCATTCCCCAGGGCTATTCCTGCCTTTAACTCCCACGTGGGCAGGGTGTAAATGCTGCTTCTCAATGAATCCTTCCCTCTTGGAGCTTCCTTCTGGAGACTGTCCTTTCTCCCAATATCTCCCACTGATGATGCCCTTTGAATGCTGCTGCTTCACCCAAGTGGGTTCCAGCAGGACTTTTGGAGGCCCTGCCCCTGGTGCAGGTCCCTCACCACAGGATGGAGATTGCCTGACGTGGAGCATCCCAAAAAGGCTGTTTGGATCGGGATCCCAAGCGGAAATTCACCGCTCGGGCCCATCTCTAATTTTATTATTTCCGTTGAAATAAATTATGGACTTAATTGGAATTTCTGATCTGATCTGTCTGCTCCCTACGCTGCATAAATATCCCTCAGCATTTATTTTTCCCCTTGCCCATAGCTCATTATATTTTTCCCCGGCTTGGGACTCGGATTTTTTTATAGCAATTTTCTCCCATCTGTCGGGGAAGGTCCTGGAGGAAATGAAGTTATTTGGGGGCTCCGCTTCCTTCCCTGCTCTCCCAGGGCTCCCCAGGAACGTGCTGGGACAGGGGGGTCCCCGGGGAGCCCCAGGCCTGGCTCCTCCTCGTGCACATCCAGGATTAATTACCATGGAAATGACTCCGTGCCAAAGCCAGCCCTGTTTGGGGAGCAGCTTTGTGCCTCTCTGCAGCTGCACCCCCGAGTTTGCCCCGTGCCTCCAGGCACGTGCAGGGAAATTCTCATTTTGGGTACCAAAACGCCCATTTTCTCACCCACTGCTGCTTTGTTGGAGGAGCCTCGGTCTGTCTGGCAGACTTTGCTCGCTTTAAGTGCCCACTTCAGTTCTAAAATCCCATTTAAGGCCTTTATAAAAGCTTCCCCCGTGCCTCAGGAAGCTGACAACGCACAGTAGAAGGTGGCAGGGGTAAGGGAGACTACGAAAATACCCTAAACATCACTTTTAGAATCATAAAAATGTCACAGAATCATAGAATTTTGTGAAGAAACCCACAAGGACCATCTAACCCAGCTCCTGGCAGTGCACAGGGATCCCATCCTGTTCCTGGGAATGTTTTCCAGCTCCCTCCTTGCTGCACATCCCAGGCTGGACCTGCCTGGCTGCTCCAAGCCCCCGTGGCCACCACCCAATGCCATTTCTCCAGCAGGCTGGAATGCTGGGCACTGGAAAAACCCCATGGATCCACCCAAACCTCGGACCCTCCTCACTGCAGCTCCCCCAGCCTCAGATCCTGAATCCTCCTGCCCACTCCCATCCTCTCACTGCGTCCCCAGACCTCACCAGCTCCTGCAGGGATTTGGAGAATGTCCCCATGGAAGATCAGCCCTGAACCTGCTGAGCACCTCTCCTGCTCCTGTTCAGGGCATCAGTGCCCTGCTCCACATCCCCTGTGCTCCCTTTCACCCAGGACACATCCCCAGAGGAGAATTATTTAGAATCAGGGCAAAAAATCCATTTTTTTCTGGGCTGCCCATCCCACAACCCCCTTGCTCTGGCTGGAACATCAGTTCTGTGCCCTGATCCCACTGACTGTCCCCCTCAGCCACCAGCAGCACCCAGAGCCAGCCAGAGGCAGATTTTGGCTGAGCACGGGGTGTGGCAGCTTTGCCTCGGACAAACCACACATTTCACCCCATTTCTGCATTTTACTGAGGCAAAACCTCCAGCTGTCGGGGCTGAGGGGAGCAGGAAGGGGTCGGGAGGGTGGTTTTTTTTGTAAAAAATAAAAAATCCATTAAGATAATGCATCCCAAGCAATGCCAGCAGAGCCACACTCCTCAGCCTTTAATCTGGGTGTGCAGCCCTGACAGAGGCCTGACGGGGTATCTGGTGTTCCTGGCATTTTTCTTAATGAAAAATTAGCCAGCAGAAGGAACAACTTGTCAAAAAGAGAGGGGAGCGTTTCATGCATGACAGATTTCTGCAGACGCTGTACCAGCAAGGGAAGCCAAGACAAATAGCAAGAAGAATTTTCATTGCCTCGAGTTGAATATGATCAGGATAAACTGCAGCCACATTTCCAGGAGAAATTAATGTGCTGGCAGCAATCAGGCAGTTGGAGCTCTCAAACCACCGCCCCTTTCCCAAACGAAAATCCAATTAATTAGTCCATTCCCCCCCAAGAATGATCTGTGACACAAAGCTGATCCCCAGCTCCCCTTGGCTTGGGGGTGAAAGGAGCTCCTGAGGCTGCTCCAAGGGGTTCTGGGCAGCTCCCCCTTGGTGCTGTTGGTCATTTTTCCTTTTCAAGAGGCTTTTCCTGTGGCCCAAAGAGCATCGTGGCTGAGCTGGAGCTGGACAGGACCAGCCTGGAGGGTTGGGAAGGGTTCCTTGGCTCGGGAGGAGGGTGGAGAAGCTGCCAGAGCTCCTTGAGAGGCCTTTGCACTGCCCACAGACCCATCACAGGCTCAGAGAACCCCTGAGGTTGGAGAAACCCTCTGAGATCATCGAGTCCAACTCAGAAATGTCCACCTCACATGGAGAAACACCCCACCACCCCTTCTGGCCCAGCACTGCCTCTCTCTGCTTTTCCAGTTGAAGGGGAAGGGTGCAGACACTGATTTTCCTGGGAACAAGAGGCACTCAGCCTCTTCCCAGCATGTCCAAAGCTGCCAGAGCTGAGCCTCTCATCCCTGTTGAGATATAAACCATGGGAGGGGATGGTCCCCACCACGGGTGAGCAAGTGCCCAAACTGCTGCCAAGCCCTATTAATGAGGCTCTGATTAACCTCCCAAGATCACAGAATCCTTTGTGCCAGCCCTAAATTAGATTACCAAGATTAATTTTAATATTTTTTTTGGGGTTCTTCGCTCCCAGCTGGCAGAGGAGCCCCTGTTCCACAGCAAAATGCTGCAGCAGGACCTGGAGTATCACATCCCTGTGCCTCCCACTCCGGGTCCCGGCCAAGGATCCCCCCAGCACCAGCACAGACCCTCAATCCCACCCTGGAGGTGCTTCCAGTGCCCTTTTGGGGAGCACACTGGGCCAAGGGCTGGCTTTTCCCACTGCTGGAAGCACTTGGGACCTCATTTTCTCTCTCAGACATCATTCCTGGGGGGCAGCAGCACTCTGGGGACGAGCACAGCTGATTGGTGCCACTCCTTGGAATGCACTGAGTGAAATTCCTTGAAATGGAATTTTACTAAATAAGGACCCACCATGCCCACAAAATTTCAGCCCAGCCAAGCCTGGCAGTGCCATCTGCCCCTCGTTTGGTGCCACACTCTGGTGCCAATTCCAGAAGCACCCAAAGGGCTCTCAGGGCTGGGAAAGGCAGAGCCCAAAGAGGGTTTTGTCCATCAGCCCTTGGGTCTCAGTGGCTGTGCCTGGCATGGGATTGAATTCCAAACAGAACTCCTGCAGCAGGGAGACAGGGCTGGAGTCAGGCCTTGGGATAACACATCCAGGCAGGAAGATTGATTGGAATTGTGTGAGATAGCCCTTAGCTCACCCGTGATTATAATTACCTTAAATTGCTATTTAATGGTTTTCACATCATCTTTGACAGTAGGTTATTTTTGTAATCTTTATTTAAAATAAACTCTTTTCCTGCCTTGTCGCTGAAACCCTTCCCTGCTTCCTTTTGTGCTGGGTGCATGAGGAAATCAGTTTGTTTTCATTATCCCCAGACTTCTGTGTCATTCCTTTATTACCACAAGATTAGAAAATAAGTAGCTCCCCCAAAAGGGCTTCTGGGTGAACAAATTTTCTGGTTAGAGGAGAGGGAAGTGAAGCCTTTTCCCAGTGCTGTCCTTACTTCACAGCCTGGCATTCCCTGTCAGAAAAGCTGGGCTTGGGTGGAAAATCCTCCCTCAGAGCCTCTCTCGTGGTGCTCCAGAGGGAGCTGTGGGAAGCTCTCAGGACAGGAACAGGACCCAAGAATCCAGACCAACAAATGGAAAGGTAATGAGAGGGAAACAGCCCAAAATCACTGCATCACTAAGGTTGGGAAAGACCTCCAGGGACACAGAATCATGAGATCCTGGAATGGTTTGGGACCTTAAAGCCCATCCCATCCCAAAGGCAGGGACACCTCCCACCATTCTAGGCTGCCCCAAGGCCTGTCCACCCTGGCCTTGGACATTCCAGGGTTCCCCCTGGATCCCTGGAATGTCCAAGGCCAGGGTGGACAGGCCTTGGAGCAGCCACAGCTTCTCTGGGCAAGGTCATCAAGACAGGATTTGACTGAGCACCCCCACACCCACTCAGAAACCACAAAACGGGACCACCAAGGGCTTTGCTATGATTTCCAGGAATATCCTTCCTTGCCCCACAAGCACAGGGAGCTCCCAGCCCTGCTGCTCACACACAGCCCCCTCTGACCCTCAGTAAAATCCACACCAGCCCAGTTTCACCCAGGACAAACCTGGGCAGACTCCAGGTGCTACCAAAGCACCTCCTGAAGGTGACTCCACAGGCTCAGAGCTGCTTTTCCTGAAATCCACGGCAGTTAAAGCACGTGCTTGGCTCCTGCTCCTTCAGCCCAGGGAGCACCCAGGAGAGCTGGAGATCCATGGTTTGGACTGGAAGGGTCCATAAGCAAAACCCCTTTGGTTTGATCTTGGCTTAAGGGGCTCCCCCAGGCTTGGAGCCCCCTGGCCTGGCTCCCAGACCCTGCTTTGGACACGGCCCTGGCTCACACCTTGCACTGCCTCAGCATGGCCCTTCCAACTCAGATCTGGGGCTCCCTGGCACAAATAAACTCCCTGCTCCTTCCTCCCCTGGGCTGCAGAGCAGAGCAATCCCAGCCCCTGCCATCCCCATCCCACCAGCCAGGCTGAAAGACCCCCTGGCTGAGGGAAGGCTCCTCCAGCTCACCTGGAGCCCTGTGCTGGTAGCTCCGTGGGGCTGGAGCAGCTCCCACCCTTCCCCTGCCCTCCTGAGGGGCAAAAAGGGGGATTTGGATGTTGGCTGATGCCTTCCTGCTGTTACTCAGTTTGGCTTTTGAGTTTGTTGGGTTCTGGCATTTCCACGAGTCTGGCAGGGTTTGTGCTGTGAGCTGATCCACAGCTCTGCAGGAATAAATATGGGATTTATTGAAATCCCACACTCCACGCTCCACCAGGGACCGTGACAGGACGTGCACAGCTAAAACTCACACTTGAGGCATCAAAACCTCCAAATCCAGCCCCGGGAAGGGTTTTTAAAGGCGTTTCCCTGCAGAAGGGACGTGTTAGAGCAGGGAGCTGAAGGCTGCTGAGTGAAGCTGGATGAAAGCACAGAATTCCTGTGCTGCAGCCTGAGCCGTGGGGTGCTGGAGGCTCAGGAATCACCAGGGAAGGCTCTACCAGCGTGTGTGGCCACAAATTCTCAGTTTCCTTGGGATAAGGGGCTTAAAGGAAAACCCTGATCTCTTTCTTTCCCACCTGCTCATGAGCTGTGGGCCAGTGGGACCTGAGCTGAGTGGCCACTGGATCGGAACGTGCCAAAATCCACGTGATTGGCGCTCCTGAGCCTCACTTTGGGAAAAGCCATGGCTGAAGTTTGTGTGTGCTGCTGAACCCTCATATCTTAAACCAATCCCTCACCTCTGCACGAGCAGGACGAGGAGTTAGAAGCACTGAGGCTGAGCTGGAACATTTCCCTCCTCTCACAGGGCAGGCACATCACCCCCATCCCACTGGGCAGGGCTGATCCCTGGCAGGTACAGGAACGATCTCCTGGATCCACTCATTAGTGCTAATTAGTGCTTGCAGGGCTGAGTGCTGGGCTGCTCTCAGCCCCATCAGTTGGGGCTGATTAGAGCAGGATTTCAGCTGGAAATCTCTTTTTCCAATAAATTTAATTCACTTTTGCACCATGTTCCCACTATTTGGACAACAACTCCCCCCCGTTGATGGGCTCCTGCCTCAGCACCCCCAGCAGGACCAGGAGCTTGGTTTTGGCCAGAGGACAAGGTCACAGCTCAGCCATGGAGCCATCACCAGCAGGGCAGGTTTGATCTCACCTAAAGCCCTATTTTGGGACAGTCCAGCCTCAGCAAGGTGCAAACTTCGCTTTTAAAGCACAGAAATTTGGGCAAAGGCACGGGATGTTCCCTGGGGCAGCCAAGGGGTTAAGAGCAGGAGAAAACCTTTGAAGGAAAAATTGCTGATGGGCTTGAAGGAATCCTTTGAGGACAGGGGACACAAACCAGCTCCTATAAAAATGTTTTCTCAGTGTATTTTGCAGACTGGGCCCGTTCAGAGGAGCACCAAAAGCGCAGTGGAGATGAAAGGCTCTGTCCCCTGCTCCAGCATCCTGTCTCCAGGAGCAGCCAGCGCCGGATGCTCCGGAGGAAGGGACAGAAACAATGGGAGCACTCAGACCTGGGATAATCCAGCCTCTTTCATCCAGTCCTCTAAGAAAGATCACTTCATATCCAGCAACCCAAGATTAAATGTGCTTTAATGGTTTGCCTGGTTTTCTTTACTGACAGATCCCTGTGTTCCTGCCTCGGTATTTTCCATTTCTATTTGGGAGCAGTGGTTGGGGTCACAAAGTAGCAATTCACTGGCTGATTTTGGGGAAAGCCTGGCAGTTTTGGTGCAAAAGGGGTGGGGGAAGAAGTGTTTACTTGCAGGAGCCTGAAGGGTGACGCCGTGGGCTTTTAGCGGGACAAAAATAGGAATTGGTTACTTTCCAAAGGGGAAAATAAAGTGCAAAGTTTCCACTGACTTGAAGTTGCAAAAATGCATCTTGGATTCTGGAGAACTTGGTAAAATATTGTGGTTTGGGCTCGGTAAACAGCAGAGAGCATTAGTTTGGAAATAGCAGTGTAAATACCCAGCTTAGTGGGATGGTTTGTTTCAGGTTCTTTTTTGGGGTTTAGACTCAGTAACCTGTTTCAGCCTCAGTGTTTCGGGTTTGAGGGCAGCCCCTGGCTGGCCACACACCTCAGGTGCTGCCCAAAAACCAGCCCAGCTGCTCTGTACAAAAAAAGGATTTTTTTTTAATGTGGTGGAGTAATTAGCAGGGCTTTTTTCCCTAACTAAATGTTTCTCTGTGCATGTTTACTGAGAGCAGCTGAGCAGAGAAATAACTGAGATACCAGCAGAAGGCAGGGGGGAAATGTATAAAGTGGAAAGAATATTCAGAAATATTAAATATTTCTAAATCCCTGGTTTTAGTTCTATAGAATCATTGAATTCTAGAATGATTTGGGTGGGACCTTAAAGCTCATCCAGTGCCACCCCTGCCATGGGCAGGGACACCTCCCACTGCCCCAGGAAAAGGATTAAACTGGGAATCTTTGCCCTGCAAACTTCTGCCCTCCCCTGGCCAGGTGGGGTTTGTGGGGGCAGCCCAGGAGCTCCAGCCCAGCCCTGGCACCAGAGGGGTCAGGGCAGCTCCCTGGGAAGAGCAGGGAAAGCCCCGGGGTTGTGTTTGCTGCCCTGCCAGGCTGCAGGGACTGCTCTGTGCCCACACAGGGCACGGCCAGGGCTTGCTCCAGAGCTGGAATTAGAGCTCCAAACTCAAAGGTGTTCCAGCACTCCCAGGAAAAGCTGAGTTCAGAGGTTGGCAGGACCCTTAGTTCCTCTGGATGTTCTCCTGTTGCCTTAAATTTCAGCTTTGGTGTTTCAACAATCCAGAGCTCTCCCAGCAATTCAGAACTGTCCCAACAATGTGGAACTCTCACAATAACCCAGAACTCTCCCAGCAATCCAGGAGTCTCCCTATAATCCAGAACTCTGCCAGCATTCCAGAACTCTCCCAGAATTCCAGAACTCTCCCTATAATCCAGGACTCTCCCAACAATCCAGAACTCTCCCAACAATCCAGAACTCTCCCAACAATCCAGGACTCTCCCAGAATTCCAGAACTCTCCCAACAATCCAGAACTCTCCCAACAATCCAGAACTCTCTCAATAACCCAGAACTCTCTCAACAATCCAGAACTCTCCCAGCAATCCAGGACTCTCCCAGAATTCCAGAACTCTCCCAGCAATCCCGGCTGCTCCCAGCGCTGTCCCAGCCCGGCTCCAGCCCTGCTTTGCCACTAGATGGCACAGGCCATTGCGAAATGTTGAATTTCACCAGCATCCCGCGTTTTCCCGAGCCCACAGCCCCGGTTTGGATGGACCCGCAGACACCTCAAGCTCGGAGCAGGGAAAAAGGGGAGAAATCCTTGCTCAGGCAGGGATGGACGGCCCCAGATCGCACCTGGTGCTGCACAGCTCTGCCCCAGCCCCTTCCCCATCGTTATCTCACTGCCAGCAGCCTCTGCCAGCCAGGAAAACCCAGCTCACACATTGCCGAGCCCGTCTGAAGTTAATTTTCACGGTGCAAAAATCCCCAAATTGACAGGTGACTACTGAGCTGCTTGTTTTGGTTTGGGTTTTTATGTTTTTTTTTCCCTATTAATTCTATGAATTCCGGATTTCACATGCATGAATTGGACTCGGGGCTGGGGGAGATTACTGAGTGTCACACCCGGGTCAGGTCCCGGCCACAGCAGAGGGGCAGGGAAAGGCTGGGGAAGGCTCTGTCCCCTCCCAGGGGACACAGGCAGTCACAGCCCTTGGCTCTCAGTCTGCATTTCCCAGCCAATCCCCCCCTCACTCTGCTCCCAGGGATCTTCTCTGGATCAGGTTTTTCCAATTCATGGAAAATTCATTCCACACTCATGTCTGAGCGCTCCCCAGCATGGTTCAGGTGTTGGGGCTGCTCCTGTGCTCAGTGCCCCTCAGCCAGCACTGACTCTTCCCAAAAACACTTCTGGGAACGACAGAGAGTCCCAAAATAAATTTTAAATTAACTTCATAGGTTAATTTTGTCTCTTCAGTCAGTCCCTGCTCACTCCCAGGCAGTGTGTGCACTGCCCCTGAGCTTCCACAAAGTTCAGAGTTTGTAGGGAAATGCAGGTTGGGGATGATGATAGATTGGCAGGAGGGTTATTAAACAGCAAAACAAACCCCATCCCCAGCTGTAACCTGAATCACATTTGATCCAACCTCTTTGTATGTCTGTGGCCTTGATTGCAAATGAAAAATAAATAAATAAAGAGGAAAAAAAAGGGGGGTGTGCAGCAATCAAACCAAAGTCTGCCTGGAAAGGCTTTAAAGGAGAAAATCAAACAAATGGTTCTCAATGGTTCCTATTTGGTGCCTCTGTGTGGAAAACATTCAGCACCTCCTGAGTGTGCCAGGGGTGGAATTCTGCCCTGTGAGGGTGGCAGGCCCTGGCACAGGTGCCCAGAGCAGCTGGGGCTGCCCCTGGATCCCTGGAATGTCCAAGGCCAGGCTGGACAGGGCTTGGAGCAACCTGGGACAGTGGGAGGTGTCCCTGCCATGGCAGGGGTGGCACTGGGTGGGATTTAAGGTCCCTTCCAACCCAAACCATTCTGGGATTGTCTGAAATAACACCTGAAGGCTGAATAAATACCCAGAGAAGGGGGGCACTGCTTGCAGGGTGGCTCTCATTTCACCTCCAGCAACATTTTCATGACAACGTAATTGCACAAACAGCAAAGGCAGGGAAGGAGGAAAATCAAAGAACAGGGGATTAGAAATGACACAGCGTCAGGAACCCGGGATTCCCTGAGCAAGCAGGGCACAGCATTCATTAGAAACACTTTTTTTTTTGAGTCACAGATGAATTTCTGGGCTCTGAAGTGAATTTGTCAGTAAATTTGGGCCATCATCACAGGGCTGGTGTGGGACCCCATTGGGCAGCACAGCCCAAGGGTCCCCTCTGCACCTCCGAGGGCCGGGGGGGAAGGACAGTACGAGGGGCGGAGCAGCAATTCCTGCAGCTTTGCATGTGGAACCTGCTCTGGCATTTCCCCTCTGCAGCCCTGGCTGGGCTGCACAGACCCTGGGCAAAGCAGCTGGGGCAGGACTGCAGCCTGCACTGCTGCCCTGCCTGCATTTGGGATCAGGAAAGGCAGGCTGGGATCTGGTCTGACCCCAGCTGTGCCCAGCAGCCACGGTGGGGAGAGCTCAAACCCCCGTGGAACCCCCAGCAGACGCAGGCAGATCGGGGAGATCAGGATTTCACTGTTTTGCTGCTGCCCCTGATTCCAAATCCTTGCCCATCCTCACTCCCAGCTGCCCACCACGGGCACCAGGCACGCCCCAGCCCATCCCAGGTGTGTGCAGAACTCCCTGAGCCACCACAGGAAGGACTGAACGGGGGAAGGCTCAAACCCAGCCCTTCCAGCAGATTCCTGCTGGAGCCAGAGCAGGGAGATGCTGCAAAGGCACCGCCCGCAGGCCACGAGCCCCCTCTTATTTTCATCCTCCTTCAGTAAAGCCAAGAGCAAGAGGAAAGGCACAACAAGGGCAGATGTGAACCTCTCCTGACTGGGTTATTCCCAGCCAGCTCCTCTCAGATTTTCCCCTGCTGAAGTGTGGAGAGGGAAAAGGGGCTTTACAGCAAGCCTGGCTGCAGGGCCAGGGCTCCCACGGAGAGGGAGGCGATGGCTGCGAGCACCACCAGGGCTGGGATTGTTATTTTCTTAATTGATGCTGCCAAACATGGAATCATTAGGGCTGGAAAAGGTCTCCAAGATGGGTCCAAGCGTGAACTGAGCGCTGCCAAAAACACTGCTGCCTGTTTTCTGACCAGAATAAGGTGGGACACACACAGGGAGCCTCGAGGGAAAGGACAACTCCCTTCTGCACTAGAACCGAGCTTGGGAGATGTGGGCTCATCACTAATCCCTGCCACAAGAGCCCGACCTACACCCTGACACCTCAGAGGCCAGCGACACCCACAGCTCAGCAGCACAGGGGAAACTGAGGCACAGCAGAGCCAAGTTATCCCCTCCACATCCCCCAAACGCCAGCTCGGAGAGCAGCCCCAGCACCCTCCCCACAGCCAAACTCTAATTGTTTAGAGGCTTAATAAGTTGTAACTTAAAACTGGTTTATGGCTGTACATAGGGAAAAAAAAAAAAAGCAGCCCTGTCGTAAAGTATTTATTACACTTCCTTTGGAAATGATGACAGTCCTCCAGTGAATGTTTTTATTGTTATTCATCATCTTTCGAGAGGGTTGGACAGCCCTGAAATACAGCTTTAATATGAGAGCCAAATGAGAAAGTGCAGATTTAAGGGAAACCTCGGCAGATCAGGTTTCACTCGGTGCCTGCAGCACTCACAACATGTGTTTCTGATCTGCAGCTCCGCTTTGTTGTGCCCAAACTGAAACTGCATTAAATTCGCTTTGCGGGGATTGTGAAAGAGCGAGCAGCACACACAAAACCCGGCTCGTTTTCCACGTGCCGCTCCCGCCTGATCCATGACCTGGAGACGGAAACGGGATTCATCCCGACCCGGGCTGCAGATCCAACATCAGCGCTGCCTCCCCATCTCACCGAGGATCCTCTGGTCCTCCTAATCAGAGACCTTCTTTGGAAAAATACACCGAGTTTTCCTCCTGAAAGAAAACCCACTCAGCCCGGGTCACTCTGCCACAAACAGCATCTCAAAGCCCCCAAAAAAGGGTTCAGCTCTCACAAATCCCCTCTCTGTCCAGGAAAATGGGGCTGGAGCAGGGAAAAACCCAGGACAACTGAAGAAACATCTCTGGCCTTAAGATGCCATGAGACACTGTGGCCATTCATTAAAAAGATGTGTTAATTCAGGGGTGCCTCTCTGGGAAATGAGTTGCTTTGCCAAGTACTGGGAAAAAAAGTTTGCCCTGGCAAAAAAATCCAGAGAAAGACAGTTCAGCACCTCCAAGGAATGCCATTGCATTTTATCAGCCTCTCCTCCCCGAAGGCAGCAGGGGGATGCAGTGTGTGCCCCCAGAGCCAGGCTGTGCCAGGATGGCAGGAGGCAGTTCCTGCACACCTCATTTATATCATGGACAGAACAAATTCCTGAACTTTATGGCCACTATAAATACTCAGCAGCATAACCCTGCTCCCCATCCCTGTAACATCCTGCAGTGATTCCTGTCAAGACAATATCAGAGCAGCCAACCCTGACTGGTTTTCCTCTTATCTGGATGGAGAAGTGCAGACCTGTGTGAGCAGAGGATTCCCTGGATAAAGAGAGGGGAAAGGGAAGGGGAAACCCTTTAACTTGCAGAGGTTTGTGGGAGTGCAGGGTGGTGGCAGGAAAATATTCCAAGTGGATCACTCTGGACCACTACATGCCAGGGACAGCATCCCAAATCTCATCACTGGGGTTTATCACTGCATCCCAAATAGCATCACCCTGGGTACCCCAGCATCCCAAACACATCACCCTGGGTACCACTGCATCCTAAACACATCCCTGGGGTTTATCACTGCATCCCAAACACGTCACCTTGGGTACCACAGCATCCCAGCCACTTCACCTTGTTTATCACTTCATCCCTACTGCATCACTCTGGCTGCCATGGCAACCTGCCCACATCCCTGTGGTCATCCAGCTCATCCCACTGCCCACACCTCCCTCCCCAAAGCCCTCAGCTCTTTTCCCTGTCTCCCCAAAGGCCTGTCCCAGGTGCTGGGGGAGGGAGGATTCCCTGCCTGGCCCTGGGCAGCAGATGGGGCAGCCCCAGCCTCTGTCTGTTTTCACTTTGTTTAACAGCTGCCCTTTGGATCCTGCTACTTCCCAGGCTGTGGACAGCGGGGCCGGCACAGGAAGCGCAGCCAAACATTTACCTACCCCTCTTTGATTTAAAACAGCTTCGGAAGGGCTGGAAGTCTGTACATCAACATCCAGCTAATCCAACCTTTCCTCCTGCCACAGACAGCCTGCACTGAAGAGTTAATGAAAATAACTCCTCTGCCCTAAAGAAATCAGAGCTTGGACGTGGAGTCATGCAAACTGCGATCACCCTCGCTTAGCACTTGCACAGAATTATTTTAACATTTGATTTGAACTTAAATAAACACGGTCAGTGTTCCAGACAGGGGCGTGGGAGCTGCCTGCTGCTGGGCCACCAAAAACTGAGGCAGGAGAGGTCAGTGGCAGCTGCACTGCTGGGGCACAGACACCATTCTCAGCTTTGCTGTGGCTCCACTCTGTGACAGATGAAGCCCCCTTTTTTTTTTTTTTTTTTTTTGAGCTAGAAATGAAAAGAAAAAGGCTGCCTGGTGCTAACCCAGAGCTCTGCTGACTGATGAAAAGATGCAGCTCATTCAGAGCCACCCTGGAGACATCTGCAAGATGAGAGAGTCCCCGGTGATTTCTGTGTCCAGGACAGTCCCAGCTGCAGTGACACGCTGGGAAACGCTGCCCTGACGCCCTGGCTGGCAATTTGTCCGGGCTTTTTTGGGGAAAAGAGGGGTGGAGGGGCTGATCTGGCTGCCCCCAGGACTGGGCTGCTGGGAGGGCAGGGCTCGCCTCCCATCTGGGCTGGGGCTGCGAGCGGAGCCAGCCGGTCTGACGGCCACGGCTCTTCCTTGCTTATAAATGCTGAGAATATCAGATAATCCCGGAGGTCGGGGTCAGCTGCTGTCACTGCTTTATCTCAGCCCTGGAGCAGCTCTGCATGTGTCCCAGCACCAGCCTCTGCCTCTTTATGCTCAACGTTATTTTAAAAATGCCTCCTTTATTAGATCTCCTGGCACAGTTCTGCTGCAGCCCCAAGGGGAAAAGGCTACAGCTGAGCGAGCACCAGCCCAGGAGATTCCCATCTTTTCTCTGGCTCTACACGAGGGCAGGAATCCTGCTTCCCTCCCATCTCCCAGCCCTGCTCTTTGCAAAGTAGAACTTGCTCATAAAAATTTAAGGTCGGGGCACTTGGCTCATCTCATCTCCCCTGCTTTATCTCCAGAATGACTTTGCTTTACAGCATCCTCCCTGCCAGTTCATGCAGAAGGTGACTGAGCTCTGCTGAGCCCAGTAACTGCTTGCTTTAAGCATCTTTTTCAAAAAGGGGATGCACTTGTGCTGCTACAGCTCTGCTGGCAGCTCCTCCAGGAGGGACAGCCTAAATCCAAGGCTGCAGAGGGGTTATATTTTAGGGTACAGGTTACCTGGTGAAGCTGGTTTCCCAGATCCTGTGGGTTTCACACGTCCTTACTCCATGCAACGAAAAGGAAATGTTGCTGTTTATTTGGGTTCTTGTTTGTTTGTTTGTTTTTAAAGACTCTAGTGCTCTTTAAAACCTTGATATGGATTTTTTCAGTGTTGAGATGAACTTTTTGGGAGCACCCTGACCTGTCCTGCCTAGTGGGGGATGATGCACTTGCCCTGAGTGGGAGCCACAGCTTTAAACGTTACATTGGGCTGAGTGGATATTTAGGAGGGCCAAAGCTGAAAAAAACAGGGAAAAAAGATCCCAGGGTATCCTAGCAGAATGAAAATAAATGTTCAAACCCTGAAAATTTTCACAAGAACCCTAAAATTGTAATTCTGCAGCCACTTGTGCTGCAGCATCTCTCATCTCCAACCAGTACCTGTTCTGTAAACTACAACAATGAGAAAAAGGGATTTGAGGAAGGACAGGTTGGTGCCTGGGCTCAGAGTCACTCCAGCACTCACATTTAATGCTTTTCCCTGAAAACAGTCAGAACAACAAGTTTTTCACTCTCTGAGCAGGACCTGCATTCTCACATGAGCTTTTCCAGGAGTCAGTAGGTGAAACCCAATCCCCACATGATCCAAAAACCTCCCGAAGAGCAGGTGAGGGACAACAAGCAGAGGACAACCCCAGGGCCACAAGCTGGAGGTGCTGCAGCTCCTCCCCTCCCCAGAATCCAGATGATAAATTCAACTCTGCCACACTCAGCCAGGGTTATCCAGGGAATCTGGAGCAGGGCTGAGCTCTCCCATGAGGCCCAGGCCCTATCACCTGCATCACTTCCCTCCCACAAACCCAGATCCCAGACAGATAAGAAACAATTAAAAACATTTATGGCACGTAAAAGCAAAAGACAGAATCACAAGGAGAAATTCAGGCTGAAATAGAGAGGGGAAGAGCTGGGTTAGAGGGGAACAGCAGGATTGGAACAGTGGCACCCAGCCCTGCATGGGGAGAAAACCTCACTCCAAATCCCTCATCCAGGGACCTGAGCTCCAGGGAAAACCTTTTCCTTCTGAGCAACCTGCTGCCCATCAGCTGCCTGCCTGATGCTTTTGTTTTTCATGCAATTAAACATCTTTCTTTGCACCGTTTTCCTGGGATAAGGAAGAGCAGCACTGGGCAGGACACTCGGGTGGGAGGGAGATGCTTCTGTTTCCAGCACCTCCCGTGCCTGCACACACATTCACTGCTTGGGAGAGAGCTTTCCCTGGAGACTGGCACAAAAATCTGACTGCCACAGTGCTCTTCCTTCTTTAAATAAACACTGCAGCCTGTGATGACTGCACTCTGCTGCTGGAAATGTCAAATGGCCACAAACACAGAGTTTGGAGGATTTGTCAGGTCAGAAATTCACCTGGAGCAGTGACTGTGCTGCATCCCAGGGAAGGAGCATCCCAGGGAAGGAGCAGCCCCGGGAAGGAGCAGCCCCGGGAAGGAGCATCCCTTTATTTTCACAAAGGGATCCTCCCTGAAGGAAGCAGGGCTTGGCTGCTCTGTTCAGATGCAACTCTCCGCTTGTGGCTGCAGTTTTTAAAAGGCTGAAGGGCTCTTGGACACACAACCCTCCGTGGGTGTTTTTGGGGTGAAAGCTCCTCTCTGCAGCACTTGAATTGATGATGAACAGAAAAGTACTTCCCAAAAAAACCCGGTTTTGTGCTGGGAACCTTCCCCCTGCCCATCAGTGTGGCCACAGTGGACAGATGGGCTCCTGGTTGAGGCTGCACCTGGGCTGGAAGAGCCCAAGGCTCCGTCCTTCCCTGCAGCTCCTGCTGGAAGCAGATGGCAGAGGATTTTGCATTTCCATGCCAGTCAGGCGTGAAGGAGAGCGTGCACTTCACTAACAAGAGATCAGCTACTATTTATCTTTCACGGGTGACTGCACTGGGGAAACAGCACCGAGGAGAGGTTGGAGCCTTATTCCTCACCAAACCACTTCTCCCTAACAGCAGTTGGGAAATGAGCAGAGACCAGAGAATAAAAAGCAGAATTTTTTACAGATGTGCTCAGGCTGCTATCATTTCACAGAGTTAAGCCTTTTTCTTATATTAAAGTAGGGAAGGGAGAAGTTGACTGTGCTGCATCACTTTTTAAAATCTTTCTATCCCCGCTGTGAGTCCTCCAGCAGCAGTTTGGTTTCTATTTCTCTATTTACCACCAAACACCCAGACATTTGTTCAAGCTGCCCCAAGCAAAGGCTTTTTAAGGACCCGGCAGGTGCAGCAATCCCTCACGCAGGGGTCACCCCAAAGCTCCCATTATTGTTGTTAATGCTTCCCCAGCGCCCGGCAGGACGGAGCTGGAGGATGCTGATGGATGGAGCCTGGCAGCAGGGAAATACCTGCTGGCCGTGCCTGGCCCCGGGCCAGCCCGGGGCTGCACAGGGAGCAGCGGGGACAATGGCAGGAAGTTGTTGATCAGTGACTCGCCCGCTGGCTAACGACATTGGCTTCCTTTATTTCCCTTTATTTCCCACCTTTCACTACCCCGGTGCGGTGACAGCACCGGCCTGGCTGCCGCTGCCACACACCCTGGAGCGGGGCTGGGAGCAGAGCTCCGGCTGCTGCCTTGGGAGGGCTGGGCTGGAGCAGCTGCACACAGCTAAGAGAATAAAACAGAGATTTACTGAAACGCCTTTAGGGAACACCTTGGGCAGGACAGCAGCCTGGCCAGGGCTACACCCAAGGTGGACACAAAATGGACCCGTAATGGTCCTGAAATGAACTCAAAAAGGTCACAAAATAGACCCCAAATGGTCATGAGGCTCACACCAACTGCAGATTCATCAGATGGCACCATCACCTCAGGAGCAAGAAAAGCACCATCACCTCAGGAG
Source organism: Cisticola juncidis (assembly GCA_013400215.1). Classification (NCBI taxonomy): domain Eukaryota; kingdom Metazoa; phylum Chordata; class Aves; order Passeriformes; family Cisticolidae; genus Cisticola; species Cisticola juncidis. The sequence goes on from VXBR01008020.1 coordinate 339,065, forward strand.
CAAGAAAAGACTATTTAATGGGGGGAAAATAATCTCGAAAAACCAAAGGATTTCAGCATTTTAGCAGAACGGAGCTGGGAGGAGAGTGAAAGTATGGATGTGGGAACACGGGCAGGCAGAGCCTGACAGCTCCAGGGCACATTTCCTCCCCCTTCATTTCTAGAGGTGCCTTGCGTGGTCAGAGCAAACCCCATAAATCTGTCAGTGCAGGATGCTGGAGAGTTTCCTCAAGGAAACCCTCCTATATCATCCTCAATCACCCAGCAAAATTTGGCAGCTGCACTTCCCGAGGTTAAAGGCATGGCTGAGGTTTAAATGAAGACATCCTTGGCTGGACTCTGCTCTGCTTTAATTGAAAGATTACAGCCCCATCCCCAGGGAGGGATAAAGCCCTGGGTCTGGGAGGATGCAGAGCACAGCTGCCACCACCATGGTCAAGGTCTGAGTGAGCAAATGGGTGAAATAAAGCTGGAAATGGTCCTGGGCTCCCTCTGCCAATCCCTGCCCCTGGACTGCTGTGGAAGACCCTACTTCCAGAGGCCCCAAAATCCACGTTGGAAACAACACAATTAACACAGGCTTCATGCATCCAAAGACTTCTGAGGTCTTTCTGACTGCTGGAAGACTTGGAACCGGCTTTTGCATATTTTGGATGACCTATTTATCCCAGAATTGGCAAGGCTGGGGAGCAGTTTTCCTCACCAGGCAGGTCTGGGTCACGGGGAGTTGGTGGGAAGGAAGGAAGGAGGCGGAAACTTTGTGTAAATAACAGCCCTCAACCCCTCCCAGCTCCCTGCTCGTGCCCATTCCTTGGCAGGGAGGAGATGGGACATGGGCCTTTCATGGGTTTGAAAAAAGCTAAATTCCTTTTTCAACTGAATTACATAGCTGGGGCCTCAGATCTCTGGCCAGGGGCCTGTTCTCACTGTCAGACAAGCTTTAAAAATAAATATACCCCGTGTCTACCAGCAACAGGGCTTCTCTAATTAACCAAGAGTCCTGATGGGCTCTGCTGAGCGATTTGGGGTCCCTGGTGCTGGGCACTGGTTGCCTTTAGGGCTGCTCCCCATCATTCAGGGCCTGGCTGCACCTCTGGGTCCCTCAGGAGCCCAGCCCCTGTCCAGAGCACTGTCCCCATTTCCAAACAGGAAGGAGATGCCAGGAATGTGTTAATGGGATCAATCCTTGAATGTCCATACAGGACACTCCAACAGGGTCTGCCCTTGGTGACAGGTCAGCACCACAGGTCCCAGGAGGTCCAAGGCAGGACATGCTGAGCCCACACAGCACCTCGAGGTCATTTTTACACATTTGCACTCTATTCTTCTCATAGATTGATTGTTAAGAACAACTTGGCTTCCAAGAACCCTCCACAGCAGGAATCTCTGCCCATGGATGCTTTGTGCCAAGGAGCAGGAGTGCAGCTGTGCCCACCCCTCCTGACAGGGACACAGGGAAAGCTCCAGAATCACCCCAAAAAGGCAGGCCCAGGCTCTCCAGCAGGCAGGTTACAGCCACACCACCCCTCTGCAGTCCTCTCCCTGCCTTGCATCCCCTGATCCTTCTCCAGCCTTGGAGCTGCAGCAGGGACCCTTCCCCAGCACCCCACAGCCCACCCCTCCACTGGCTTACAAACACCCCAGGCACAGCTCATGACTGTCTTTAAAGACTGTCCCATTTGTTCTTACCCCCTGCTCTGCCATTGCTCCGTTCTTTGCTCCCTCCAGAACTGCTGGATTAGACATTTGGAAATTTTGGCCCTCAAAAGCAGTTTAGGGAGTTAAAGGAGCTGGTGAAGGACAGAGCCCCTGCAGCCACATGATGCTGTGACCACATCCTGCCATGGCTGCTCTGTCCCCAGTCCTGGTCCAGCCCCACTCCTGCTATTTTTATATTCTTATTTAACAGCTTCTCTTTTTCTCACTAGTTACACTCAACTCCTTCAAGTTTTGGAAAAAACCACAATTATTTTCTAGGTGTTGAGAAGTTCAGTGTCCTCAGCTGATGGGAGGGATGGACACACCACAGCTCAGCAGAAGCCACTGAGAACAGAGAGAACCAAACTCCTGTTGCTCCAACACCCAGAACAGAGGGAAATTATAATCCCAGAGATAATAAAGAGGCTTTATTCCAGCTGTCAGTCAATCTGCCTCCACTCCTCGCCTGCCCTCCGGAGAATACTTTTAAAGGCCACAGCCTTGTAGGTGATGATGTTTTATTACATCTCAAAAAGAAAGAGGGCAAAGGAAAAAAAAAAAAAAGACCAACACACACAGGAATGCAGTTTCATTTGCAGTTTCCTGAAACCTGAGCAGAAAGTTTATAAAAACTTTGGGTTGTGTTTGGAGTTAGGAAGCAGAATGAGAAATCGCTCTCCTTTTCCTCTTTCTGTTTGCTGAGCAGCACCACCAATCCCACAACCTTCCCTCCACTTCTCCCTGGTTTTTCCCCAACAGCATCAAAGCTCCAAGCCTGGCTCTGTTGGCTTGGACGTAAATCAGCAAGCGAGGGGCTGAACAAGATCCTTCTTGTAGTTCACACACCCTCATTTTTTAAAAAACCCCACAGGATTAAGAAAGAAATTTGATTCCCACTTCCTAAGTCTGAATTGTCTGAAAACGACTGTTCCTTCAGGTAAAAAAAAAATAAAATTAAGAAAGCAGAACCCTCCACCCTCAAGCTCTGAACATGAAAACAAACAAACAAAAGATGTTTTCCCTGAAAAGTAGGGGCTGGAAAGGGAGGCAGGAGCCAGTCTGAGATGTTTTTCTCACTCATGACCCTCAGAGGACCTGGGCAAAACCAGACCCAGGAGAATCCCTTTGCACCAAGGCCTGGCTGTGCAGCCAGGAGGAAAAAGGGACACTGTCAATGGGATTTGGGCACCTGCACACCAGGAATGGCCAGCCCTGGGCACAGAGGGTCCTGATGCAAAGTTTGTGAGGCCTCCCAGGGGCAGGGATTAGCAAAAGAAGCCTGGGAGAGTCTGATGCCTTAAGTTTTCTCTTCCCTGTATTTCAGGCCCTGTGCTGCCAGGGGTGCAGCTCTGAGCTCACACTCAGGGTCACCCAGCTCTGCACACAGCAGGGACACAAAACAAATCCTTTCCCTGCTGCACACCAAGGACAGCTTTGAGCCCCAAAAGTGCAAACAAGGGTGGCTGAGGAGAGAAAACATGAAGGATGGGACCTCACAACCTGAAGCTGTAACTGGGCAATCAAATCCCAAAATGCAAATGAATCAAATCTCATGAAAGTGTGAGACCTCGTGACCAGTCATTCATTTTGGGACCATTTTGGGTCCATTTTGTGACCACCTTGGGTGTAGCCCTGGCCAGGCTCCTGTGCTGCCCAAGGTGTATCCTAAAGGCCTTTCAGTAAATCCCTGCTTTGGTCTCTTAGCTCTGTGCAGTCTCTGTTCCAGCAGCCCCTGGGAAGCACAAATACACTCATATCATTAACCAGTGAACCAAGCGGAGTTAAGACCTTTAGCCAATCCTGTCTGTAAGCACAAGAAATTTGAAGACTCTATAAAAGGGACTGCTGAACAATAAATGCAGCTATTGCCACACAATCCTCAGTGCGTGTGTGTCACATCCCTGTCTCCAACTGAACTGCAACTTCCCCAAGGCACCCCAGCTCCCCTCAGCACATCACCCCCATTCCCATGGCTACACCACCAGGAGCATCTCCTGCTCCAGCCCAGCTCCCAGCTGCTGCCAAGCATGAAAAAACAGCAGAAAAACCCCACATGGCCTCTTCCTTCCATCACTTCTTCCACTGATGGCCAGCAGCAGCAGAGAGAAGAAAGCAGGGTGGGTTATTGCACAAGGAGGCTGAAAGGAGTTTACAAAAGTAGCTTTATTGTACTATTTCCCAATTCTAAGGCCTAAACTCTGCATCCTTCACATTCTTTTTGATGGAGGGTGTTTTTTAAAGTGTGGTTTTAAAGCAAATTCTTTGGAGGCAGCACTGGAGCAGGGCTAGAGAGGCTGTGCTGGGGTGAGCACACGGAGGACCTGTGATATTTTGTTTTGGGGAGGAATGTCACACTTCTCCTTCAGGCCAGGAGCACTTCATTCTGGAGACTGATCTGGCCAAGGAGGCAGACTACTCAGGAGAATTAATTTACTATTTCTTGTTGCTAAGCCTTAAAGGCCAGATCAGCAGTAGCCACAAACCCAGAGCTGCACCAGTGCCAGTTCTACTGCTCCACACTGTCCAGCAGCCAATCTTTTAGATAACAAGCTCAAAGATACCAAAATACCAACTTTGGGAAACATTAGCTTGAAAGTCTCTGGTTTTCAGCACTGGGACAAGTTGCTGGGCCCTTGGGCACATGCAGTTTGCTGACTCTCATATGGGATTTTGGGCCTCAAGTCCCACAGCACCCCTGAACCCCCAATTTCTGGTGCTGCATGACTTCAGGCAGGTCCACATGAAATCCCAGCCAGCCTGTTCCAGCAGGTGCATGGAGAGCCCAGGTGCCCTTGGATTTTGTCCCATTTTACCACATTTCATGACCACTTTATATAGAGAGCTAACAGACTTTAATGACTCTGTGATCACTTGGTCCAAAACCAATCCTTGTGGTTAAAAAAAATAAAATAATCAAGAAACCCTGTGCCACAACTGTCCAATCCAAGGAACTTAATGATCCCTGTAAGAAAAATGTATTTCCACCTCCTTTCCCTGCAGGAAGGTGCATCAGCCTGGCTCAGAACACGCTCCTTGGCACGAGTCCCACCAGCCTGGGCTCATCTTTGCTTTCCAGCTTCCTCAGGTTACACACAATTTCCTCACACTTTCCCACCCTGCCAGAGGAAAAGCCAGGCCTGGTGCTCAGGTTTCTGAGGGACAACAAAGTTTTAACTCCGAGGAAGCCAGGCCAGGCTCAGCTGGAGAGCTCCTGGACACTGGAGAAGCAGAGGCAGAGCTAAGCCAGGCAATTACAGCACAACCTCCTCCAAATCACCCTCCCAGCAGCCACAGCAGAAAAGTCAGGATGCACCGAAACGTCCATGTGCCCAAACACCCACAAGAAGCTCCAGCAACATCCAGGTTTTCACACTGAGGGACCTGAACTCCACAAAAACAGCTTGGAGCTGCTCACAGACGGCCCCTCTTCCCACAGAGGTTGAAAAACTCCAGCTGGTTTTGAGTAGGACCAGCCAAAATCAGATATTCATGCGGGAAAAGCAGCATCCATTTCTTGAAGTCCGTATTTCTTTTATTACCACCCCGAACACCCAATGCAAGGAGCACCAGGGAAATGAAACATTTCCATCTCCTCCCCCCAAAGGTTGCATCACCCCTTGGCCCCTGTGTTGACTCCTTGGGATTTTCCAAGTGTTTTACCATGTAGGGTTGGAAAGGCACTCAACCAGCGCCGTGTGCCTCGGATTGCTGCTTTCAGATGGACCACAGCTGTCTCCAGGAAACGAGGCAAAACCCAGCGTGTCTTAAATGAAAAGTGTCTCTGACATGACAATATATTTTGCTTTTAATTCGTTTTTCGTCTCAGATTATGAGTTGCCAAAAGTTCTGCTGCCTGAACAGGTCCAACCAGCTTTCCCTGCATACCTCTCCTGAAACCAGCTTGGAATGGGAATGGTAATTATGTGTTGAGAGCAGAGGAGATCATTAAAATAAATGACTTGGATTCTGAAGCCTATAAACTGTCCTCCTCTGCAATTAAAGTAATTTCATATTTCAGTTCACTTTGTCACCTTGTCTATCTTTCCCCAAGTTGTAAATTAAGCTCGGGAAGGTTCATTAAAAGCCTGTGAAGTTCTCTGTAATAAATGGGATTCAGCATTGGCAGGAGGAGCAGATACAGTGCACAAGTTACAGCCTGGGGGCTGCAAACCCCCTCGCTCTGGGCAGCTGGCACAAGGGCCACCAAGCTGGTGGCATTGGCCCCTGGCACAGTGCAGGGCTCTGGCCTCACCTGGAACTGCCTCACCTGGCCCAGGAACAGGGTAGAGAATGTTAATGATGTCTCTGCACTGCTCAGATCCATCTCAGAGCAGGGATTTCCCCACGTCCTCTATTCACAGGGCTGCAGGAGCAGCTTGTACCATAAACAGCATGGAAACTGCATGGACACCTCTCCAATCCCAGCACTGGGAACAGGGACCCGGGCATGTGGGAAGGCATTGGGATGCACAGTGGCATTAATGAGGGATGGTGGCACTGCTTAAGTGAAGCCTGAGAGAGGGCTTGAGCAGGATACGGGGATGCTCAAAATGACCAAATTACATCAAATAAAATGATGTCTGTCACTGGCCCTGTCCATAGCAAGGGGTTGGAACTGGATGATCTTCACATCCTTCCCAAACCAAGCCACTCCAGGATCCCATTCCTGCCAGCTTTGTGTGAGACCTGCTTGAGGCCACAAAGGCGCCACAAAGGGCCCAACTTCTCCAAGCTCCATCCCGATGCTCCCACAGCGGCCTTCACTGCTGGGAGGAGGCGCGGACGCCTGTGGAAACCCAGAGTAAACATTTGACATCCCCTCCCCGTGCCGGCTCATTCCCGCCACCACAACACATCCCTCATTGTGTGCGGGACAAGCCGGGCTGTGTTGGGCTGGCCCGGCCTGTGCGGGAGGCCCCGGGGCCGCGTCCACCTGTCCCCGGCCATAGCGGCACTTTGGCTCCGGGCCATGCCGGCCGGACCCGAGTGGGCAGTGCCCCCGGCCTGGGGCTGCCCCTGGCCCGGCCATGGCAGCAGAGCGGGCAGTGCCCCCGTCCTGGCGGTGCCCCCGGCCCGGCCGTCGCCACCACAGGCCAGCCCCGCCAGGCCCGTGTGGGCCGCGGCCATGGGCCCTGCCAGCCAAGAAATGCCCACGGGTTTGACAGAACCAGCGCCGGCGGGCTGGCAGCACGTCCGTGGTGTTTATTGTTCCAGCACAAGGGCTCTTTGGGGAGAGGAGCTCCACGGAGAGATTAGCTCAGATCCCTGCTCCGACACTGAACTGCCCGTGGCGGCTGAGGCGGCCGGCGCCGCCTTTGTGCGCCCCGGCCCCCGCAGCAGGACAAGGCACCCACAGTCTGCACAGAGGGACGCTGCTGTCCCCGTGGGTGACAGCCAGGCTGCGGCTCCGGGGTGACACTGAGCAGCCGTGGCTCGGCCAGAGGAAGGGTGACAGCACTGGTGACATCTGAAGCTCCCTGGGAGAGGGGACAGCAGCTCCTGGAGAATGTGGCAGCCCGCTCTGAGGGCTCAGGGGGACACTGGTTCAGAGGGATCGTTCAGGAACTCTAAAGTACTTTAGGGCAGTCACAAGGGTGATGGAGCTGCGACTACATCTAAACATTTGCCCTGTCCTGGGTCACTAACAAGCCAGTGATAAACTTAAATAGTTTCAGCTATTTCTATTCTGTAAAACAAGCACGTCACTGACCTCCTCCATCACAAAACTCACTTGAGAGCTATTTTTTGGCTCTGCCCCCCAAAATGATCCTGTATTTAGCACATGCTGAGGAATAAAGCCCTCATCCTCCAGCAGACACCAGCCCCGCGCCACCTGCTCAACTCCAAGCCTCTGCAGGGACCGCAGAGGCAGAAGGACACGAGATGACACCGAGAGCAGCAAGTCCAGAGAGCAGAGCCCTGCCAGGAGCCACCGTGCAGGATTTTCCCCTGTCGCGGTTTTGCCATTCAGAGCGATTACAGCCCGGCCATGCTCACAGGACACCCCATGAACGCATCAAAGCCGGGGCTCCGCACGAACCCATCCCCAGCTCAAAGCCACCACACTCCCCCGCTTCCCCGGCGTTCCCCGGCTGCTCCGGGTGAGCCATGGCGAGCTTGGGTGTCTGGAGAACAAAAGCCCTACACAAAGAATTCCTGCCCGACTTGAATGGCAGCCCCGGGTGCTGATACAGTCTCAAACGCAGTAATTATTGTTGGCTTTGAAGCCTAACGTGTGCAGAGTGCACTTTCCACACCTATTTTCACCCAAACGACACCACTTACCTCATCCCCGGCGTAGCTGCTCCTCCGGAGCCCTTTGTAGCCCTGCCAGGGCCGCTCATTACTGCTCTCAAATGCTGCTGCTGCCGCTCCTGGAACAGGAGACAGTAACTTTATGCAGGGGAAAATGCAAAATGAAAAAAGACTGCCCGGAATTACAGCTTGCATCTCCATGAGAAAGCCTTTAGTATATTATTTTGACCCACTCGATGAGGGGAAATTAAAGGATTAAGTTTCCAAATGGGGCCTATTGTGCACAACTCCCACAAGTCCGGTCCTGGCTCATCCCTGACCTGTCACCCTGAAGGATCCTTCACTCCCAGGCCTTCTCCCATGTCCTCTCCAACCAAACTCTCTGTTTGCTTCATCAGTGCCACTCAGACAAACCCAACCCAATTCCTTGTGGAGATGAACAATTCTTGCCATTTTACCACAGAAGTGGCAGATCCAGCGGAGAGCTAAATCCAAGGAGGGCTTTCCCAACATCAGCCTTGCAAGACAACAACCAGACACAGAAACCCCCCTGCCAAATCCCTGAGGCAATGAGGAAGGCAAACTTACTCGGGGATAACACAGCAGAAAGCCCAAATAGCTCTGAGCTGGTGATGCTGGAGCACAATGTGTTTTCCCAAGAAAATGCTCCAAGGACATCCCAAAGTCAGCTTTAACCACGGGGAGCTGAGCCCCCAGCACGGTGTCAGCACTGAAAACCTCTGCAGGGCAGCCACACAGCACCGGGGAGCCAGGGCAGGCTCCAGCAGCCCCTGCACTGCAGCACAACCCACATTCCCTTCCCAGAGTCTGCTCAGGGCCAGCTGATCCCACCTCACCCACCCAGGACACATTCAGGCACACACGGTGGCCTCGGCAGACAAGGTACAAGAGACAAAGTTCCCTCATCAGGTAAAACAGGACAGATAAATTTGGTGTCTCTCGTTCTCCAGGAGCTGGAAGAGTCCTTCACAAAAAATTGGCATTCACACACAGTAAGTGCCACCAGAAAGGGCAGGAGGTGGCACAGAGACCCCAGGGGAAGGAGAATTTTGGAATTCTGGTTAAAAAAAGAGCATCACCCCTGCCCACAGCTGACGCTGGCAGAGGAGCCGCAGCGCCCGCCTGGCACCGGGCTGGGTGCACTGAACAATGCAGTGTCTGTAAAGCTCCCACAGCGTGGGGGTGACAAAGGAACAACACAATCCCTGCAGTTATTTCAGCTCTTTCCTGGCCCCACAGAGCCCTGGTTGGGGAATAAATCCCACGAGGGTTTTCCTCATCCAGGCTGGCAGAGCTAAGAGAGCCCAAGTGCTGATTTGGGGCTGCACCAGCTCCTCTGGCGATGAGCACAGCAAATATTTCAGGGCAGCCCCTGCAGGGCTCCAGCAAACACAGAGGACACAACACTTTCCAAAACCAGGAAAGGGACTTCTGGGGAAAAGCCCATATTTGAATGGAAACCACTCCATACAGTTTGTTGGGGTTTTTCGGTTTGTTTGTTTTTTCCTACGCTGGGTTTTGTGAAGATGTTCACTTCAATTCAATGCTCCGAATCAATTGGGTTGGAAGGGACCGTAAAACTTTCCTCATTCCAAACCTTGCCATGGGGCAGGGACACCTTCCACAAGCCCCACCAACTCTCACCAGTTATAAAGGAGAAAACAAAACAGATGCTCTTGAGTATCTGTTCCCAGCATTAACGGCTGCTGGCACATTAATGAACCTAATTAACAGAAATGCTGCCCATCCACCACTGCTTAACGCTACGTTTTCAAATCCTCACTGATGTTTGGATTTCAGAGCAAATTTAAACCCCCCTCCTAACCCCCACACACCAAGCACAGAATGTCTTATTTAGAGTAGAAAAATAGCTCTGAGGCACAGCTTGGTTTAGCATTTTGGGGCTGGCACCTTCAGCTCTCAGAAGTCATCTCTGCTCTCTAAGCCTCCCCTAACCAGCTCCCATCCTGCAGCTCTGCTCCACACCGACCAAAAGAATCCTTTGGGTGTCTACCGGTACAATTTCAGCCTTAATTACAGGGCATAATTAAGTAACACTATTGTTCCCTGACAAAGCCCGTAGAGTTATTTATTAGGGAAGGATTTGGCAAATTGAGCCAAACTGCCAAAGCTTTGATAAACTGAAACCTCCTTTTCCCTGTGATCTCAACGGAACAGATTTTCTTTCCCTGAATGCTTTGAAATCTGAAGTCTGAGTAGCTGTCACTAAGGGACGATGACAAAGGGCTATTCTAGTGCCACTCAGAAAAAGTGAAATTTTGCTTGTATTTACAGTGTCAAATGACCAGGCCCAAGCCAATTTGGGGGCTCCTCTATTCCACATCTGGGCAATGCACTGGGATGCCTTTCACCTGTGGGCAGGTGACAATATAGGGGGACAGGGTGACAATACACTGTCACTGCTTTAGGAGCTGGAAAATGCAGGAAAAGGAAACAGAAATAATTTTTTCTGAGGTGACCCCTTTCTCAGTTATATTTTATTCTGATAAATAAGAGCAGGGCTGCCCTTCATCAAACCCCCTGGGCAGGAGGATTTCCGGGTGACATCACAACACAAATTGCTCCTGCTCCCAGCAGCAGCAGAGGCTCTGGGAGCAGTAGGAGACCAAACCCCACTTTGGGGCTGCTGGAGAGATTTCCCAGCAGGACAGGTTATTCCATGGACCTGCAGCTGTGACCTCAGCCTCCAGACCACTCCATTCTTTAAACACTTCGAGTTATAAATTCATCTCACCCCCATCAGGGAAGAAATGCCTTTTCCTCTCAGGAGTGCTGGGATGATGATGATATTCCTGATGGAATCCCTTGTGGTTGATCCCATCCAGCATCCCCTGAGGAATCCTGCAGTAATTGCCAAGAAGTGGAAAAGGTTGGATTTCCCTTCCTGCACTGCCCAGGACAGGATGGACCCTGATGGGCAGCTCTGCTTCCACACGAGGAGCTGCTCTGCACTGCCAATAGCTAATTCCTAAGCAAATTCTTTTCAAATGTTAATTACAGTCGAACATGCTTGAATTTTACTGACCCCATCAAATTTGACAGGCAACATCTCATGTTACTCAGAGCCACTTAAAAGCAAAATCAAGCTGAATATATCTTCAGGCTAAAATATTTGTTAGTCTAAAACCCTGCGAGCTCCAGCCATAACCTTGCAATTTCCCTTGCATGTATCTCTGTTGATAACAGGTTCAGGACAGCAATTACTGGGCTATTAAATGCAAGCAAATCTCAGGTCTCAGGGCCAAAGGCTGGAACCAGAGTGTGTCTGGTGTGCAGAACACTGGGAACTGATTGTGCTCAGTGACACACAGACAAAGGATTTCCCTCCCAGATCAAGGCAAAGTACAAGATGTTGCTTGAAGATCAGGCAACAATATTTTTAAGAGGGTGCTCTTGGAGTCGAATCTTTGCTCTTTTAGGAGCCAAAACCCCACAGGTCAGGCCCCTTCCCCTGAGGGCATGGAAGGGGCAGACAGAGCACCCTTTTGGGGTTGTATTTTTTAACCAAATTAACCCTCCAGCCACCTGCCCATTTATCACCAGCATCTTACTGGGCTGTGAAGATTCCATGTGTCAAATCCTGCTGGAAATACAGGGGGAGAGCTGGGACCTAACAGTTCTTGTGATGTTAAAATCCACTAGACTGCCCCAGGGACACTCTGGGGCTGCATGAACAGGACAAGAAATCTCTCCCAGCCTGACAGCAGCAGATGCCCCAGGTCCCAGATGGGCCCTTCCCATTCCTCAGCACTTGTCACACGGGCTGCTCCCCCACCACAACCCCAGCATCACCCTACAAACCCCAAAATGCCTCCAGGAGCTCACATTTGACACTGCTCCCACCTGCCAGAATTTCCCTTCCTCCTCTTCCCCAGCTCTGGAGGAAGCTGCTCTGTGCAACCACCCCCAAACCAGTTCAGGCTCACCAGAGCTCCCCACAGCCTCTGGGTGCCTCCAAAGCCTCTCCCGTGCTCGGGGTGCCAGAACAAACCCCAAAATCCCCACGGCAGAGGTGCTTCACCCACACCCTCTACCCTCCACAGGAGAAAGGTCCCTGCTGCTCCCCCAAAGCCCCTGTGGCTCTGACAGAGGCAGTAAAACCCTGCCCCAGAGCAGCCCTGCAGCTGAAGTGACAATTCCTCACGGGAATTCCTGGCTGACAAAGGTTTGGGAGCAAACAGGACGGGATCTCTCTGGAAATAGCTCCTCTGATTGTCAGCTCCAGGCTGTGTCTGCAAATCCCTCCATGCCCAGGTTCTCCATCTCTGGGGTCCATGAGAGGTCAGCCATGAACTGCTGCCCCATTCCAAGGCTCTCCCACCCCGAGGGCAGCACAGGGAAGTTTCTCCTGTGCCATCCATCCCCACTTCTCTTCACTCCCACCTTTGGGAGATAAGAGCTGCAGGAAACTGCCACCACCTTCATCAGTCAGGTTCCTCCTGAGGATGGGCAGAGGCCAAGCCAAGCTCCTGATCCCAGAGCCCAGGAATGCTCCTCTCCCAAAGGAGAAGGCACCAGCTTTTGTGGAATTGAGATTATTCTTCCCCCCAGCATTCCCAAAGGCTGGTGACCAACATCTGCCAGGGCCCATGGAATCCCACCAGCTCCAGGCTCTGCCCTCAGGGTTCCCATCTCACCCTCCCCATTTGATCAGGAGGAATTCAAACCATCTGCAAAGCCATGGCTGAGTGCTAATGGCAGCTTGCAGAACACGTTCCTGTTTTATCTCACAGGCTGCTGGGCTCAACGTGAGGTGCTGAAACCATCACCAGAGCTTCCCACCAGGCTTCCTGCCCTGCTGCCACAGCACAGAAAAGCTTTTCCCACCAAAAAGGCAGCCCAGCTTTGCTCTTCTCCCTCCAGGGAAGTCAGGCTGATGTTTGGAACCATCAGGCACTCACTGCTTTGCCTCCTGATCTCCCCAAAATCTAATTTTTGGGCAGTCCCAGCCTAAAAGCCGAGCTCCCTCCAGGCCCTAAAGGACAACTGATGACATCAGCCCAAACCGATTTAAATAAATTATTGCAACTTGCACACAGAGGTGTGGCCTGAAAATTGCATTTTTGGCTGTGTGACAGGAAAGGGGAAATGCAAACCAGGAGATGCCTTTTTTGAAGCTTGATAGGAACGAATTTGGGAGTGGTTTATCAGACATATGCACAGCACGTGGCCTCTGGGTTTTCTCGTGGCTGAATCCTTTCTTGAGGTTTCTGGTTTGGGCTGAGCAGCCTTTGAAGCTGCTGGCTGAGGCTGCTCAGCAGGAGGAAACGTTCAGGACCCAGAACCTGGGGGAGCTGAACCCGTTTTGTCAGGGAAACCCACATCAGACACATCCCAAATGCCACTTCCATCACCCTCGGTCCCTCAGCACGGGATGTCTCTGCCACCAGCACAGGGATCACCCCCTTGTGCCTCAGGGTCCCTCTCTGGCTTTATCCAAGCTTCCCCAAAGAGAGGAGGATTTCCTTGAGTTCATTTCCAAAGGCTTTTCAATGCTGACCACAAGTGAAGCATGGCAAGAACTCCCCAGATTTATTGTGGCTGATTTAAGTGCTCGCTTGAGGCTCAAGCTAAAAATGGGAAAACTCCCAGAAATCTGTAAGAAATAATTCCACTCTGGGGTTTTCCTCTCTAACCCTGACTGGCCTTTCTGGATTGTTACCCAGGTACCTTTTTCACCTCAAACTGCAGCTTGGTTGTTCACATTAAATATTAAAGTGCCAAACTTTATCCCAGCATCTCAATTTTCCATGAGGACCCCTAAACCCAAAATCAGGGTTCAGGAGGCAGAAGCAGCTGCCTCCTTCCATCCTTGCTGTCACTGCTTTGCTTTTTGACACTGCAGTCTCTCTGTACAAATAAATCCTGGTTCCAGTGCTGCTGAAATGTTTTGTAAACAGCTTCCAAGAGAAACAGAATGTTTTCTGCTGCTGATTTCATGGAGCTGTTTGTACACACCAGCGAGTTCCTGAGCACTGCAGAGATCTGCAGCCTGAAATAGCCCAGATTTTTCCTGTCAGGCCCACGAGCCCCAGTGAAGTCACTCCAGGCATGACTTTGGTCCAGGAACAAACATTTTAGATGGAATGGTTCAAAGACAAGACCAAAGCCTTGGGTAAGGCTTTGGCAACACCACCAAGATTAGGATTATCAAAGAAGAAATCCACCTTAGAAAAGCCAGGTTTATTTCTCCAAAATCATAGCATCTTTAAGATGGAAAAAGAGCTCCAAGATCACCAAACCCAACCATTCCTGAGCCTTGTTCTCTTAACTCAGGGGCTCATTAATACTTTTATCTTGTATGAGTGCATAAAAAACCACCCCAAAAATCATGGAAGAGATTCTGTAAAACACAACAGCTGCCTCATTTATAATGTCAGGCTTTAAAAAATCCCCATGGGGACAAGTAAAGTTGTGAACAATCCCCATTGGTATATTGGGATTTCACCCTGAGCCACAAAAGCCAAGACACCACAGTTTTAGGCTCGTTCACATTTGCTCAGCAGTCAATTATTTCAACTCAGTTTGGGCCAGTTTACATTCATTTTGGAAGCAGCATTCTCTGTGAGGCTCCATTTTTAGCACCCAGATCCCAGCACAGATCCTGAGCTTCAGGAATCACCCCTGGAAAGGTGTCAGAGTTCCTCTGTGTCTGCCACAGCAAAGCCCTGGTGACAAACCCATCAATGAGAAATATAATCCAGTTAAGTCACTCAGGTTTGTCCCATGGATTTGCTCCTCATGCAGCACCCTCCAAACCAGGAATTCTAACCCAAAGCTGAACCATCCTCTAAAAACCAGGCAGGGCAGCATCCCTGCCTCACACAGGACAGCAGCACCCCCTGACCAGGGAAAGAGGAACCTCCCAGGATCCTTTGCCAAAACACAGAGAGAAGCTGACCAAGCACAAATCCCTCCTGCTGGGTCCATCACAGCCTCTCGTGCCCCTGGAGGGCCACAGTGCCACAGTTCCCCTCCAGTGCCACGGGCTGCACACCAGGGCTGCAACATTTACCTGTCCCTACAGGCACAGGGAAAAGGAGGTGACTTATGATCTTGTGAAATCTAATTAATGTTTGTGGAGAGTCCCAGAGGAGAGTCCCTCATTATTCCACAGCACACCCAACTCCTTATCAAGGGACCTGCTCATAACCTCAGAGCCCAGAACGCTGCTCTGGTTTAATCCAGCCCAATTTGGGAGTGCCCAGCCTGGTGCAGTGCAGAACGTGACTCAGCCCTGGAAGAACAAATCAGGGTTTTAGAGCCCAGCTGAGATTAAACCAAACAAAATGCAAGTTATGCTCTCTGTGAAGAGACCATGTAACCTCACTGACACCAAACTCCTGCACAGCCCTTTTCTCCCCAGCCAGCCACAGCCTGGCAGGAACTGGCAGCAATCCCATGGTGTCTGCCCTGGCATCCCTGGAAAACCTGCACAGCTCCAAGCCCAGCTGTGCCAGCAGCTGGAAACAGCAGCAGGGACTGGAGCAACTCAGCTCCACAGGGTCTCAGCAGGGAGGAGAGCCCACCCTTGCCTGGCATCTGCTGGAATTGCCAAGGGGGGAGGGAACTGGGCAGGATCCTGCAGAGGGAGAGTCACAGGTGGGTCCCAACCTTCTCCATGCCCTGGGAACACGGGATGGACACCCCAGGAATCACCAGCCCAGGAGCTGGGATGGACACTGCAGCCAGGGGATCCTGAGGGGAAGGTGGCTGCTCAGGTTGAGTTCCTAATCCCCAATTAATTCTTCTTGCATTGCTCAGAACACCTCTCCCTCTGCTCTTGGAAAAAGAGGCAGCATCAGATTTTCCAGCAGGACAAGCCCTGTGTGACAGGAACGTTTTCTTTCAGCAATGTGCTAAAGAAGTGCAAAGGGTCACGGGAGCTCTGGGATGACATCAGCCTCTTTACTATTAATCCTGTGTTGAATATTATCCAGGAGAGAGTAATTTTTAATGGGGCCCTGGTTCTTCTTGTTTAAACTTGCACATACCTGAGCTACTTTTAGGCCTAAACCCACAGAAAAGAAAATAATGCAGCTTGGCTTTAGTGCAAGCAAGAGAAGTGCTAATTCCACCTTCTTTTATCTCCACATTTGCTCAGTAGTGCAGAGTAAATAGACCAAAATGGAGATTGTTACTTTAAGGCACACCTCATAATACTACACCGTCCTTAATGCCAATTAACTCTGGGGCCTTTCAACGCTGCACTCACTCAGAGCACACTTCAGATAACACAGCTGATAGAGGAGGTGAAAAAAGTGGTGTGATCAGCAGCACCGGGGAAAGCTGAGCTTCCAGGAGCAGAATGAAAGCCTTTCTCCTGGCAGCATACGGAAATTTTTGTCCTGCAGGTCCTCCAGGGCTTTATCAATCTCTAACCCATTTCTGACCCCTCCATGCTGTAATTAAATACAAGAGATGAGCCCCAAGCTGCAGGGAAGGAATCGGGGAACCCAGCTTTGGTGCTAATCCCAGGTTTACAAGTAAAGCTGGGTGTAAAGGAGCTGAGCATTAGGCTGGCCCAGAGAGTGACAGGATCCCAGCCTGGTTTGGGCTGGAGGGGACATCAAGATCAGCTCATTCCACTCCCCTGTCCCAGGCAGGGACACCTGCCCCAGGTCCCTCCAAGCCTTGTCCAAGCTGGGCTCTCACCTGGCAGTGAGGAGAGGAGGCAATTGGGCATCCTGTCCCCAGCACAGCCCGGAGCTCTCCAATTCCACAGGAGCAGAACTTCCAAAGGAGCCCCAGCCACGTGTGAGCAAAGCACCAGAGCTCTCCAACTCCACAGGAGCAGAACTCCCAAAGGAGCCACAGCAACGTGTGAGCAAAGCCCTAGCCCGTGGAAAGGACACAGAAATGGGTTTTCCCTGCCAGGACGAAGGGCACACCCAGCTTTCCAGCCCACTGGTTAGCAATGTACCAACACAGCTCTCTGAGGGTGCCCCAGAAAAGCCCCCAGGAAATGTAAAGTTGTATTAATGACCCAAAGAGATTTAGAAAGGATTTTTTTTTAGAACCATCTGTCTGCTAAAAATGGCAAAGAGTCTCCCATGGAATTCATCTCCAGCGCTGATGCCCAGTGACACAGCTGGACACCAGCAGAGGAGACTCTGGTGCCCATGGCTCCTTCCACACGTTCCTGCTCATTCCCAGATAACCCACAGGATGCCCAGAGCTGACCAGGAGGAGCCCACAGCCAAGCAGGGAAACCACGGCTGCCAAGCCAGAGGCTGCAGGGAACGCAGTCAGGGAGGGAGTTTTTAATTTTCATGCTCTAAATTAAGTCATCATCGGTTATTCCTGAGATGGAAGGTATGATCTCCTTTTCTAAATATACGCCTGGAAGGCTGCCAGGGGAGCACAGGCCTCCAAAACCAACAGGCAATCCAGCCTGGAGGAGAGGAGAAGCCCTGGGAGACCTCGGGAGCCGCTGGAAAGGTTTTTCACAGCAGGGAGAGGAAACTTTGGTTGGACTGCAGGGATCAGGAGAGCCCAAGGAGCAGCAAAGCCCTGGGAGCAGGGAGGAGCAGAGGAGGCAGAGCAGCCCTGAAGCTCAGAGGGATGCAGAGGGTCCATCCTGGTGGGATGGTCCTGAGGAGCACAAGAGGAGCTCAACTCCTCTCAAACCTGCTCATGGCAGGGCCACAGCTGGCCCTGCTCCCCAGGGGGACAGGAGCTGTCTGTCACACTCCAGGCTGTGACAAACCCACGGCAGGGACACACAGGATCCTCACAAGGGTGAGGGATGTTCTGGGAGCCAAGAGTGGCAGTGCCCACATCCCGGATCCACCACAGCAGGGGCAAGGCACAGAGACACAGCCTCAAGCTGGGCCAAGGGAAATACAGGCTGGATATTAGGGAAAAGTTCTTTACAGGAAGGGTGATAAAGCCCTGGAATGGCCTGCACAGGGAGGTGGTGGAGTCACCATCCCTGGATGTGTTTGAAATAGACTGGATGTGGCACTGGTGCCATGGCTTAATTGAGATGTTGGGGCTGGGTTGGACTGGATGATTTTGAAGGTCTCTTCCAACCTGGTGATTCTGTGAATTCTGTGAAAAGGAAGCACTGTGGGCATTGCAGGAGGCCCTACAAAACAAAACTCCCAAAATTTCCTCCCCCATCAAGCCCAAAGAGTGATGATTAATTAGGGGAATAACCACTAATGGCACCCCCTACAAAGTTCCTAAAATTCTAAGTATCACCTTCATTTTATAATTCCTTAAAAAGAAGAAACTTGCCTGAAAGCAGACTTAGGATTTGGACCAGAGTCCATTCCTTCCCAGTTTACCAAACTGGGGCATGGCTCACTCCAGATTTCCTGTCACAGCAGCTCCTCCATTCCACGCTGCCAAAAAGTTTCTCCTCCATGCTTGAAAATGAATTAACGTAATGAAGAACGTGTCTGCATTTCCATAAAAGAACTTATTCTCCCCAAAGGCCGCTGGATTTATAAAAACCTGCCCCAAACATGGGTAAGAGACAGGGCCATTCCTGCTCCTGCTAATGGGCTGTTAAATTATCCCAGTTACAAGGATTGCAGTGTCACATCTTTAGCTCCATAACAAGCAGCAAGATCTTGGCACGGCTTTTGGCCAAAGGCAATTGCTTATCAAACCCAGCTCCGGAGAAAAATGATAACTATTTCCTAATGCACCAGAGGAATGCTGCAGAGCTTCATTAGCCAGGGCCAGGCCATTGTGGTGCCGTGGTTTCCATCGGGGCAGGGAGGGGAGAGGAGCAGAGCCCAGCCAGGGCCACGAGCACTGGGCCGTGCTAATTCCCTCCCTGCCCCTTCTCATTTGTTTAGGAAGCTCAGGGTTTGTGTTCACCGAGCTGAGCTCGGAGAGAGGCCAGCAGCAGCACCGAGAGGATCTCTAAGGGGAGGATTCACGGAATCCTTTAGGCTGGGAAAGCCCCCGAAGGTCAAGTCCAACCATTGACAAACCACACCAAAAGCAGCCTGGGGCAGGAGGAGTCAGCAGAGCTGGGGGGGGTGTCCCGAGTGCTGCTGCCTCCAGCACCAAGCTCAGCCCCACCTGGAACAGGAGGGATAAAGATCTGCTACCCTGAGCCCCATCCAGATCCTTGCACGATACACACACAAATTTATCCTGTTTGGAGAGCCAGGAGCACATCAGGACTGCTCCAAGCCCCACAGACTCCCAGATTTAGGTTAGACTGTCTGGAAATCCTGCAGCTACAGCCACAACACTCCAGCAGCTCTGCATCCCAATCCTGCTGGAACCTGGATGAGCAAAGCCTGCACTGAAGGGGAAAATAACACTGAGGGGAGAAAGAAAGTCAGCTGAACTTTGTTTAACCCCACAACGAGTGCAAAGGGATTTCTTATTTTCTTCCCTCTGGTTTGTCCATTCCTAATTAGTATCTCAGAAAGCCATGTTGGAGTTTCGTAACCCCACCAGCCCAGCCAGCACTGCCTGGGGTTGCAGAAATTCGGAGTTTTTGCTCTGTCCTCCCAGCACTTCTCCCAGGCCAGACCACGGCGTGTGCCAGGGACTAAATTGCCAGACATGACAGCACTCTCTGGCCCAAAAAGTCCTCAAAAGGCAACCAAAACTGGATCATCTGGGAGCTGGAGCTCCCTGGCCTGAAGCCAGCACTGGGAATGTGCTGGGTTGGACCAGGCATGGAGGGATAAGGACATCACCATCCAAAGGCTGACCCATAAAAAATACAACTGCAGGCTGCAGCTCCCAGTGGGGACAATTGCCCCAGATTTTGTCCATTTAATCCCAAGGGTGAGGAGCTCAGCTTTGGAAGTCGCATCCACCCCAGGCACAGCTCCTTGGGGTGCAGGAGTCCGAGATGGAGTGGGAAGGATGCAACCCCCTCTCCATCCCAAAACCCCAGGGCCAGCAGCTCTCTCAGGGGATGCAAATACTTCTGCTATCAACCACTAAAAATTGGGATTTCTCGTCCCAGTGGGTATTTATGGGCACTTCCCAGGAGCACTGGGGAAGGGAACCATGGACACTGCCTGGAAAGTCAGGGGAGGCTGAAGCACTCTGAGCTGCAGCTGAATTTCAAGGGCTCTTTCCTGGCAATGGGTGTGCCATGAACACTCATCCACAACAACCAAATCACACCAAAAATCCCAGACTTGCCATGAGATGTCCACAACAGAAGTCAGGTCTAAGAGCTCAACCAGGCCAGGGAACAAAACCAGTGCTAAATGATCCATTATCCAGCCAAGGGATTGAAATAAAACCCCCAGGAGCCCCTAACAAGCCAAAATATGAGACTGCTCATGTAGAAACCTTTGATCCTAGAGGACAACAAGTGCTTCAAAGGAATCTCATCCATTGACCAAGCCCTCCCACTCACAGGCTACCAAATCCTGGCCAGGACACTCCTTAGTGGGGAGATGATGATCTCAGATGTTGGATGTTGATCTCCAGAGCAGCACAGAGCCAGGTTCCCCAGGACCTGGTGCTGCCTGGAAAGTTCCAGGGGTGTCCTCACTCCACACCCACCACCCCAGGGCTCACAGCCAGCTCCTCCTGGAGCCACCAGCAGCCAGAGGAGGGGGCTCCATGGGAGACACATCCACCCCAAAGGAGACGCAGCCACCCCCAGAGGAGATGCATCCTTCCTGGGAATGTGTCCCAGCTTCCTTCTCCCTGCTCACATCTGGGCCGTGTTCCCAGGTACCAAATTCAGCTCCATGGTTAGGGTTGCACACATGGCACCGCAGCATTGCCCTCCCTGCTCCGAGCAAACCCTTCCTCTGCTGAGAAACAACCCCCAGCAGCTCCCAAAGCTCGGCAAGGAGGGGCCAACACGAGGAAACAACAGAGCAGGGGTGGGGGGGAAAAGGAATAAAACTGGGAATGAAGCAGTGCGACAGCTCTGGAAAAAAACGGGCAGAAAGGATCCCGTTTGTATAAGATATTCCGAGAGCCGGTGTCAGTCCATCACGGTTTGTATTAAACCCAGATGGAGATCATCTCCTCTTCAAAGAGAAGTGGCTGGAGTTGTTACAGTCGGCCAGCTGGTTCTGAGCTCCCCTTCTCCCTGCAGTGTAATATATCCCGAGCTCGTTGGGGCTCACGTCCCGTGGAATATCTGTGCAATTTGTAACCAGCGCGCAACGCGGCTCAGCTGTAATTCCATAAATCACCCCGCAGCCTCCGTTTAATAATAAATCTCCCCATAGCTCTGCCTTGCAAAGGACCAAGAAAAGGTTTGAAAGGGGTTTTTTTGGTTGGGTTTTTTTTTTCCTCGCCTTTCGAAGAGAAAAAAGAGATGCAAAGACATTTGCAAAATCCACAAGGGGTCAGTGTCTTGGCAGAAATCCTCCTCCAGCGCTGAGGAACACAGGCATGGCCCCGGCTCCAGGATGTTTTTAATACTCCGAGACAAGGGAAGGATTTGTGGGGGCAGGGGGTTGATTTTGATGTTTCTCCCTGCCTCCTTTTTTAATGAAAAAAAAGCAACTCAAGCAGCAATTCTGCTTTGCTGTGCTGTTTTTCTGCCTCGGCACGAGTGACCTCTGAGGAGTGGGAGAGCCCTGCAGGGGGGTGCTGACCTTGGACCTGCCTTGCTCAACCAGGGTGGATGCTGGGGCCCGGCAGGGAGGGGGCTCAGCCCCAGCAGTGCTCAGAAATGTCTCCTGTGGGGCGAGGGTGATGCCACAGAGGGACAGGGGGGTCACAGCCCCCTGGATTCACCCGGTCCCTCCACGCTGGTGCAGAGCTCAGAGCTCTCCAGGAGTTCCCTGGTGCTGCCCGGTTTGGTGGTGTCACCCCAGGCTGGACGGAGCAAGGTGAGGCTGCACAGCCAAGTGGAAAGGGTCAGGAACACCCCAAACCCCAGCCCAGACCCATATCCCACCACGGGGCTGGTGTTGCACTGAACTTGTGCACACACAAACCTGAGGGCCTTAAATGAAGCCCTGTCCCCAAATCCTTCCCTCTCCTGATCCACCTGAGGGCTCTGATACCAAAAGCAGCTCTGAAGGAGGGATGGAAGCTGCAGCATCTTCAAGGCCCCTTCCAAGGCAGCCCCTCCTGTGGGGGAGCAGAGCATTTCCCAGCCCCTCTCAAAACAATGGCCCAGAGGTGTTTCTGACATAAATAAAAATCGCATCCAGTGTTGCTGCTGAAGTCCATTCATAGTGACATAAAGAGTAGGCTGAGCTTTCCAAGTACATCTGCTGCATTTTCCTGCCCCCGTGGAGGATTCAAGGTTGTTTTGTTGATTTTTCCATTGACTCAGGGGCTGCTGTTCCCAGAGGTGATGCCCAGGGGCCTCTGAGCCTCAGTGTCCCTCTCTCAGGTGAGACCAGCCCAAAGCCACAGAGGGGGCTCTGGGGGGACTGGGGGTGGTGAGAGAGGAAGGATTGCCCAAGTCTTACTCAAGGAGCAGCTCTGACCTCCCACCCTCCCTCCACACACCACCACTGACTTATCTTGGAGGAAACATTTCACAACATCACATTCAAAAATTCTTTTACATTTAAATAAACCAAAGTTTATGACCATTAAGCTGCTATCAAAAGCCTTCTGGCAGCCTCATCTCAGCTTGTCTAATTTCAGGCTAAAAAGCTCCAAACACATTGGTTAACTCCAAAAATGACCACAGAACCCCTTTCATCTTGCTTGATCCCAGCTCACGTGCACATTTTTGTGAGAGGTTTCCTAGGTGGGAATTCAAGGCTATCAAGGGGTTATTGTTAAGGCAAAAGCAATGCTGAGCTCAGTTCCCACCAGGACACCACACATGGAACCATCTCAGGTGCTGGGAGGCTCCTGCCCGAGCTCCTCCAGCAGCAATTCCACAGGTCACTGATCCCAGCAGCAGCAAAAATCCCACTCATGTCACCCCAGCACAGGGGACAGCTCTGACCCAGCCAGGCAACACCTTCAGCTCCAGGGACTGGCACAACTGGGAAGCAGAGAGGAGGAAAGTTCTCCCACCATGTTCCCACTGATGGAGGGCGATGTCAGATGTTCCCTCCAGCCACTTTCTGGAGAGCAGAGCTTGGATCCCATCAGGGATTTCTCTGCCAACACAACCAGCTGGAGGAGGGCAGGATGTGCCCTCGTGAAGCCACGAGCGGAGGGGACCTCAGAAACTCAGCAGGGACATCCCTGGGGGACACTCAGAGAAGAGCAGAACAACCTTTGTGACCATCCTCACCCACCTGCTCCTGCAAACAGAGCTGCACCCTCAGACCCAGCACCAACCTCAGACCCAGAAACCCACACCCATGGCAGCTCCAAGAAGCAATGATGGGTTAATTATGGACTTGCCAAAAATATTTTTAAACCGCTGCTGTGACAGAAGAGCTGCAGGAGCTGTTCCAGCACCAGCTTCCCTGGGCTGATGGTCCCCCTCCATCCCCACCAGGGGCTGGCTCACAGAGTCCTCAGAAGAAAGAGAAAAAACCAGGCTGAATTCCCCAGCATTTGAATCACGGGAGTGTTTGCCAAGAACGGGCCTCCCTCGTTCCAGTTTCATAATTCTGCAACGCTCCCAGCCCCGCTCAGACCCCGTTGGGGTAATAATTAACTGTTCCCAGCACAGCCCTGCCTGCCCCAGCCTGGCACACAGACCTTCCAAATTAACAGCACCCCGGAGTTTATTTCTGTTATTTATGCTATTTTGGAAGGAGAAGAGGAAGGAAAGCAACTTCCAGAGATGTGGGGGGTGTTTTCCTCTCAGCCTCCCCCCGGCACCCTTCAGGAGAAGGTTTCACACCCACCACGGAGCTGCCCCAGAATTGGGCTGTGGTTCCAATCCTGCCTCCCCAAACGAGCACAGATCCCTCCCTGCTGCCAGGGGAGGAGGCCCAGCCCTGCCCCACACACAGACCTGGAGTGGGGGATCAGTTCCCTCCTCAGAGGGGTTTGTGCCACCAGCCCAGAGAGCCTCGTGTCCCAAATGCCACCCATGACCTGCCTCGCCCAGAGATGGGCAGGGACAGAGGACGTTGGAGGGAAGAGAGCAGCAGGGACAAGGTGCAGAACCGTCTCCCTCTAAAACCTGCAAGGGAAAACGTTTTGGGGCCTTTAATTTGATTCCTGCCCCACCAAGGGGTCCAGAGACACTGAGGGACCAAACAAGTGCCACTGTCTCCTGCCCCACTATCACACATTCTGTGGCAATGGAAAACCCATCCTGGACATTCCAGGAAGAGGCAAGAGGTCAAAGACACTTCATTATTAAAAAACAATTAACAACAAATCAATAGAGGCGTTTCTGTGAGTATTTCAGAGGAGAGAACATTCTCCTTTCCTCTCCCCTGTGGCACAGGGTGGTGCCCAGTCTGTCAGCACAGGGGAGCACCCAGACAGTGCCACCACCCCTGGCACGAGGCCACCAGCTCCTCTCCCAACCCAAACTGGCAGCTGGAGGGTGCTGAGCTCCCAGGGCTGTGGAGGGAAGGAGCTGGGGAGCACCAAACCCTAAGGAAACTCCTGGCAGCAGCTTTAGAGCAACCAGGAAACCCTGAGCTCTGGGGCTCCTCTGTGCCCACAGGACAGGGAGATGCCACCAGCCCATGGCCCTGGCACTGCCAGCCCAGCCCCCAGTGTGATCACACCAAACACAATCCCATAAACTGCATCCAGATGTGATCTGGGAGGCTCCATAAACCTTCTGGATCTCCTGACAATGGTGCCCAGAAGGATTTGGAGAGCTGACAAAAAGCTTTGAAGTTTTATGGGATGTGCTTGGGACATCCCCAGGCACAGCTCCATGGTCCCCATCCCAGCAGGGTGAGCTCCCTTCCCACACCCCAAGGTGCTGCTGGGGCAGGAAACTCGAGCCTGGCATTGGCTGGATTCAGGAATTGGGGAGCTTGGGGGCTGCTCTGCCCTTGATCTCCACCCTGGGAATCTGGAAATCACCCTGGCCTTAGCCGAGGAAAGCAGCACTCTGGACATTTACTCTGCTTCCCCATCCAGGCTGAAAACACTCTGGGAAAAATTATTCCCAGGAAAAAGAATTGGTATCTCCAAGCCTGACAGTGAGCAGAAAGTGAAAGGCAGCAAAAGCAGCAGAGCTTTTATTTGGGAGTTTGGGAGAACTTCCCAAACCCAGAGAGGAGCTGGGGGGGTTCATTTTTCAGATGAGTTTCCTAAGGAAACACAGGAACGAGCCTGCCTGTCCATCCCCACAATTCCTGAACCTCTGGCTTGCTTTTCACCAAAGCTGTGAGGATGAGGAGCTGCCAAAGACATTCCTTGGGCTCTGCTGTGCCACTCACAGCCCCTCCTGCCCCTGCCCCAAACCCTGCTTTAACAAACAGGGAACCTCCTGCCCCAAACCCTGCCCTAACAGGGAACCACAGCCCCTCCTGCCCCAAACCCTGCCCTAACAGGGAACCACTCGAGCTGACCCAGCCTCAAAGACACAATCAGAGCCTGCATCCTCCCAGGCAAGCAGGAAAATCCAACCCCCAGGTGCAATTCCATGGCAGCTGGAGCCCCCCCAGGCCCCTCCTCAATGAACACCTTGATTTTCCCCAGAATTTGCCTCTCCACCAGCGGGGTGCACTTCCCACCACCCTCCCAGAGGTCCAGCCCATCTCTCCAAGGTCCATTTGTCCCCCTCAGCCCACGTCCCCCACAAGCCAGGGCTGGAGGGAGGCTGTGAGAGTCACATTTCCCCAAGAAATTCTGGGAAAAGCACTCCTGCTTTTAATGAGAAGACTTTTTCTTTTTTTTTTTTCCCTCTGCTCTCTTCCATAGCCAAGCTAATAAAAACTGGAAAGCAATAAGAAATTCCAGCAGATGGGAGTGTGGGGGAGGAGCAAAGGGAAGATACCACTCATTTAAACCTATCCTGAACAGAAGATAATTAGCCACATATATCCCAGAAAATAGCAGCAGTATATGCAATTATTGGGAATGCACACTTTAACAGCATTTGCCAAAAATGCCTGTTTTTATTAAAAAGGAATGGTTTCACAAAGGCCCAACTGTAAGAAAGGTTGTAATTTGCCCAAATAAAACTTAATTTGATCCATGAAATAGCTGTGGTTTATTGTGTAATATATGTGCTATGTGTTTTAATTTAATAGAATCCAATATAATTGTAAGCCAGTTGAGTTTCAGAGCAATTTTGGGTTGTTCCCACAGTGTGCAGAGCACAGATGCCACTTTGTGCATCACACCAGCACATCCATAAATCAGGAGTACAGGAAGGATTATCCACAAAGCAGCAAGTAATGCCTCATCACGCTCCAGACAGAAAATGAGGCCTTTGAGGGAAGCAAGGGGAGTTATTTACGGGAATAACTCGGGATGCTCTGCACTCAGCCAAGCTCCTGGGTGCACTTTTGGGGTGCTGGACCAGCCCCAGATACCACCCAGCAGGCAGCGATGCCATGGACTTCACTGCAGTGCCCCAGCCCTCCCCAGGTGAGGGGAGGTGGAGGTGAATCCTTATTTCTGCTTCCCAGGAAGGTCGTGGTCCCTGCTGGGTGTTGGGGAGAGCAGAGCCCTGCTCTGCCAGGCAGCTCCTGCTCCCAAAGGGCTCAGGAGAGCAGGGGAAGGCACACTCAGCTCCCAGTGCCTGGGAAAGCTGAGCTGAGCCCAGCAGGAGCAGCACATTCCCCACCAGCCTCTCCCCAAGCCATGCCCTGCACCAGCAGCACCTCCCTCCACAGGGCATTCACCTGCACGAGAGACATTGGATTTTTTGTCCTGGTGTTTGTCAGGGAACACCCCAGCCCCCTCCCGAGGCTCACCCCACACCCTGAGAGGCAGCAGCAGCTCCATCCTCTGCCCCAGCACCACCCTGAGCTGCCAAAGCTCTGCCCCCAACTCCAACCCCACCCCAGAGGTTTGGGGAGCACAGGCTGGTGTGAGCAGCTCTGCTGAAAGCATAAACCCACACCCCAGAGAGCTGGAGACCTTCCACACTCACACAGCCCACGAGGCCGGGCAGCATCACACCCCAAAGAAAACCCCAGCTCCTTCCTCTGCACCAACAGGGAGTTTTGTCTTTTCCCTTGGAGGCTCACACAGAGCCCTGGATTTCAATTCCAGCCCTGAATTCTGCACTGAACAAGCCCCTCCACTTCTGCTGTGGAGGTGAAGCCCTGAGAAGGAGGATTGTGGCCTGAAGTCTGGCAGCCCCCATAGAACCGTGGCCAAAGCTGTGCCACAAAGGGCTCTCAGCATCCCTGTTGAAGAGGAGCTGAGGAGGGATGAATTCAGCAATAATTTCTTTTCCATCCTGGCTGGTGAAAAGCATTTCTCAGTCATAGCAGCAGTGAAAGCCAATGATTGGGATGATGAATTTCTGCTCACAGGAGGAGCAGCAGCAACTGGCTGCTCCTCCTCAGCCCAGTGCACACTTTTAAACCCCATCACTGCTAAATCAAGAGGATCCTGTCAAATAAATTCACTCCACACCCCAAAGCCTGCAAGGACTCAGGTGCAACACTAGAATTTCTAATTCAGGATTTCCACTGGAGGGGACATGATGTGCACCTGTAACATCAGGAGAATCCAGGTGATTCTCCATCTGCTGCAGCTGATGCCTCCATCAAAGCCTCGGCAGAAAAAGCTGTGCTGAGTTCCAGTGCTTGAACATCACCTGGGGACCCCTCCCTGTCCCACCACCCACGATCCACGGAGAGCCAGGGGGGTCAGAGCCCCCAGCCCAGGCCCTGCTGCAGCATCCAGAGCTGGCTCCTCCCTGCCAGGCAATTTGGGGGCTTTGCTCTGGGACAGCTCCCCCTGAGGAGTCACTGCCTGGAAGGGGTGACAGTCACCAGCTGAGGCACCAAACCCACCCAACACAACCCTCTCCTCTCCCACAGGCACCAACCAGAGCAGGGCTGGGGCCTCCAGCACAAGGACAGAAATGAGTTCGCTTAGGGATTTGCTGCCCTGGGTCCCAGGGGTGGCCCAGACCCCCAGCCCTGGCACCAAGAACTGCAGAGGGTCCCAGAGGTGGCCCAGACCCCCAGCCCTGGCACCAAGAACTGCAGAGGGTCCCAGGGGTGGCCCAGACCCCCAGCCCTGGCACCAAGAACTGCAGAGGCAGCACCCTGAGCTCAGCCTGACCCCTGAGCTCAGCACAGTGGGTGTTCCAGCACTGCTAGAGGGAAAAAATCCCCAAACCCTCACTTGCCCACTGCACTGCCCAAAACACCCCTCCAGAAACATCCCCTGGTGATTTGTAGCCGCAGGGTGACCCAGCGGCCTCCTCAGGACAAGGCTGAGGCAGCTCCGGCTCAGGAGGAGCCACACGAACCCTGCAGAAGCACCGGGAGCTCCGCCCGAGCTGGGCCCAGCCCCTCCCGCCGAGGGGGTGATTTCTTTAAAATGGTGCATTTCTTCGATTTCTCAATGTGCTGTAACACCACACAGACCTTAAAGGAAGCACAGGAAACACCACTTACCTCGGGTGCTGGGACACCACCACTGCTGCAGGGAGGAGGAAAAATCCCCCTCAGAGAAGCTCGGGAGGCTGCCCCGGAGAGAGCAGGCCCGGCCCGTCCTGCTTTTATCGGGGCCGGGGCGAACAGCAGCAGCTGTGGGGGCTGCACAGCAGAATCCCATCGCTCATTAATCCAACCCAACCGTGCCCACTGCTCCTGCACACCCGGCAGGGATCGATCCTCCTTCCCCAGGAGTGCCCTCCACCCACAGCCACCCCACGGGCTGCTCCCGGTGCCAATTCCCAGCCCCGGGGCAGGGGATGCCCGGGGAAGGCTCCAGCCGAGCTCTGAGAGGGTCCAGCGTGGAGCTCGACAGCTTTGAAGTCCTAAAGTGCCTTTAAAGAGTTCCAAGTTTCAATGATTATGAGGTATTAAAGGGGCAAAATGAGATAGAAAAGGATATTTGATGTCTTATTTCATTGCCTCACCATAAAATCCCTTTTTATTCCCTTAAAGCCCCGCTGTCAACTGAAAGAAAACTGCAGATTTATTCCTGGGGAAGCACATGAGTAATGAAGAGAATTAAGCACCATCAGTGGATTGCACAAGGGAAAGCCCAGAGTTAACCCTCAAACCTGTCCTTGGTGCTTTTGTCCAAAATATGGATGAAGTGTGTACAAAGTGGGAAATGGTGGCACAAGGAGGAGGAGAGGGAAGGTGTGAATATGGTGGTGGGAAATGCTGGGGAAAAAAAGGAAACAGGGAAAGTGACTTCTGCTGGTGCTTCCCAGGTAAAATGAGGACAGTGCTAAGAAAAATCTCTTAGAAAAGCCTCCCAAACATAGAAATGGCCTCTTGATGGACTGTGTGAAAGCAATACAGCAGGGGAGGTGGGTGGTTTGGCTGGACCCACCAAACCCAAGCCAAAGGGATAAAAAAACCCCTGCAAAGCTCTTGAAAGCTGCTTTAAATGAGAGTGACATGTTTTGACACCGTTCCCTAAGAATGGCTGTAACACAAACAAAAATCAATGATGTCAAGTATTAATACTGATGCTGCAGGAATTCAACCAATGTGGTCCCAATTAAACATCAAATATGGTTATAATTTGAAAAATGACTGCGGGAATGTCATTGCAACATTCCCTGCTCAGATCTCCCCAGAATCCACCCAGGTTTCTGTGTTTCCCTGGGGGATGCAGCCCCCACCTTCCCCCATCCCTGGAAGTGTCCAAGGCCAGGCTGGACGGGGCTTGGAGCACCCAGGGATGGTGGAAGGTGTGCAGCAAGGTGGGATTTGGGGTTTCCTCCAAGCCAAACCATTCCAGGACTCCACAATCCTGTGACTCTCCATCCCCACTCATGGCTCTGGCAGGAACAGCAGGTCCAGGTGCCAAAATGCAGGACCCTGACACGCACCAGGAGGGCTTTTGAGATGTAAATTCAGGCCCTATTTAACTCTTCGAGGTCTCATTGCATCTTTTTTCTCTGCAAGGATGAAGGTGACAAAAACATCTTCTGCAACCTTGAAAGCTTCCCAGTCACTGGGCTCCAGAGGCTGGGATTTTCTGGAAATCAAAGGCACAGGGATTTGTAGCAGGACTCTGGGACTTGGCAGAGCCACTCCCTGGCAATAAATAACTTCCCTGACCAAGCAGAGCCCTTGTCCAACCTGCCCCAGCACAAGTCAGAGCAAAGGGGCTGATTTTATCCAGGATTTCCAGGGAGAGTAAATCAGCCGAGACAGGCACATCTGACCAGGACATTTTCTTTGGCTGCAGCTGCTCCTTAGAGTAAATACATTTTTCCCAAACACTCCTGGATCATTTATTGCCTGGATGACAGACTGGGAGATCTACAGGACAAAGCTGCTCATGACTCCTCCGAGGCACTGGAGATGTTCCCGAAATCCAGGCCATGCTCCAGCAGAGGATCCACCCAACCATGAGTTGTCCAAACCCTCCATTTGTTTCTCAACCTTCAAACATGTCCAGGACATGCAGGACTCACAGACAGCCCCTGGGTAAGGCTGAAAATCCAAACTGGTCCTGCTGGGCAGCTTTGTGGCCACGGAATATTCTGCTTTTCCCCAAGACCCACTGATTAGCACTGATGAAGATTAATCTGCACAAACATGGATGTGTTTGTGCAGATTAATCACATCATCCTCATCCTCACCACGCTCTGCGTTATCAGAGGTCAGACAGCTCTGAGTGAGCAGAGCCACAGATCCTCCTCTCACCTCCTCCCCTGGCCTCACTCCCTGTCCCCCTGGAGCCAGCTGCAGCCTTCCAACTCATTTATTGGTTTTCCAAGGTCCTGGCTGAGATGGGAGACAGCAGCTGCCCCCTGGAGCCCTCCTGACTGCTGCCAGCTTCAGCTGGGGGGGGAAGAAAAAAGACAAATCCCCCCCCATAATGCGAATACTTTATTATCAATGAGTGACTGGTATTAGCTTTTTGTCTGGGTATTAATAGTATTTCAAAAAACCATACATCAAAATTAGGGCTTTCTCCTATTTTTGCTGTATAATTTTTGGTTTTTTTGTTGGTTTTTTTTTTTTTTTTTTAAGAAATCTGTATTGAAAGAATTATATAAGCCAAAGTGCATTTTCTGTTTTTTGTCCATATACACATTGCACCATACATAAATAATTACATTGTAAAAATGACTCCATAATTACAAGTATAATATATATTTTCATATAATATATAAAACTTTATATTAAATCTAGGTAGATGATATTTGGGATAGTCTGTGTCTTTTTTAAACTTTTTTTTGTCTTTTTTGTTTGTTTTTTCTGTGTGTGTGTGTTTGTTGTTCTCCTCTCGGCGGCGCTGGCCGTCACCGCGGGTTGCTGAGGAGGATCTCCAGCCAACACGGGCAGGACGTGATGAACTGCCTGGAGTAGCAGGGCCCCCAGCCCTTGGCGAAGCTGATGCGGACGCTGTTGGGGTCGTAGGGCCCGTCTGTGAAATCCAGCTCGGCCGAGTGCTGCAGCAGGCACGAGCGCTCGTAGTCGAACACCTTGATGGAGTATCCCGGCATCACCTTGCGCACGATCAGGCTGCGGCAGCTGGGGATGTCCAGTGTGGGCGAGTTGACGAAGATGGGGTGCTCGCTGCGGTTGTAGGCCCACACCCCGTCCGGCTCCTTGCTCAGTAAAATCCCGTAGCCGATTTTACTTCGAGTCCTTCTCACAGTCTCGCTCCTGTTGTCCAGGTTGAGCTGTCCCAGGCAGAAGCCGTTTCCTTGAGGTAGGTCGTAGAAGATACTGACAGACTGTTCGTACACTGTGTAGAGGCGGCCCACGCGCGTCCGGTGCTCCCAGTAGGCCACGTTGCACCAATGGCTCCTCTTCACGGCATCGGGCGACGTGCTGGCGTCTGCGGGGACAGAGAGGGGTCAGCAGGGCTGGGATCACCGGGAACCACGGCCAGGGGGGCTGGGAACAGCTCCTCACACACAGCAGCTCTGCTCCCAGAGAGCCTGTGCTCAGCCCAGCCCCCGTGTTCAGCACAGACTTCAAGCTCAACCCAAGGATGCTGCTCAACCCAACCCCTGTGTTCAACACAAACTTCATGCTCAACCCAAAACTTGTGTTCAACACAGACTTCATGCTCAACCCAAAGATGTTGCTCAGCCCAACCCTTGTGCTGAACACAAATTTCATGCTCTTCCTAAAACTGCTGTTCAACCCAAAGATGCTGCTCAACCCAAAACTTGTGCTCAACAAATTTCGTGTTCAACTGAAAGATGCTGCTCAACCCAACCCTTGTGCTCAACACAAATTCCATGCTGTTCCCAAAATCTGTGTTCAACCCAGAGATGGTGCTCAATCCAACCCTTGTGTTCAACACAAACTTCATGCTCAACCCAAAACTTGTGTTCAACACAGACTTCAAGCTCAACCCAAGGATGCTGCTCAGCCCAACCCCTGTGTTCAACACAAACTTCATGCTCAACCCAAAACTTGTGTTCAACACAGACTTCATGCTCAACCCAAAGATGCTGCTCAGCCCAACCCTTGTGCTGAACACAAATTTCATGCTCTTCCTAAAACTGCTGTTCAACCCAAAGATGCTGCTCAACCCAAAACTTGTGCTCAACAAATTTCGTGTTCAACTGAAAGATGCTGCTCAACCCAACCCTTGTGCTCAACACAAATTCCATGCTGTTCCCAAAATCTGTGTTCAACCCAGAGATGGTGCTCAATCCAACCCTTGTGTTCAACACAAACTTCATGTTCAACCCAAAGACGGTGCTCAACACAAATTTCATGCTCTTCCTACAACTGCTGTTCAACCCAAAGATGCTGCTCAACCCAACCCTTGTGTTCAACACAAATTTCATGCTTTTCCTAAAATCTGTGTTCAACCCCAAAGTGGTGCTCAATTCAAAACTTGTGCTCAACAGAAATTTCACACTCAAAACTCATGTTCAAGCCAAAACTGGAATTTAACCCAAAGTTCATGCTCAACACAAACTCCGTGTTAAACCTAAACTTGTATTTAACCTAAAGTTTGTGCTCAACCCAAAAGCTGTGCCCAACCTATAACCTGTGTTCAACATAAACTTGATGTTCAGACCTGTATTTGTGTTAAACCCAAACTCCTATTTAACCCAAAACTTGTGTTCAACTCAAAAGTTCTGTTTAACCCAAAATTTGTGCTCAACCCGAGGTCCATCTTCATCCCAAAGCTTTTGCTCAACACAAATCCTGTTTTCAGTTATGTCAGCTGCCACCAAGACCAGCGGCTCAAGCCCTGGCTGGAGATCCCACAGGACGCCCACCATGTCCCATGAGCTCAGCACATCTCCCTCTCTCTCCAGTTCCATGTCCAGCCCTGCATCCAGTGCCTGCGTCCTCAGGACATTTTTATTCCTCCCACCGGAGCCAGTATGGACACAGTCCTGGCCCTGGATCCTGGGGGCTCCCCAGCACTGCTGTGCTCCTGCAGCCCCACTCTCCAAGCCCAGTTTGTGCTGGGCTGACCCCAGGGCATGTCCAGGACGTGCTGGACATGAGTGACCCTCTGGGTGTCTCCTCTGTGCAAGGCTCTCCGACAGCGACGCCGATGTTCCCACGGGGAACATGAAATCCGAGCGAGTGTTCCATGCCAAGGGGGAGTAGCTGCTATGAACTATACATGTCCTTCTACAAACCCACTGGAACTCTCTCCAGACAATGAGGAACTTCTCTTCTTTCTAGGAATCACATCCAGGGAAGATGGGAGGGACGCGGGCTGCCAGAAATCTGTTTAATCCGTGATGCCTCCAGAATTTATGGTGTCTCCAGAAGGGAGACAGGAAAAGAAGGAGCCCCGAAGAGGGCGAGTTAACCACTTGCTGAACATCATTCCTGGCTCCCAGCAAGGCTCTGTGGGGTTTGCAGCAGGGTGCTCTGCTCCAGGCTCCATTCAGCTCCCTGACAGTCCCCCCCGTGCCCGCGGCCCGCTGACCCCGCTGTCTCCGTGCCATCAGGTCCCATTAACTCGCCCACGGGGTGATGCCATTATTGTGCTCCAGAGCCCCCATTGACACAGGGATTGCAGGCACGGCCCTCCAGCCCCGCTCCTTTTCAGGCTCAGATTACCCCGGAGGGGACCGGGCTCCCCTCCCCATTAACCAGCTTTGAATTAAGCGGCTTTGTTGGAGTTTAACCGGAGTTGTAACTATNAGCAGCCCCTGCACCCACCACAGGTCACATTTTTGGGGACACCATCTCAGTCCATCCCCCTGCCATCAAAAAGGACAAATTCCACTAAACCAGGTGCTCAGAGACCCATCCATCTTCCACAGCATCCAGTTTTCACTGTCCCATCTTTCCCCTGGGACATCCTACAGATGCTCCCAATGCCTTTCCAAAGATCTCCCCAAACATGGAGCTTTGCTGTTGTCCCACTCAAGTGATCTGGGGGCTCAGGGCCTTTCATGTGCCGGGGCTGGGGGCTGGTAGCAATTACTGAGCTCTGCATCTGTTTAACCTCCCAACCTCCTCAAAGCCCTCCATGCCCATTAGCTGTGTTGGTTTTGTTATTACATTTTCGAGAAACTACTGCTCAGCCCCTGCATTTCCCTTACAGATTAAGGATGGGACAGCTTCAAACCTCCAGTGTCCCCAGCAGCTTCATTAATCAGGGGAACAGTCAGCAATAAACATTTAAATAGGAGTTTCTCATGGTTTATTGCAAATTAATCAACAAGGGGGGCAAGTAAAGCCCCAGGAAAACGGTGCCTATCCTACAAAAATATTTTGCTGGAGGTGCCAGCAGCCCTGGTGCCATCTCTGCTTTCCAGGAACTGGGAAATATCTAAGCAAAATCATCTATGAAAACAGGAGAAGGGCTTTTCACACACATCTGAAATAGCTTTATTAAAAGCACCTCCACACAACTTATGGCAGGAACTTCACTCCTTCCATCCATGAATGCACCCCCATGCCAAAGTGCTCCTCATCTCTGTCACCCCACAGCTCCTGCCTGGCAGTGCCAGCTCTGCCAGCTCAAGCCCTCCTGGAGATGTCCTGTGCTCCTTCAAATAGGCAGGACGTGACTTTCAGGCAACTGCACCTCAGGACGTGAGAAGTTTCCCTTCAACCCACTTTTTCTGGCTAGGGGAGAGGAAAGTCTTTAAAATCCAAAAAAAAAGGAATCCACAGGGCAATAAACCCCTGGGAGGGGACAGTTCAAGGCTCATCTGAGCAGCCCCTGCCCGCAGGAGGCTGTGGCAGGGTCCCTCTCCCAGCGCGCCCCGTGCCACGGTGAGCTCCTCTCCCTCCTTTTATCTCCCAGTGCACTCAACCACTTCCAGCAAAGATGAACTCATCCCGCAGCCCTGACATAAAACAAGCACTTCAGCAAGCCCCCAAATCAGGGGGGCCTGTGCTGTGTCTCATCCCCTGCCAAGTATTAGTTTCGCCTCCAGCTATTAGCCACTACCACTCTGCAGAGAGCAGGGGCGGCCGCCGCACCGCCCCCTCCTCCTCTGCCTTTTAAATAAATATTCCACTCTTCCCTCCTCTTTTTTTTCCACGCTGCCCATTATGCACAGACAAGAAAATCCACTTTTTGTTCTGTTCTTTGCCCCCCTCCCACTTCTGCTGGAACAGAGGCAGGCTTGTTAGCGTTCTTTTTGAAGAAAGGAAAATATTTGAGTGCTGCAGTGGTACAGGATGGGTTTTTAACAACTATCATTGTAGGCAGCTACAACTTGTAGCAGCTCCAGAGGGGCTGGCGTCAGGGCTATCTTTCCATCAAAGCCACCTTCATCCATCAGGTGGAGGGGCTGAAACTCTGCCTCCTGTTTACTCCTTCCTCCGCGTCGCCGCTTCCTCCGTGGGCTCCAAGCACATCCCAAAGTGAATTCAAACAATTAGAGATAAAGGAAAAAGACAGGAGAATCAAACCCAGAATTTAAAGGGGAAAGGCTCCTGCCTGGCTCAGGCAAAAGGAATCTGGGAATAAATGCAGAGAGCAAACACTGTAAATCCTCCCCGGGTTAGCAGCACTGCTGCTGTCGCTCCCTGCAGAGTGTGGAGGTAAAGAAAATAACTTGAGGTTTGAGACTATTTGTGATTTGACAGCGTTTTATGCCAGTAAAGTTCAAAGGAGTGCTTTAAAAGAGAAAAGAAAGATGCTTTTTTCCAAAACAAAACGCCGCACAGTCCCACTGCTTGATGTTGCACTTGAAAGCGGGATGGAAAACATGGGCAGATCACGAAACACACGGAGTGAAAAGGCTCTGATTCACTCTTTGGCTCCTCCAAAGCCACCAAACCTCCTCCCAGCAGGTCAAACAGCTCCCTCCAGTACGTGGTGCAAGGAAGAGCTGCTCAAAACCCATCTAAGAGGTGCCCATAGGGGAGACCATGCACAAGAAAAATAAATCACTGCACTCTCCAGATGTGACGGAGACTTGAGTGCACATCTGGGCAGCCTGGAAATGAAGCAGCATATTGGGAAGTCCCCCCAGCACAGAGCCCACTCCCCATTTCCATGTCCCTCCCTCCTGCACTCCTGTGTCACAGGGCAGCCTCACACTCCACTGGCCATGGAGCTCAGTTACATCCTCCCTCAACATCTTCCCTTCAGTTTTATTCCACTTTTGGCTTGTCAGACCCATGCTCAGTCATCTTCCTCCCCTCTGCCACAGCAGATCTGTACAGCAGATCTGTATTTACACTGCCCAACACACAGGAAGCTGGAAGGTTACAGCCATACACAGGTCACTGTGAACCAGGTCCAGATAAAAAGCCCAGCACAAAGAACACACACATTTCCCCAAAATCTATTTACAGTTCACTGGGGAGCCATCAGTTAAAATAATCCCCCGTTATTGCCCTTGGAAACAAGCACCAGGGTAAGGAAGGGGTTAAAACTTTCCACAGCAGAAATGGAATTTTTATGGCCCCACAAAAAAAAAAAAGAAAAAGAAAAAGAAAAAAATATTAATTGTCAATCTGCCCCAGCAAAGCTCACAACCATTTTCTTTAAGCCCATATACTTTAAATACCTCAGCCTTACAAGGTTCAGCTGGAATGCATCACTGTGCCCCCCAGAGCCCCCCTGGCACGGCCCCCTCGGCCGGGAGGGGCTGAGAGCTGTCCCCAGCACGGGGGCCCCTCTGGGGACACAAACCAGGCACCCTCTGGCTGCCCATCCTCACTGGGGGCCGTGGGGGGCACAGGGGGCACCCTGGAGGGGTTGGTGTCACTGTGGGAGTGACATCCCAATCCCAGCAGGGAACGGACACAGGAGGCTGGGCAGAAGCTTTTCCCCTGTGCAAACCCTGCTGGGGACAGCACAGCTCAGACCCCTTCCCCAAGCCCTCCTTGGTGTCCAGGGAAGCAGAAGCTGCTGGTAGGGCAGGACAATGGGCTCCTGAGGGGAAAAGGCAGGTGGGTGCAAGCAGCAGGATGGGCAGCCCTGGTTTTCCCCCTGGACATTCTCCTTAAAGCCCACATCAGCAGAGGATCCTTGGTTGTCCCAGCTCTCACCAAGAAAAGCTTCTCCCTGGTTCATAGAGGCCCTGAGAGCAGCCAAGGGACAGCCCCAGGGACAGCCAGCTGGACCCTCCTGTGCTGCACAGCACCCAACTCTCTCCCAGATTTCTGGATTACTCCCCTGAATGTAAGGATTCACCCGGCTCCTATCTCAACCATAAAACAAGAATGTGATTTTATTGATTTTATTGATTTTATTCATTAATCTGCTGTCACTGTGGGGTCCCAAATCCTCCCCTCAGAGGCAGTTCCTGCTGTTGGATGTGGACACCAACTCAGCTCACTGATCCCACAAAATCCATGGAAAGGCCCCTGAGAAGAGCCCTGTCCCCATCACATCCACCATCCTCCTCTCCCAGCCCTTCCCTCGGAGCAGAGCTCTGCTGCTCCCCAGCCTGCGCTGCCAGCAGATTTAATTTGTTAACCCAGGAGATGATTAACTCCGAAGAACACTTGCGCTGGGTTAATTAATTAAATTAGTTCAAAAAAAAAGGGTCTGACGAGCACCAGGGCTGGTGCAAGAGGTGTGTGGAGAGGCCTGGGGGGAAAGGGGGACATTTCCATGGCAGCCCAAGAAACAAAAGCAACACAGGACAAGGAGCCAATGCCAAGAATGAGGATGAAAACAATTTTCTCTGCATAAAAGAAACCACTCTGCAAAATCATCAGCTCATGCTAATTTTTTTTTTTTATATCCTTCAAAGCAAAACACATGCCATGTCTAGTTCTGCCCGGAAATTTGGAAGTCATCATCAGTTAGCTTATTTTGAAGCTAAACTCAAGGAGTTTGCTTCGTTTGGACCTTCCCTGGCCATTAAATCCACAGTCCAGAACATGAGTTTAAGGTATTTTAGCAGGGTTTTTCCCCCCAGCTCCTGTTTCAGAAATGACTTTTCAGCCAAGGGTGAAAACTGGAAAAACCCAACTCGGGTATTTTTCACTGACGTTTTTAGGTGCTCCTTCTGAACGCCAAAGTTTTCAGAGATTTAGGTGACGTTTTCAAAATGTTTTTGAGTCTCCACGAAGCTCAGCTTGTGCTGCTCAGAGCTCTCAAGCACATCCAGGTACCTGAATTATCCCTGGCACGTCTGAGGGGACACAGCGGGGTAAAAACAGAGCTCCAAAGGAGCCCCCCATGGCTGCCCCTGCCAGCCCTGCCATCAACCACAGCCCCCCTGGGACCCCCTCCCTCCTGGAAACCAGCCCTGGGCAAACCCAACCCCAGCAGAACCCTGGGATCCCCACAGCATCCACCCCTGTGCCCCAACCAGGGAAAAACGGGGAGGAAAAGGAGCTGGTGGAAAGCACGGAGGAGAGGCTGGGGAGGGGAAGGTGCCCAGTATTTGATTTGCTGTGAAATCTGGAGGTGTGAGGAAAATCTTCAGAGCACCGTGTAGTTGGGATTGGCTTTTCCTTCTGCCTGCTCCTGGCAGGGAACCAGCTCCACTCACAGGGGAAGGTTCCTTCCCAAGGGCCCTCTGCAGCAGGGTGAGGGAAGCTGGGACAAAAATGGGTGGGAAAACCCCTTTTTTCCCACTTTTACATTGAGAACTCCCACATTTTCAGGCCCTCCACCCAACCATGTGTGCAATCCCTTTTTTCTTTTCCCAGACCCTGAAAAACGCTGAGAATCTGGGAGAAATCACCCCATAAATCCCAGGATGGCAGAATTCCCTTCCAGCCACTGCTGGGATGTCCAAGGCTCCTCTCCCCACGCCGCTCCCACTGCTCATCAGTCCGGGGGCTGCAATCCCAGCCACGCCAACCACATCCCAGCAGGATGGGCACGGATTGGGACAGCCAGATGGGATCTCCTGGGCTCTGATCCACCTTTTGGAGCCGTTCTGGCTTGGCAGAGCAGCTCCAGGTGCTGCCAGGATCCCCTCGGGGAGCGGGACAATGCGGCCGGAGCTGCGGCGGGGCCGGGGCTCTGGGAAATGGGATAAATATAAATAATCCCAGTTCTCGCTCCCAGAGAAGTTTCGGCTGAGCGCTTCAAAGCCTTTTAAAAGCAGAAACTAATTAGCAGGTCCCTCAGAAGAGAAACAGGAATAACACCCCTTCCCGCCTCCATCGCGCCGCTCGGGAACAGCACGTTGGGCGCTGGAGCCCAGCCTGGGAATCTCCTCAGCACAGGGGGACAGCCCACGGGCCTGGGCTGCACCAAACAAACCCTGCTGGTTCACACCAGCACCAATCCTGAACCATTAACTTTGGAAAAGACCCCCAAGGAAGGGGCTTCTCCCAGGGTGGAGGTGGCACTGAGGGGCTGGAGCTGAGGTGTTGGTGAGGATGGCACGAAGGGGCTGCAGAGATGCTGCTTGAGCCTCCTCATTTCCCACATTTTTAAGAACATCAGGGTGTCCCTAGCAGCAGCAGGAGCACTGGCCCAGCACTGGCTGATTTTTATATCCAGCTGTTGGATAATCCATGGGCACTGAGCTCCTCCAAACCAGGAGGGCTGTCCTGCAAAGGCCAGGCAGCCCAACCCCAAATCACAGCTCAGCTCAGTACCAACCCAAATTGGACTTCTCCAGAGGGGAATGCTCAGCTTCCCCTTCATGAGGCCTCCTTCAGATGTCCCAGATGATCCCAGAAAATCCACTTCCCAAAACACCAGGAAAACGGGAACTTTGGGCTTGGCAGCTCGGACAGGACACAGGAACCCTGAGCAGGCTGTGGCTGCAGCAGCTTTTTAGTTTCCTAACCAGAAATGAGTGGAGCTGCCTCCCTGGGAGGAAAACCAAAGCAATACCAAACAGAACCCCACCATCAGACCTATTTTGAGAGTATTTTGAGAGCCTGCACCGTGCTCCAGCCCCAGCCATTCCCTCTG
Source organism: Cisticola juncidis (assembly GCA_013400215.1). NCBI lineage: Eukaryota > Metazoa > Chordata > Aves > Passeriformes > Cisticolidae > Cisticola > Cisticola juncidis. Next base: position 379,264 of record VXBR01008020.1, read on the forward strand.
GAGCAAGAGCCTCTCCCTGCTCTCACACCTCCACGGGATTCACTCCTGAGAAGGAGCTGATGGCTTCCAGAGGTGACATGAGGAGCAGCAAAGGGGCTGAAAAACCCCAAGGCCACCCTGATTTCTCGGCAGCCACAGTGGCACCTCGGGGGACAGACCTCTGTCAGCTCCATGCCAACACCATTGCCAGTATCAAGGACTGAGACAGCTTCAGGAAACCATCCCAGACCTGGAAAACAGCCTGTGACAGGGGAGGCTCCCTGAGGGGGCCACAAGCAGCAGCCCCACAATGATTTTTCTCCATCCAGTCTGGGAATGAATGAGCTGCCTTGCTGCTCCTTGGCCAGCTGGGTGTGGAGTCCAGTGCTGGGCAGACACCAGACCCTGGCTTGGGAACTCTGCCTTTCAATCCCACCCTGTGCCAGAGGGTTCATCCCAGACCCCAGACCCGCTGTGGGTCCTCTGTTCCAACCCAACCCTCTCTCCAAAAGGACTCAGCTGAGCCTCCCCCTCATCTGATAACTCTTCCCCGATACTCCCAAAAAAAGGCGCTTTTTTCCAGCCTGGTATCAATGCCCTCACATATAAGGGAAGCAGACAGGGGCTGGAAGTGGAATGGGAATTCAGGCTTTGTTCTGCCTGGCCAGAGCCCAAGATGCTGCTCTGATAAAGCTCTGCAGAGCCTCTGTGTCTGCACAGACACCCCGAGACGGGAGCCCCGGCTGCGGGGCTGCCCCGCGGTCACAGCTCGTGGAGGATTTGCCTGAGTTCTACAGGGAATTAAAGGATTTGGGGTGCCAGGGAGGCCTGTGCAAGGAGACAAATCCCTCCTGTGTGCCAGCCAACCTGGTCATGCTGAAAGGCTGAACCTGCACGGGGAGGTCTCAGGGGCTGCCTCAGGAGAGGGATGGAAAGCGCTGGGATAGGATTGGGGTGAGCAGCCCCGGGAAGGGCCTGGGATCCCGTCAGGAGAGGTGGGAGGGAGCACAGGGATGGCTCCTGCTCTCCCCCAGCGTGCCCAGGGCTGCGTGGGCACCCACACACGCCAGATCTCCCGATAGCTGCTCCTGTGTTGGTGTAAACATCTGAGCCCCAGCCCTCGCTGTGAGCGGGGAGCTCGCCCCACTCCCAGCGCCCGTGGCCACCATCCCCGGGCTCCTCCTGCTCCCACTGCAGGCTCAGACTGAGCAGCGACTGCAGCAGGTCGGGGGTTAAGCCCCAGGGCTGGTCCCTCACAGCCACAGCGGCAGCAGCGAGGATGCCGTGCTGGCATCTCCTGCAAAGCTGAAGGAAAACAGCTCCTGTGCCATTTGTGGGCCCTTCTCCTGGAAAATCCACAAATCACAGGAGTGGATGCACAGAGCACCCATTTCTGCTAACCTGGGACAAGATGATCTGAAGATCAAACACACCTTTCCCTAGAATTGTTACAGCTGCAGCTCTAAAACCACTGAGCCCAACTGTCACATTTTTATAGTCCCTGGAATGGTGCTGTAAAACCTATTAAAGTACAGGTAAACAGCAAGAAAATTGGTGTGAAGCAGGGGTGGGGGATGAAAATCAATGTATTTGCATGAAAGCCACAACACTGAAGAGCACCACTGAAGTCCCCATTTTTGGTGGCATCTCCCAGGTGACCAAATTCCTCACGCTGTACTTGCCCATGGAGGCTGGAGGTGACTCACACCAATTACCCTCCCTGGCCAAGGACTTGTTTTCATTTCTACAAACCACAGTTTCTGTAAAAAAAAAAAAAAGGGGGGGGGAAGGGGGGAAATAGGAAAATGCCAAAATACACAGAGAACTCCATGGAATACATCCTGTCCTGCTGCACTAATAGGAATCCCAGACAACTTTGGGATGTTCTAGGGGAAAGATTCATGAGTTACCACAGAATGGTTTGGGTTGGAAGGGACCTTTGAGCTCATCTGATTTCATCCCCTGCCATGGCAGGGACACCTTCCACCATCCCAGGGAACAATTTCTCCCCAGTATCCCATCCATCCCTGCCCTCTGGCAGTAGAAGCCATTCCCTGTGTGCTGTGAGTTATAGCATGGACACAGCCATTGAAATTTTGGATTAAAAACTCTCCCACCTTTCCAGGACAAGCTCTCATCTTTCCTGGGAGCTGAATTTTCAAGCTAAAGAAGAACCTTTTTCAGGATTGGTCTATGCAGGGTTTGTGGCTGCAACTCCTCCGTGAGCTGTTTTGGGGCTGGAAGCAAAGGCTGAACACAGAAACTGTGAAATAAGCCCCCCAAAAAATGATCTTCCCATGGAGAGGAAAAGGGGAAGGGGAGGAAGGGGAGCAGGTCGGGCTCTCTGTACATCCAGGCCAGGGATTAAGGGAGCACGTGAAGGCCTCCTCAGGGATAGTGAGTTCAACACTGCACTCCCTCAACTCAGCACTGCAGGAGAAATAGCAGATTCCTCCCCTCCCTCCAGGGAAACCCATCCTAAAAAATAAAGTGAGGAATACTGGGGGAAACACCAGGCATTACACATTAAAAAGGCAGCTTGTCACCAGCCTAAACCAGACCCATTTTTTTTCCTCATTCCATATATATCACACATATAAAGAATCCACATGGATGCAGAGAATCCCCCAGCAAAAACCCTGAAGAATAACTGGGTGTAAAACCAGGGTTGGATACTTTTCCAGAAGTACATTCACAAAGCTCCTATGAGCAACACCAATTCCCACTCTGGGTAATTTTTGCCCATTGTTGCAGCATTTCACACCTTTTCTGATGGGGCTGTGGATGATGTGGAAGCCTCATCGTTCAACCCCACTCTTACCTGGTACAAACAGATACTGGTGTTATAAATATTGGTGTTATAAACTCTGTCAGGTTCTGCACTAGAATCTTTAAATTGTTAAAAATAGGAAAGAAACTGCACAGTTCACATATTTTATAAAGCTGGGTTAAATCAACATCTGCAAAAAATATCCCCGTTAAACGAAATAGCAGGATTTCATTAAGTAAATTGCAAGTTGGCAAAAATTCTGAAAGAAAGGGAAAAAGCCACAGCCAGCCCTGTAATTTAAACCTTATTTTAACTGTGACAGCATAGCTGTGAGAGGCTGCATTTCCAAAGGAAAAAATAAAATAAAGTTTAAAAAAAGTACCTATTCCCCCTGTACCTCACCTCAGTGTCTGCAGTTGTTACTCCAATGAGTTTTTCCACAGGGAGGTGAAGAGACATGCTCCCACCTCTGCATCCTCTGTGTCAGATCTAAAATTCAGGGTTCTCCACCACAGGAGCACCTGGATGCTGGTGGGCGATGGGTGAGAGTGTCCATAAATCCCTCAGAGGGCTCAGGGACACCCTGCTGAGGCTGCAGCCTCATTCCAGCCTTTCCCCTGGAAGCTGAGCAGCTGAAATCCGGGATGAGAGGGCTGTGGGGCTGAGAACCAGCTCGGTGTGGGTGACACTTCACCCCTTGGATGTTTTAAACACACCCTGCTCCCCTGCGCCACCCCAGCCCCTCTGTGGGTGCCACGGGAGTGGCAGGAATTGTGCTCCTGGCTGGTGTAGCCCAAAGAATTCCCTGGAGGCACAGGGGGTGCAGTGCTCGCCCTGGGCAGCTCCTCTGGGCCCTCCTGTGCTTTAGGGTGGTCGTGGCCGCGTTTTCCCAAACAGAAGGTGCAGCCCCAGGGCACAGCTCAGCCCTGGGGCAGGCAGGGAGCTCCCAGCCGGTTTTCCCAACCTGCTGAGAGCTTTCCCTGCCCGGGGTGACTCAGGCAGGCTGGGCTGGGCTGCGTGGGGAGGGCGAGCTCTTCCCACAGCCCCGGCCAAGAGCCCTGCAGGAGCCACCCTGCGGGAGCAGGGACAGGGACGGGACAGCCCGAGGGCACTGCTCTGGGGCCGCCTCCTCCAGGGCAACACCCAGCACTG